>QNGE01000051.1:0-46992 GCA_008508345.1 Paragonimus westermani | reverse complement strand
ATATATATATATATATATATATATATATATATATATGCGTGTACTCAGATGTAAACGAGGACATTTCTCACAGCTTCAAATGAAGCCAGGGCCTTCCAAAAATGAAACATTACATCATTCGGGTCGGGACAAACTCAGGTTGCTTGCTCAGTAGCCTCAGCAATAATCTCAGAGCATCCCAGTCCTTTAGTGACCAATTTTCACAACTAGTTATGGCAAGTCGAGCTCTGCTAGATATCCAACCAGTTAACCTAGTTTGAACTCTATCCAGGAGTACCCATGTTCTCTGAAACAAATCTAATCAAAACCTACCAAGTGATCGCCCAGCTGGGCCTTCGCGATTCTGAACGCGCACAGGATATTAAGAGATTTAGTGTACGCGTTTGGACGTCTAAATTTATTGAATCAGTTGACGTATTAACAATCTGAGCGAAAGGCCCGCCCGCTTCACTTGTCTGGAAATGAATAAAAAGGTAACTAAATGAAGGACGTACTTTAAAGTGCAGTCTTCTTCCTCCTCTTCCTGTGGCTCTTTCCTGTTTGATTCTAAGTCCAGATGAAACGGTGTTCATGTGGCTGTTCATTTAATCTGGACTTTCTAGACTTAAATGAGGCTACTTTGCAGGGACAACAGTCCAGATTGTTGGCATATACTCTCTTACACATCAATAAACACTGCACGACACAACGCCGATTAGTGTGTCCTCCTCTCAGCTTTTAATATACATAGCACGTGATGTATGATCATTCGTCATTGTGTTATTTCTGTGTATTCGTAGCAAGAGGTTGCAAGCTGAGGTCACTGCAGAAAGTTCGTGGTATTTGGGATATGCAGATCAGTTTTTTTTCTCGAGCTCAAGATCAACCGAGGATGCATCAATAATTTGCCGGTTCGGAAACAATAACTCAATGTCGCACCCGATTACATGTATTTCATGGGACAGTGATACCCGTCCTAAATACGAAATATTTTTGTTCCGTTGAAAGACATTTCTTGTTATGGGGAGTGTTGTACAATAAACAATAATTCACTGACTCCCCCATAAGACTTTTGAGTTTGTCCTTAATAGGCTATCAGTTTCCCCACTCTTTTCGCGAACTAGTAGCCTTTTCGATAAGGAAGTTATTATTTGCAGAAATAATCTATTTGAACCTTTGGTAAGTATTCCACGAAAAACTTCTGGGGTATTCATTTTGGCGTGCCATCTTCCTTGGGCTCAAACACGTTTGATTCCAAATCTAAAAAAATCCTAACGTATTTCGCGATACTAATGTTTAGTATTATTCTCATGTGATTCCTATGGTTTTTCCTTGAACTGTGAAGCAGATTCAAAACGGTTATAGAACGTTTCTCGTAATACTCACCCATAGCCTATCAGTGGTGTAGCTGAAACCCGTATGAGAACATGCAACTGGTCCACTGACGAAACCACTGAGAAAAACACATCCTTTCTCCGAAAATTTCCCTTACTCGACCGCCCAAGCCTTCACTCAAGAGTGCAAGTAGACAGTAATCCGTTATTCAAGTAGAATTACAACAAATCCTGAACACATTACTCTACAGTTCACTAGACAGTTACATGTACGACAGTGTTGACCTTCTGGTACTATATACGTAAGCCATTTAAGTTCCATTTTCATTTAAACCATTCGTAATACAAGTACGCCCCAAGTTTTAATAAGGACTAACAGGTTTTGGGTTTGGTTGCCGGAACTCCATTTTTTGTTTCTACAACGAGTGAGTGATCAGTAGGCACTTGAAATACTTAACCCGAGTGAATGTGAATACTTTGGAAATTACCATATACCATATACCACGAATAAAACGAAGCGTTCTGTAGTGTTGTACCAGTCCTAGGAGGATTAACTGGTCATCAGATCATAAGCTTCAAAGATGTCCCTAATCGAAGAGTAATTAGGCTTAAGGCAGTTTCCGTTATAGTAACTGATCATTCAGAAGTTATGAATCTCTCTCACTCTGGTATTTATGTCTTAAACTCTTTGGTGATTAACTATCGGCCACTTAAGAAAACTAGACTAAAATGTATAAGTAAGCAAACGGTCACTATTAAACAGAAAATGTTTGAACTTGCCATTCCTAGGAGTCGGTGCGATTCCCGCTCCGCTGGATGAATAAGGGGCATCGGGGGTGGAGATAAGAGGCGGGCTGTAAGGCTGTCTTCTGGGTGTAGACCACAAGTTGGCTGAGTCCATCCCGTTAACACGAGTCAATACAAAAGATAAAATGGATGAAATTGTAAAACAAAGCCGCAGCCAATTTTTCGTTAAAACTGATGGTAGGCCTTCCGGCAAAAGCTGAGGCAGTTCAACCAGCTGACTCGCGAGTATGTTTACGAAACAATTGCATACACGTGCAGCCCGGGACGTGTTAGAGTTATCTTCACTTCGTGCTTAAGTAGCCAATAAAAACTGGCTGTGAACTGCAGTCCGAAAGTTCATCCGCACAACCACCCCCACCCCCATATGAACGGTGGCACATGCGCCCGAATGAACTGTCGACCCCCCCTTTCAACCTCAATCGGAGCCATGCGGTGGCTGAATCAGTGAGCGTTCATCAAAAAACTAAGGCTTAAATCGATCCACGCGCACTGGTGGGATCGGGAAGACGATAGCGGACGTATGCGAATATTGATTAACTGATCGACCATTGCTCGAAATGCGCTGTTGATTGATCAGATGTCTTGATGATTACTCGAATCAAATTGTGCATTTGGGAAGTTCATGCACACATTGTAAGGCTGGGTAGATCGGTTTGGCTGCCTGAGTTATCCGCTTTTAAAAAGACGGTTGTATCATGAAATCAGTCGAAAAGGCATGACTTGAACAAGTGCATAAGTCGGTAATCGAACGATGCTAAAAAATATCAGATATTAGTCTCGTTAGAGGCTGGATAACAGAAAAACCATTGTCACTTTAGGAATTGCACTGGCTTTCCTGTGCAGACATTCTGAAAACACACTCAAAATAACCAAACATTTTAGGGATATGTTCAAGAACTCACCATATAAAACGCAACTTCCTAGACTGAAGCAACAAACGAATGAAGTGGTACTCCGTGAAAACCTTGTAAGTGCCCATCGGCGTAATTACTAAAATCATCAAAGAGGTTTGCAGCACAGATAATCAAAATGATTTTCATATTTGGCTGTGTGGAAGTCACGTTATGTAAGCGGAGATACCCCCATGCCTCATATAACACTCAGACATTTTGAGAAAAGATGTCATGGTTACGATGTTTATTTTCAAGGCAGCTGCAGAGAATTCGTGGAGAAGTATTTACTGGAGATTGTCGTGGGTGTCACTGACACATATGAAAAATCAAAGCCAATTGCTCGGCCACTATTATTTGAGTCCACGATTGTGGTATGAAAACTCAAGCTTTCTTCTGCTAGTTTACGTTGCAACATTTCACGGGTGAAGGGTTTTATTCGAATGAACGGACCCTCACTGTCTCCTCTTGAGAGAGCCGTGCAACCTGATCGAAGATCTCATGAAATACGGCGGTTTATTGGGCACACTATCATGAATGATGTAGTTGCTTACCGGGGTTTTCTGGAAAGCCGTGTAGCTGATTGCATAGAATAGTGCTGATGTTCGTAGCTCGTGTTGATGGGTCACACGTTCGACTGTTCGCCCAAATTGACATTTAAGTTGTGAATGTTGTGCTAACCGAAGAAATGAACGTTCGCAACCCAAATATCAAGGTTGATGAGCAAAAGAATACCTAATTCACAACTCTTGTGGATACCGTTCAGCTCAGCTTTGCACTTCTGTCTACTTACAAAGTGTAGAGGTCTTACTGTTTATTGTTTAAATTTATATCTGGTGTGAGGTATAAATTCCATCCCTTCCAAAGTTTCATCCCCAAATTTGAAAGTACTCCCGGCTGTTCAGTGGTAGATTAGGAATATCAATCAAAGATTCATTGCTATCGACTAAGACGAAGAAGTAGAGAAAGAGGGGGAATGTCTTGTTTTGTTTGTCATGATGTCAACAGGTCAGCAGTCAGCCTACCTACTTCAAAAGCACAGCACTTGTAGTTTTAGTCTCGGCCCGGATCAGAATACTCATTAGTGACGTCAGGGAACTAGAGTCTAGGGTTTTCCGTCAACTGGAATGTAGAGCTGAAATCACACAGAGATGGCGGTGCATACCTTAACCACACCAGGACGTTCCGGCTGTCATAGATAACTGCTGTGACAAATGAGGCAGGGTCTGTCGGCTATGCATAGGCATCCATGGAGACGGTGTTCCATCGGCTGCATTAGAATTAATCACATGAACCTCTTGTACAGTAAGTTTGTTTGCTAATAATACGGGCAATACACCTCTCGTTGTGTGGGAGTGCTCGATTGAGTTAGATTGATGTTATGGTGTGTTCTGTAACAAATTCGAAGTGTCATTCTGACGGTGGAAGGCCTGGAACTACCATGTATCAATGGTTAACGTATAATATTCCAGCCACTCGATCGGAAAGCAAATTCATATGGCAAAATCCTGAGGTGTATCGTTATCTCGAGCCTTTAATGGATCGATAAAAGTACCATCAGCATTAGTCTGCAATTTTCAGCTCTCAACTACTCGTAGTAGCACATTTGTCTCGCTAGTTCACTGGAAAGTGGGATACAAACAATTCAGTCTCCATCACTGCACAACAGTGAAGAATGCAGATTTCAACGAAAGAACAGTATACTTTTACGTGGGTCTGGGGTTAATTAGCGGTTGAGTGTGTCATACACAAGCAGACATCTTCGCAGACAAATTCGGAATATGATCTGTTCCTACAACTCGCCACAGTTCGAATGCCATACCACAGCTTCAATAGACATAAATGGAAAGAGGTCACCGAAATGTGACCAAAAACTGCGCGCCCTTTACAAAGGCACTGCCCGGATTACTGTCAAACACCAGTTTCGAACATGTGCCTATTCAAAAAGACCGTAGCTCGGCGCACTATAGTCGTCGGTTCGGTGGCAAACAACCATTCGTTCTTGATATGTCAGTTACTGATTCTAGCTTTTTCAGACTGTTGAAGATTTCTGTCCGGCTGCTTTTGCCTTCAGTCGCCGAATTCCGCTGAAACCGTCTACTGCTGTCCAGCTTCGTCATTCAGCACCGTGGTGCTTCGCCGTGTTGCGTGTGCAAACAAGACGAATTCAGGATTAAATATGTGAATTAAATAGGAAAATTTTTGATCGTGGAATGAATAGATCTATCTGAAAGCAACAACTTTATAGGCTTCTCAACCCTACCTTGCATCGGCAAAGTAAGGTAAGATAATGCGTTTTATAAAAATATCTGCCCAGACCATCGTTCTCGTCAACAGCGTCTACACCTCGAATTACAAATATTCTTAACCACTGCTCACAATTCTCACATCATCCTGGTTGAGAAGGCTGGCTTACATCGTTGGGTTTTCAGAAATCGTTTACTGCGGTTTCCGAAACGACGTAAAATAAGTGAATACTTTATCGCTTTCGAATATCGATTATGTCAAGGCACTATAGGTGAGAGTCACTTCCCAGAATAACGTCCTCAGTCGTTAGGATTGACTTGTTTACTGATATTTGGATATGAACTCATCCCATGTCATGATCGCAAAGGATTCGCAAATGAACCCTATCTATTTTAAGACGTCTGTTCATGGTGCACATGTGCGCTTTCAGCAAACCAGAATGGTGGAAGTTGACGTGTAGATAGTACGCACATCGGCACGACACACGTGGTTGCAATTATTCGGTAGCTCCTGAAACACCAGAAGTGTTCACTTTATCGGCCTTTCTCCAACTTTAGTGGATGATGAGAATCGGTCAACTGATTTAACCCTATCATTCTGAGTCATCCAACTGGGTAGTGCGTTACTTCGTTCGGAGTCAACTGGTAGGCCAAAACAGTCTACATGTGAAGTTTACTTTCCAGCGATATTTAGCACTGGTTCAAATAAATTCAGGTGAATTTAAACCTATAAAAGCAAACGAAGGGCCGTTTTTTGGTCATGACGAAGATTTGTTCTATTGGGAGTACTGTAGAAAAACATAAACCTATAAACCTCTGTCGAGGAAACATAAGTATGTGCGAAGCGAAAAGTGCTGCAACTCGTCGGGCTATTAACTTATAACGTAAAAACGTGTCAAAACGATTCACACACTTCTGTGTTATTTATTGTCTCATTGCCATTCAATAAACTGACCACGGAAGGTGCCTGCATTTCACGAAGCGAACTATTTCTTATCTGACCGACCTGTATACTACGTCCCCATGATAAACTGGACTTCATTTCACGCCCTATTAGTCAACGACATTTGTCCGCTCTGCAAAATAATACTGGGGTTAGGTTACTACAGTCCGTCCGTCTGGCTATGGTCTGCATCACTCCTTCGGCGCCATCATGTAATCGGAACTCACGAAGGTGACCGAGCTGGACGACATGATGCAGGTAGTACATATCTCCGATTTAGTGAGTTCGGCCATCCTTTAGTGGTTGGCATGGTGGGATTGTCGACCCGACCCTTTAAGAAGCGCGTTATGACAGGCCCTCCAGCAGTAGTAACACTGCAAGGAGGTGGTTCCGGATGCACCCTCTGTCTTATCATGCCAATACCATCCTGCTTGTTGGGACCTCGTGTCACTGTGTCGGGATTAGGTTAAACCACGTTGTGCTTCTGCCGAGGCTTTTCGAAAGAAGTATGTACAAGAAATCGACGCCGGATCAGTAACTAGTTGAAGAAATGTCCTGTTGAGGCTAATCGTCTGTGCATATTAATCAACCAGTGCGTTTGACACTAAAGTTTACTGTTCTGAAGAGTGCCGATTAATACGGTCCTTACTTAGCAGCGTTAACCCATTCATGGTAAGAACTTCACACACAAATGGGCCGCCCACCTCTCGACTAATGAACTGAGTCGTGCAATGCTTCACGTTTTGCCGGTTCAGGACATGCGCAGCCATCCAAGGTAATGATCGTAACTAGCCCACTGTGACACAGTGAAACTCATCGCTGCTTATCTGGTATCGTCCAACAGAATTACGGCATTTTTGTTGTATTTTCCAGTCTCTCCTTAAAAATAACTGCGTTATTCAAATAATGTGCGAAGGATGAAGACTGTGGTTATGTGATGCAGTTGTACTACACCTTATAGGCAGTGGATAATTAAGTAAGCATAAAACGGAAATCTGAACAATAAACTGGTGTAATCGTCCGGTGAGGACGATATCTGACGTGTTTATACGAGGGTCAGTCAGACCAGGGTTAGTAGTTTAAAACAAGTCTAACCATAATAGCGTAATAGGACTTGGAACTCGGATTCACATCATTGTGATCAGCTTTGTTCTTGAATAGTTTCATCAGATAGTCAGTGTTCTGAACAAGACAAGAACCCTCTGAATTCTTGCCACCAGTGGAAGACAGCATCTCCCTGAAAGCAGATCACATGAGCACGGTTTGTGAGATAGTAAATCGTTCCAATTGTACAAGAGAGGTGGACCCATCTTTATGCAGTCTTGAAGCACGTTAACCTTACTTGAGTAGACATTAAAAGTGGAGGCGATTGATATCGCCTGAGAAATGGGCCATTAATAACTAGCAGTGAGATAAAGTTCTAAATATAGCAAAAACAGAGGGCTTCTTTGGTCTGTCCTCTGTCTCCCTACACATTCTTACGCGCACTTACTGAAGATCACAGGGGATAACAAGTGTGGCAGGGAATATCATCTCAGACAGCACAGATTCAATTACACGTTATCTCACGGTGTTTTAGCCCATTCCACTTTAAACTCTGAACATGGTGCGGTTGGATGTAAATGCACAAAAGCGTTATTCCAATTGAGACCTCTAATGACGCAAAACTGCAATACCATTATTCAGATTGATGATCACAGCAGAGAGTGTTGCTGATACCAATGGGCTATACAGATAACAGGTTCATACAGAAAACACGCCGAAATCCTATTGATGTTGGTTTTCATGATTGATTTTAACTTTCAACTTCGAACATACTGTAACCCAAGCTTTACATGCACCGGTACAGGACGGAACACCGTGTCATGACTGTTGGAACCCCACGGACGCAGGTAGTAACTGAACTCAGGAAACATTGTGTAATTTTTACCAATACATGATCACTACACTTCAAAAACACGTAGCGTCGTCACATTTTCTGTACACAAGATTTCCATTCTCATGAGGCCGGACGCTGAGGTCTGAGAAATAACTCAACTGATCACTGCTGACAATATGCGGAAAGCTGGTCACACAAGGACAGTACCTCTGAACACCGACTTACCGGCTGAAGTTCATGTACACATAGGAAACTCATGAGGTTGAGGAATTGGGCATGGTTGTGCACTCATCCACTGGACAGTTTTTCGTAATGCCATGGTGAGTGTTTTGTGCATCAGATGTCAAATGAGCTGGACCAGTTCCAGGTCTTGTCATGTCGATACAATATTGCAATTATTGCGCAAGACTTTCCTGGTATAACTAACCGAAAGTACAAATCCAATCAACGTTATAAATATTGTTCATTTGGCTCAATGATGTTTGGGACTTCAACCTAACTGAGGAGTTCCTGACCCCTGAATTGTCGATTGCATTGAATAGAGCGCCTCTATTTTTTCTTCTTTCGGAATGACCGGAGAGTCTGAACACTATTCACACAAGGTTGTGACTGAGCGTTTCACGTGACTGATGGACTATGCCTATTATGAGGTTGCTGGAGGTGTGGATAACACGCTTGTCTAATAAACACGAGTGCCGGGTTGCGAATTCCGGTTAGGAAGAGGATGTGCACTACTGATTTGCTGTGATAATACGGAAACCCGAGTCTAGTGTTTCTTTGCGAAGTGAGGTAGCCAAAAGACTTATCTGAAGTGCAAAGGCTGTGATCTACCGTGGGTGTTGTTCACTTTGAAACATCACAACTCTTCGAAATGTTTATGTAGAGCGTAATCGGGGATAGGGTTGTGCGACATGTTATCGAAGAGCAAACAAGTTCGTGAGCACAAAGGATCTCACTTATCATATACAAAAAGAAAGTTATTTTCATTTAGTTGAAACTTATCTACTTCCGTCACGCCCCGGGCTCGAAACCACAACGTGTGCACAAGTGTCGTAGTGGCAGTATGGACACATTCAATAAGCCAAGTGGCTCGCGAACTGTGCGGTTGTGGGAAAGTATGTGGAAGTGTATCCCTGACTGTTACATTTTCTTGTCTCCTGAGGTTGGAATCTGTCATGTACTTTGTGGCTGGACTGTACACGAGCCAGTCTATGGTATGAGCACAGAACGTTTGCCACCTACTCACGGGGTGTGAGGTCGATTCCCTAATGTGCTTGTGGTTGATTCCACCCAAATAAGTCCAGACCGTTGTCCACCAGTTTGCTGGAGACCGCTGGGATCAACTACTTGCCAAACCTTATCTTAAATATATCAGTAGTCATGATGAATACACGCTCTTTTTGTAGCCCAACCATAAACTGGATCAGTGATTGGGAAATGGAATCGCAATGTGCTCACGTGTCATTTCCATTGTAAAGGCATATCGTAACCCACGTATTTACATCGCATGTAAAGGGGGGAAATTCGGAGTTCAGTAAACATACATCATGGTTGACCAAACGGGGTGTTTTTATTTCGACCGAACTACCGCTTAACACTGATATCCCAAGAGCTGTTGACCAACCGATTTCACGTGGATCAGTTGACCTCCTATCTTGACGAACATCGCTCGTCATAGGTGGTAGAACCACAGACCATTAGGGCGTATGTCCTAACAATTCACCCCCTCCCTTATCGCATACTGTTCATCGGTTTCACCTGAAGTGTTTATCCACTGGCAGGCCCATGTTTGAAATCCACTCACGTATTCTCAGGGGCTTGTGTAACACAGGCTGATTCTAAAGTGCCTTTATACCGGCGTCAGACGGTTCAGATGATGCACCAAACAACACAAGGAGGTTAAACCATAAATCTAGTTCAGCTGATTTGTACTCTTTGATCAGTCATAACTTTCCTGAGTTGTGCTCGTAACAAACCTGCCCGTCTTAGGCAGCGAAGTTTAAAAGCCAAGGGAACCAGTCTACGGAACTGGCTCATTGAATCAGTGCAAACTCCTTATCGCCCAGTGTGACCGAAGCGATTAACAAATTATCTTCCCAGCAGTTTTTTGACGACTGTCCCGAAGTAATAGTTGTAAATACGTTCCCTCCTAGGTCTTAATCCGTTAATTGTTCAGTTTTTGCATTAAGTCCTGATTTGATGTTATCTCTTCAAGTCAGTAGTGCTTTTTTTTTCACCAAAGTGGGAACACCCTGGATGCATATTTCATGTCCAGAATCATTTACAAACTCGTTTTTTGAGTGAACGCGAACTTACCCATCGGTTTTCGGGCTAGATTTTAAGCAGTTTTCTAGATTACCCATTTAGCTGTATGACTTTCCGCTATTTTCCATCGGTTTTCCGGCTAGATTTCGGTGGCATTTGTCTATCCGCAGTGATATTTCACATTTCAATTGCAGTGAAGTTTTGTGTTCCCAGTGTGTAGTCATAGCTTCAACATATTTAGTTAAACATCAGCCTACGTCAACATTCAGGTCTACGGTTTTTCTGTTAATCCCTATATGACACAATTCCCTATTAATCCTGAAGAGTTTCGGGAAGATTGAGCGTAAAAGTGAACCAACTTCCCTTCATATATTGTCTGCTGAAAATGTGATTAGCTGAATATTCATCTATTGAGATGCATAAAACGGCGTCTGGTACTGACTATTTTGGTGTGACCTGACCTAGTCTCTTGGTGGAATCCATAACTGAAACAACGTTGTTCCGGAGAATATTTGAAGAACACAGCCATCATCATGTAGGATGTATGATGAAGCAACATTTCGCCGGTTTTTTTGCAATGACGTGGAATTATGTACAAGCATTTAAATGTGTGGGAGCATACGGACAAAATTTTCGAAGCGATCAAGCATCCTTCAGCAACTTTGAAAATTTCGCTCGTAGGTCCCCACACATCCAAATCTTTGTACTGAATTTCGCGTACGTAACTGAGAAAAAATGAGCGGACTATTGCTTACGCATTCATCTTACGTGACGGTCGTTGTGTGCTTCGAAATCTATGTTATGGTTTGCGGTCGTCAGCAGTCGGGTCATTGCTTGGATCATATGAAATATTATCAACGAATTTCCTTTCCGTATAATTATCACGGTTGTGTTCGCTTTGGCTTGCATTTTAATTCCGTTTGGTGTATTGAACATGGAATTAAGAGAAATTATTTGTCGTAAATGAGTAAGCTGGTTATGGCGATAAATTTGATTGTGTTCTTCGGTCTCACATGTTGGTTTGTTACGTACCATTACTCGTAATCCCTAACAAACGTACAACCACATTGCTCTCTGCGATCTGTTGAGATAATGTCATTTTTCGCCCATAAAATGGTGCGTTTCAACGAATGTTTATGACACCTACTGTGTGACACGCTTTTAAAGGTGTATTAAGGAGTCAACCGAATTTCACTGCTGTATTCACACTGATACATCCCTAAGCTCGACCGCAAGATCACTGGCATTACCCTAACATCCTTGTTGTCACTGTTCGCGGTGTACCAACTTTTACGCGAACCTAGCTGAGATGTTCATAAACAGCAATAAAGAGGGGGTTGTCTGATACCTGTTTGTTCTCATTTGGATAGTGAAATTAGAAAAATGACAAGATGTTGTCTATCCGATGCACCAAATAGGAACTACTTCTACCATTCGGTTGTGGAATTTTAATTGATTAGGCCTAAGAAATGAATCAAAGTGGGCTGGAATTAGATAGTTCCAATATCTTCTTTATACATGCCATGTTACCTTAACTGTTTGCGTTCACTCATAGGTGGTGAGAGTAATTATCCTAGAAATTTATGGTCGAGTTTACATCAGGAAAACAGACCAGCCTATCAAGCACATGTGTTGTGAGAAGTAGCTGTGACAAGGAACTTACATAATGGAACATTGTTTGAATGAATTGTTACATCATCCGTGTTTGACTTCTTGACAGAACGGTCAAAATATGATAATGACAGAAATCGAATTGAAAGGTATGATACAATCAAGCCAAACTCCACATTTGTCCAACCATATTCCGGAATATCTAAAACAACCAGTGACAGCCAAGTATGGAACCAACGGCAACGGCCTGAGGAAGCAACGGGAAGCACAAGCTTATCTGCCACACATTAAACAACACATGCAACCACATTTATCCATATTGTGTAGAACTCTCGTGAACTTTGAACGAGATTCGAAATGACCCCAAAAAGTAGAATCGATGGATATGTCATTGAAAACTTTCAGCTACCCTTTGTGTGCAATGATTCCGAGACGACTGAATTCGAGTTCTCGTCAAGCCTGTCGTAAATGGCTTACGTGCATACAGAATGTCATTGGTAATAGGCCCTCATGACAGAAACACTGGACGGTTGTCAGAATTATCCACTGGCAACTGTTACTGATGAGGTTTAGATATTGAAAATCTGCAAGTGATTGTTGTATGCATGGAGTAAGTTTCTCATGAACCCTCAACCTTGTTTTTGGATTGCACCCGACTACCTAAGTAACACCGCAAGCAGCAACCTTATCCGTTTCAGCGGGGAACGTTTGAAGAATCTTGGTTGTTCGAACTACACAATGATGTTGACGATTGTTGTTAGACTTATTCGATCATGTCCATGATTTCCCACTGAAATTACTGCTGTTCCCATACTTTCTAATCCTGTTTGTAGAAGGAACCAAGCTATAAACGCATCTCATTTCGCATCACTCATGCAGCCATGCGTCTTGCTATCGTTGTTGTTTGAATCTGTCGATTTTATAGCCAAACATAGACATACTTATTTGGAGAGTCACATTTGTTCCCCCCTTCGAGCGTCATTTACCTGAAACGGTGCAAGGCGTCGCAGCTGCAATGTGTACTGCTTTAATGGTCCGTTACTTACTGGATTATGCCAGAGTGTGCACTGAAATAACACATCTGCAGCATTTCTGAAAATTTGCGGATAACATCATAATAGCAAGGTTGACTAACCTTGGAAACCTGTTTTAGGGAGCAGTGATCGAGCATTCCTTTTCTCCTAGCCTGTTTCGACTTGCACGGTGTGTTATCTGTCCGTGCCAAATATTCGTACCCAATAAAGTAGCTGTTGTCAGTCAAACCCTCAACATCTATGGAAAACGATATTTGGAAGTGAACTAATGAGCCGCTCAGGTGGCACAATGTCATAGATATCTACTGAAGGTTATATGATTAATCTAGTCTACTATTAGCAGTCCAATTAGTTTGTCATCAGTACCATAACAACAAGCCACATCAAAGTTTAGGTAGTTCGATAAGCTTCATGCCTGTAGTCATGACAGTTTAGTGCAATGCAAAGTTTTTATAAGCTTTCACATTGCATTGACGGATTTCTGTAAGCCAACAGGAAAATGGTATTCAGCTGTTCGCCTTAGCTGCTAGGGAAGTTCGTAGGCCTAACGTTTCACTATTATACTCTCAACATGAATATGACAACCATTAGGGTTAATATTAGCAGAAAGTGTTGGTGGCGTAACCTGTTCAATAGAATGTATATCCAATGCTTAGTTTTCGGGGCTCACCTTGGTATGTAAACTCTGTTTTAAGGCTGCGACATCAATGCCGTTGCGGCTGACTCCGATGGCAATTGATGAGATGCAGCATTCTGAACAGCGGATGCTATAACAATCCAGCAGCGCCCACACATCCCATGTCCAGATGGACAGCAGCCCACGTCCACGGACATGTCTCGGAGGGACAAGAGGGACCTCAGCCAAAGTCAACAGTTTGACCTGTATGACGAAAGAAAACAGAATTAATTCGGAACACTCCCAGGAACCAATGACTAAAAGGTCTGATTCACATGGCATTAGGAAGTCAACTCGGTCAGACAGCGTTGTAAATAAGTTATTAACGTCTCTTTTCAAATAGTGCTGCGCCAAGTAAACGTATTGTAGTAAGTCAAACTTTAGGAGAATAGCTTCAGTTTTCACCGTACAAGAGGATGTACCAGCAGTTATCCTCAACCTTTGGGCGAGCAGATTGCGCCCTTGCTCGAAGGTACCCTTTCCAACCCTGTCCACAGTGTGTGTAAGGTAGCAGTGGTGCAGTTACAAGTGTGATTTCGCTGTAAGATCATAAGACCAGGCCTCACTTCTTAAACATTCTTACGTCATCATCAATAAGGCGTACAAACCTATAGGCGTATTTGCTTCTACCTGGCTGCTTCCACTTGATCCATATGACATGACCGAGTCTGGAAGCGTAGAAGTTCTCGCCAGCATAGCTCTCTGGATCAAAACAATTCACAAAACTGACTGTCATACCAAGGTAGCAGGTGGCAGGTGACTTTCGGAGTGCACCAATTTGATGATAGTAAGCACATGCATGCATGCACTGACTGAATGTTGTGTTATGGAGTGCACGATGGCAGCGCGTGCACTTCACACGAATGGTAGGTACATCTGAATAGAATAGGGATACACGCGGATGGTCATATGTTCCTTAACTGGGAACCTCGGAGGTTACAGTTTCATGTTGTTGGCTCGCTGAAACGTCTCCAACACGTCACACCGTGTATGGTGTCGGATCCAGTCAGGCCGTCTCTTAAGAAAGCTAACAGACTATAAAACCACTTAAGTGGATATGTTCACAACTTTCACGTGTGTGACACAGTCTAACACATCAACACTTAGTGTTGACCATCACGCACATTTGATCGCAGCCTTCACATTCAGATAGACTTTCCAGCCAGCCGCCTTCGAAAAGAAGCACAGATTCGAGTTTCGCTTTCATTAGAGCTAGGTCGTTCCTAATGTGAGGTAAATGGCGCAGTGGTCAACACGGTTGCCTCATGAAAGTGTGGCCGCAGTTCTTGTCCCGGCCGTGATAAGGATATGCACTACTGACGAGTTCTGACGGGAGCGAAACTCGGTCTAGTGCTTCTTTTCGAAAAAGGCTGGCTGGAAAGTCTATCTGAATGTGAAGGCTGCGATCAAATGTGAGTGGTATTCAACTTAAAAATAAACCAAATCTCTGACTACTCATCAGTAATCTAGACACTTAATATGTCAGTAACAGGCCAGAGTACTGAAGACTGAGCTTGATTAACACTGTCATTTAAATGTGGAACAGCTATTATCGCAAAAGGATGTGAACTTGCACTCAAAGGTGGATTTGATAGTCCTGATTGTTCGAACAAATGTGTCGGATAAATCCGTTCTTTGGTGGACATTAAAGCCGGCTTTACTTCTATTAATTTGATAACATCGATGGGGACAGAAATGTTGAACACTACTACTGGCCTCTTCCATATCGGTAAATCGTAAAATGATCATGTTCATTCGCAAAACCCGTTCGGACCTGAAAGAACGGCGGGTGAAATTTCCATACAGGAGAGAACTGGGGGTATATTTATTAAAGTGATAAATAATGAAGTGATTAACTTTAATAGATGTGGATATGGCGTAACATTTGCAGATCAGCAGCTTGGCTTCAGGTGTGCCTGAAAGGCGACCCATCATCAGTGCATATATGACATGGCTGCGTGTTTAACAATGTGCCAAATATATCGACTATGAACTGTGCTGTATAGACTTGTGGAAACTTTAACATCGTTTTTGAGGCGAATTGCAGTTGGCCACCTGCTCTGCCAAACGTGCTACCGAAGACGAAATCTGCGAGAAAACAGCTTCTTTTGCACTGACGATCTTCGGTATGCCGTTTGTGCGCGGGTCGCGTGGCAGAGTGAATCGAATTCGGTGGCTGATGCCTTCTGTTGTAGACGTCTATATCAATGTGCCTCTATTACCCTCCGTATTGAGTGGGTGGCTAGTTGGTCGAAATTTACGTCCCTTATGCTCCTTCAGTGTACACGGGTTAGAATCAGATAGGACTGACGACATTGGGCACTAAAGATTAGAAAACACTAGATTACAAACTCTTGATGATGTTTAATATTTCGCGTTTCATTAATCGTGGGCCAAATATTCGGACGTGTCGTCCGTGGACCGTAGAGGCACTTACTTCATTGAAGTGATGCGGAAACCAGCGACGAACCAGATCACATGATCTTGTTCACTGTCCGATCCATGCAAAATACATGTGAATCGGAATAATGCATTTCTCTTTACAGGTCTATCAGAGGTAACTCATCTACAGTAGGAGAAATCATTAGTAGCATTACTGGTTGCACGATCGGCTATTAACTGACATGAGTCATAGTCTACTAGGTGATTCGTTGAAGCAACAACGCCAGAAGAACCACAACACTCAAAGCACCAACCCAATGGTTCATACTGCTTGTTAACCAAGGTGATTCAGATAAAGGGTAAACGAGCTGTAACATTAACTGTGGTTGTTAGCCATCTCTTGTTTGCTGATACGCCTTCACACTGCAATTTGCTTGGCACATGCTGAAAGATGACTTTTATTAACAGTGAGTGTGATATTCCGTTTTTTAATACCTATTTTCGTTATCGATAGACCGTCAGAACTATTGTGCAATTAAACTGGTTGTCTTGCAGTCAACATCAACTCTACTAGCCTGACTGTATTGTGGTTCATAACAGTCTGACTTAAATCATTAGCTCGATGTAATGTTGGAGTCCGCAGACTTTTCAATGCAACATTTAATAACGACAAACGATCAATCTCATACTTAGGCTAGACATATGAGAACATTTCAGTTACAAACCCTAGAAACTACTGACAATGAAAACTTTTTTAAATAAGACTATTCATTTCGACTCCTTAAAAAGTTTCGATCACGATTCCAACGTCATGGCAAGTAGATATTTCGTTAGCTCATACATAATGGTACAGCGAGTTACAAACGAGAGCAGTGCTGTTTACACCTAGGGTTTGAATTGACCAAACGATGTAAATTGTCCCTTCCATTTTTCTGCCCAGCAGCTTACATGGCCCAAACGGAAGCGTTTGCAGTTGAAAGTCGTAAATCGCCCGCTCGGTTTGTCGGAAAACACGACCACCATAGCTCCGCAAGTTGAAATTGTAAAATGTTCACTGTCTGACAAAATTTCTCATCCTCAATCTTGTGGACCAGATTGCCAGTGGTTTTCGACAGGAACAGTTTACTTGCAACCTGATTCGCAACTGTTCAAATGTGACTTTGAATCACCCATCATTTTAACTTGTTGCCAATCTTGTTAATCTGTAGACAATTTCTGTTCGCTGACGTAAACGAGAAAGTCAAGTCTGAGTGGCTGAAGCCCAAACTTATATTGTTGGCAAAGATTTGACCACAAACTGCTATCGCGAATCAGCGTGGAGGATATGAATTCGGAACCAGAATGAGTGACAGAATTCTGCCCCGGAGGTTACCAGAACCAACCGTGGGTGGTCGTGAAGCAGTACACTTCAGCATGCTGAATAATATAGTCGTACGAAAGCACGATCATTGATGTTTGATTGTCAGACTTGTCAGGAGTATGAAGTGTTTTCGTTATTACTGTCTCCAGCTACATCACCAAAGTTCAATAGGTACAAGCCTCCGGGCGAATAGAAATAACATTCAAGGAATCAGACAAGCACGAATATTAAGGGTTTGACGGGAAAGACGTTTGATGAATTGTGTTGAGTCCGTGATGTCCATTTGGGTTTCCGCTCCAGAGAAGGAATTGGATCATCAAAACTTTCAAAGTTGTGCGCACATGAACCAAGCTATCTCGAAATGGGGTTCAGTCACGTGACAAAGGGTTGTGCGAATCTGACGTCGTACCACCTCTAAGTAGAGGAGTTAAATTTGTTAACACAAGTAGCTTCCCGCTGAATGTTCTGTTACACACGAATCTGAGCGAGGATTTATCTCTCTACTCAGTGGGTTTCATGTAGTAAACTGACGGAAATGGAAACATTCTGGTTTATCCATCCCACTCCATTTGTTTTAAGGCAACCCAAGGATTTTTATCTTGATGCTTTTCCAAAGTCACCAGGGTCACCAAAAGCAGTGAAGAGAAAAGGAAACGGATACATAGGATTGAAATGCCAACACTGTGCAAGGACCCATCCTGGATGGTATTCCGAGCAAATCAGACTGACGAACATTCACTCTGCACACCTATGTTCGTCAGAATGGTGTATTGGTTGTGTCTATGTCAAAACTCCCCCTATACCACTCCAATATGTTTCGGCTACCGTGGTCAGTTGGCACTTGCTTACCCGACTCGGTTAGAAGGATTGCTAGCGTGAGCATTCACATGGTGTTGGGAGTTCACTATGATTTGCTTGTATCTGTTTACACTCTCTGCAGATTGTGCTAACACGATAGGATTGCGTTTGCTTCGGTTCCTTGTGAACATACCGGATAGTCAACACTGAGTATATTTAATAAAAACAGGGCAAAAATATGACCACGGGCCAAATTTAAGGATGCCGGATTGAAAACAAGGAGAAACCTACAAATTGTAACAAGAAAAGCCCATATCTCTCTATTTGTGTTCGCCCTGTGAGAACCTACCGGATGGTCAGTGCCGACTAAACCCAGTTAGAAATAATTAGCCTGTTATGGTGGTAGGCTAATACGGGTAGCCACATACTAAAAACAGCAGCTAACGAATGACAACAGTGAGAACCGGTTAGGTTACACAGAAAGCCGCGACCATCTCTTAAATGCAAATGGAAAACTCTTGATGGTGTAGTTACATGTCATCAAGTATATTTGTTGTGGTCAGTGAGTTTAGGCTGACTTAGAAACCCTGATTACGATGTGGTTAGTTACAGATAACAAAACAGACAATACTCCTCGGGAACCCCCTAACTCTACTCATAACCGACTGCCCTGGAACTTTTGGATGAGTTCGCTCCGACATTTCTGTTGTGACTTCCTCGTGGTAATGACCAACATGCTAACCTCATATTCACGACAACCTGCATCAGAATCCTGTCAAAACAGAAAGTATTAGAGATTATCTTCGACCCTAGTTTTGTGGATAAGACTGCCGAAACTGGCAAAGGAATTATGGTGGAACTGATTGAACAAAACAGCTTTACAGCTAAGTTTGGAAATATCGCCTCATGTGAACTTTTGGCATTTGGTTTGGACTACTTCAAAGACATTTAGAGTGTTTATGGGATAACAATTATCTTGATACCTAAAGACCGGTGAAGTTCGCTGTGCTACGTAAATAGGATACAGGCTAGTTTCAACAGCAGCAGGGAAAACAGTCTGTAACTCAAAACCGGCTGTTATCGTTTGAAGCGTCATGTATACTTATCATAAGTGTATCCCCACTTTTCAAATCCAACGGCACTATCAGGTGGGATGACATTAGTAAAGAGGATAGCAAAATCCTCTTCAAAGTCATGGTCTTGAAGGTGGAAAATGTCCAAGTGTTTTCTAGACTGTTAGTAAGAATGTACAAAGGATTCATTTATGCTACCTTTTACCATGTTTAAGTTTAGTTTAACATAACTCCACTGTTGTTTGCTCATGCGTGATATTCTCGGCAATGTGTCCTTCCGTAGTGATTTCGGAGGTTAGCGCTAGCTGAATCATTTGCACCAGTGTATCTGTGCATGTATCTGTGCTTGTTGTAGGTGTTCGGATTGGCGTATACGCGTACAAAATCAGGCACACATGAATCCTATGCTGTTGCATTTAAAATGTGGTGTCTGTTCTAGCCGGAAACAGAAATACATGCGAACCTAACACACTCAAACCTCTGCAAAAGACGTTTCCAATGGTTAGTTTCGTGGTACCAATTTGCAGAAGTCTTCGAGAGGTATAAACTTTCCCTTGTACACTGCGGAGAAAGTTCACATTATTGCAGGCTGAAACTTATTGATTTCCTCCTGAAAATTGGCACTGCCTCAATCAGCTACACCTCTTCGTTTGACAAGGTCGCCTTAGCATAAAAGGTAAATCTTTTAGGGTTCATGTTAACAAACACGGTGAATTTTGATTGGATGAGAGCATTAGGACTCCCGTTTCGTTTGTCAGCTTAAGAGTCTTATGTGGTGCTAATCCTGTAAACAGAAGCGTAGTAGTAGGAAGCGGCCAATTAACTGACCACATTTGATGGAGTGGCAAGCAGAAACCAAAGCGTCACGTCGTGAGTACAGTAAATATGTTTTCGTCACCAAACGTTTTCTGTTCAGTCGCCACGTCAAAATGTTAAACGGCTTATCCGAACAAGTATTCAGTAGTGAGGGCTGGGCAACTATTTATTTCTCTCATGGTTGGAAACTTTGGCTTATGCGTGTCATTTTAACGCGTGCGATCGGTTAGCCGGCCTATTAGTACTGCACTAATGGGACAAAAGACTATCTACCCCATTTGTAGTGGGTCAGTTGGGTTGTTAGGTGACATTATTAGGAAGTTTGTTTTGCGCGTTTTGTCTAGTTGTTTACGTCGTACATGGCGCCATTATAGAGGTCTGGTTTCCTCCGACTGTGCTCAGGTTGCTGACAGTACGCGGACCCACACTAGTTGACTGATTAGGATTTCATCAATTTTGACGTCGCAGGAGATACTTTCTTGTGTGTCCGCTGCTAGGTTGAAGGAAGACAGGTGCTTAACATACTAGTTTAGTCCACCAATGGGGCTATGTGGTATGGTCACAAAAAGCCAGATTTCTGTTTTACAACCGCTGCGTGTGTATTAAAAGTAGTGCACGATGTCTATCAAACTTGGCCGTTACAGTCATTCCCATGCACGTTTTCCATGGACGTAAACCACATTGGATAAAGAGGGATATGAATCGACCTTGTCCAATCGCACATATCAATATGTAAGAACAGTGGACGAACGGGAATATCGAAATTTTTACTTGAGCACAAATTCGCAGCTTAATGATGTGGCCACTTGACGCACCGTCTTACCTAAAGGATTCAATAGTAAGCTTTTGTTTGTGGTGTTTAAAACTACCTCAGATAAGTTTGACAAAAACTACGCTCCAAGTTAACTGCCTTTTCATGCCCAGCGCTTTGTGGATTGTGTATAAAGTGCCTTCTTGACCAATCTTTTGTGTCGAATCACATCTTAGTCACTAATATCATGAGGTGACCCAGGACATCTCATAGGCAGTGCGGATCACGAATTAGCAGATGGTTACCCTGGCGTGAACCTACACTCTCACTTATACTGGTATTTGGTTCACGTCAACTGTAACTGCTTGATGTGCGCTTACTATCATGAGGGTATTAGTCTTGTAGTGTGTCTCATCTGTGTAGTCTCATTGGTTCAAAGGCAGACACGTTTATAGCAAGAAGGTAGTAGTTTTAGATGATTCATTTGTAAGTTAGTTGTGTCGTTTTGTATCAGACTTAGTGTAGTCCACAAATCAGTGCAAATGTTAGGAGCACCTATTGGGGCTGTGCAAGAACACAATCTGTCTTAGGATCCTTGATAGCATTAACACTATGAAAGGCAAGGCAGCATAAGTGGTACGTGTTTAATGGTCACAAAACCACTCATGTTTCCCGTGAACTTCAACCGTCAAACACCACTTACGTCATTTCTGCCTTGTGAAAAGGTAGTTTCATATTCCAAGCACAGACAGTACACCTATAAGTCCAGTCCGACTAGCCCTCATACTGAAGAAGGTGGCTACCGTTCCTTTACGAGCTGCACAGTGAGACAATTGAACCAAAACATATATACTCTGCTGCGAAGGGTTGAAATGTGAAGTTGTTATTGGGGACAGGTGATTCCAAGTTAATATCTTCGCTTGAGATATACGAACAGTCTGACTACTATTACACACATACCCACAATTGGCCCACCCCTTCGAATCTGAAACTTAATAGCAACTGTTTCAGTCACAAAATCCCACCGCGAGATAATTACTGGTGGGTAGTATTGGACTGGGGGTAATAACTTAACACCACTCACAGCTGATCGCAGCAAGCACATCCTTTCAGCTCCCGTCGTACCTTTCCACAGTCAGGATTAGAATTCCTGTTACACCACTGACCTCCTATTAGACATGACTTGATAAGTCGTGGATTTGAGGGTGCTTATAATTGTGAGTGATATTCAACTTGCATAACATAACTGTCGGTTTAGAATCTACTATGTTGAATTCTCAGGTTACTTTTCAGTTTAGCCCGCTTACTTGCAGTCGAGAGTGAACATGATTCACTTCCAGGAGTTCGATAAACTAACATTCGGCTCATCAATGAACACAGAAGAATCTACTTGCTTGGATTAAACAGTTTTTTTTAGAAGTTTGTTAAACAGCATGCTATCAGTTATCGCATATTCACAGTAGTTGGCATACCATTTGTGTGGTTGCGTCGAGTTTATATTCTGTCCAGTAAATGGTTGTTAGATCTTTCACAATACACTGGCAGTAGCACGCTGGTAACATATGAGGCCGGAAAGGCAGGTTTTTGAATTAGAAAAGTTTACCTGTTCAGAAAAATACAATACGTCAAATTGCACCAAATCAAATTGTTTGGAAGAAAACCAAAAGGTCGACGCGAGCAAAATTGGAAAACTTTTCGCAGGCATAATGTGCATTACAAAAGTGTACAATTTCAAGACATACAACCGCATACATTGGAACATTGTAGAGATAAGCAGTGTGTAAGTGGTTCACATTCCCTTCACCATCTCCGGAAAACACTTTACTGGCTCTGGTCTACTGCCACCCACCTGCTGCCCTGCTTTACTGGAATTCGGGACAAAGCCTCTGGTTGAAACCTTCATCGTTTACCTGTCTGAGCTTGGGTATCCTGCCAGTTTCTCAGTCCACATACAACCTTGAGTATTCACAACAATCTCAAATGTACTTAGCACCGACCATCTCTTTGTCGCATTACCGTCTGTATACAAAGGGGTGGAAAGGAGAAAACGTGTTACTGCTGCCCTCTCCTCCGCTGTACGTATACAGTTCTCAAACCGACGGGATCCCATTTCCATTAATTGGGGGGGGGGTATTCTACAATATACACGGCTAATCAAAGTAACACTGCTCCGGTGAGTCACTAGCCCTGTTATTCTGCCCCTTGGTCCAGTCATAGCTCAGTTAGACTTGGAGTATGAGCTAACGTAGATGCTTTTTGTTAGTCGGCGGGTAGTCCACATTTAGGCGTAGGAGTCCAATCCGTTGCACTTCATAGACTAAACCCCTGGATGATAATCATGCCATCAAACTGGTTGTACCCGCATTGTTGACTCAACACTGGATACACAGTTCAGGTTGCAGTTTGGCTGCCTCTATCGGTTACGCCGTAGTGGGCATGGTCGTCAACACAGCGGCCGCAGCTGCATTAGCAGATTGGATTCCCGGTAGCACCAGGCTCTGTTTCGTCCAGCTTGATAAACTCTGGTAAAATTAGCTGTGGACGCCAAACGTGTATAAGTGGTTTTTGTTAAGCCTGACTATGTCCATTCAGACTGCACTGACCACGTTGTCAAAGGCGACTTCTGTTCAAATCTGGCTGTTCGCCGTAGGCTAACGTGTGGTTCTAGAGTAGTCATTTTAGTCGAGATATGAACGCTCAGATCAAACCACCTAGTGGTGTCGAGCTTTGCCTCGGTTTTAAGTTTAGCTGGTATCACACCTCTTTACTAATGATGGGTGGCAAGCTGGTGACGATCTCAGGTTGTATCTATTCCGCACCGGGGCAGGACAGCGTGTGCGACATCGTTTCAAATGACGCTCCGTTCTACCAAATTAGACTTTGAAGGGATCGATCGCAGGAGTTGATTTTGACAGGGACGGATCCACTTCCCCTAAAACACCGTTTTATTCGCCTTTGGCAAGGCCTAACTCATTGCTGTTGAGAGTGACCTTCATACTCGGCACGGTCATGTGCCATTTCGGCCTTCACGAGCGTTCTTAGCCTTTGTGCGAATTTCCGGAACCCGCCTACACTCTCGTCCTTCAACTGATGCATTGCTGTGCTGTCCGGATCTTTGTCTGGTCCACCTCTTGACCTTGTTTTCTGATTGGTCACAAACTGTTTAAATATGATCCAGTTTGAGACCGGGTTGTTTTCTTACTGGGTGGCGCGGCGATGTGGTTGGCACTGTCTGGATCCCAGTCTTTTCTTCTGTGATCATGTGGTTGCCTCAGATGGTTGCAAGACCTGTCATATAGTGGTGAACACGGTTGCTTGATGAAGGCCTTCCCGTAGTTATAATCATTGCAGTGACGAGAATAGCAGACACGCGAAAATACTAAAGACGTACTTAGTTTTGTTTTCAACCCACGTTGCTCAGCTTATCGGGTTGGTTGAACATGCATTAGGCAGGCGGACGTCAGTTCTTGAAGGATTTCAGTTGTTCGGCCACGCAAAACAAATTCCTGGTCTACACAACATTCTGCAGTTAGAAGTGGATGCCTAGACCACCTGTCTGTTGCTGTAGAATGCATAAGGTATTTCACACGCTTCCTTGCAAATGCTTCTGTTGAGGCAGACAGTTCTTGTTTGTCTGAATCGGCCGCGGCTCACTGTAATCAAAATCTCGAAATGCTTTTTCTTAAATGCAGCATTAGGCAACGTATGCAGTCCACGGACATATAGCAAACCAGGTGAAGAAGACAACAGCGTTCCACTTTCAACATAATAGCATCTGATTGTCAGCAGAAAGACGTCATCTTGTTAACGCAATCGACGTTGGCGTTTATCGTAGTAATGCAAGCGTTGTGTCTAGTCGGGTGACGCCCTTGGTCGTCATAACTCTGTGCGTGAAAATGAGTGATCCACGGCGTGTTTCCTCGACCAGTTGCCCAGCGTCTCGTGCACTTGTGTACACAGTTGCGTGTCATTCTAGGCGGATCAAGCGAACTACATAGTTGAAATATCTTTAAAGTTCAGTTTAAACGAAAACAGTGGCTAAACGGGGCACATGAGTGCAGCCAAACTTGGCAAAATTGGAATACGTTTCTGAAAAGGAAAAAGGAATTAATGAAACCGTCTGTAATAATAAGTCTTATCAAAAAACAACTGAAACCCTTTCTGATTGTTGAGATTGGTATCAGATTTGTTTGTTCCAGTTGACGGTTTGGGTGTTCAATTGTTCGCAAAGCTTGATAGCTAGGTTGTGAACGTTGGATTACCAAACGACGGGACCTCATCTGTGAGTAAGTGATTAAGCTTACGGGTTTGAGCCCAAACACACGAGAAGAAGATCTGACTGCACGGTGGAATGAGCAGAGCTTCAGCCAGTTTCTGAAAGAACTGTCTTAGGTTAGAAATACGGTCAGTGATACTCTGTTCCAACAGCAGCTGACTGGAGCTAAAGTAGAGTTGTCGGAAGCTAATTCAGAGAACAAAAGCAATTACGAGATAGGTGTATGATCTTCCACTTCAATACAAAGTTGTTCTGAGGAGGTTACCAACTAGCTGACCAGTGGAAATTGTTTAAACTGCTCCAGTCATCTGAGTCAAATGGCATTAGACGCTTTCGTGGGAGAATTGGATTCATCTAAACCGGATTTATTTACCCTTTTTCAAAGAGACAACACAACAGTGGTGATTCACAAAACAGTTTTTTAGTGACTGTGAAAACATGTCTTTCATTAAGCCATCACAAGTTGGCCTATTTAGTGAACAATAATGGAGGCCGGGATAAGAGTGGCGATTGAATAATGACTTATGTTGCGTCGTTTACAGAGCCATGTATCCAACAGAAAAATTTCTTCAAATTCATTTAGTCCTTCTTATGACTCTACGCGATCTGCGTTAAGTGATGAAATAAAACTGCTGGGCGGGGAAAATTTTCTGAAGGAATGAGCTAATACGTAGTAGAATTGAGAAGCCGTCAGATGACATTGAACGAGCTGAACTGCGTGACACCTGCAATCCGTTCCCGTTTACAAGGGCATAATCAGTCGTGTCATTACAAATACAAGAGTTGATAAATGGGCCAAGCTCCTCAAAAGGGTATCTTTAAAGATTTAGTAGAGTTGATTGCAACTAGGGCACATATCTAAAATGACCTATTTGGGAAGTTGCCGAGTGTCAGTAAGCGCATTCCTGACAACGGACAGTTGATTACCGAACAGTATGTTTTCCGGAAGTATGAAAATAATGTTATTAAGGAGAAACCCACTTAGAACACCAGAAGTGAGTTATGGGTAGGTGTCTCATTGTAGTGGTCCTCTCGATTTTTGCACAGTTTGTGGCAGTTACCAGCAGCGGATACGAGGATGAGTACAAACATCCAAAATGCCTACTGATGTCTGCATATCGGCCGGCTGGAAGTAGAAGGCTTGACAACAACTAGCATTGCAGTCCACAGTTGCGGCTCAAACTATCATACATAACTATACTGAGTAATTCTAATCGGAAGGTCATAGGTGAAAGTGAGCTTGGACTCTAGTAACTTGTCTTTATAACGGGTTCATGAGGCCTACTTGGGAGACAGTCCCGTAAAGCTTCAAGGGACTGATTACAGTACAGGTGCGTACGATTTGCTAGATAATAAATCTGACAGCACTATGGTTAGCGGTGAACTAGCTGACCAACTGAAGCTGGTCGCGTTCAAAACAGGTTTAGCGACGTTTACTGTCAATGGCGAACAAAGAACTAAGAACAAACGAGTGAAGTTTCAGTTTGGTTTTGAAACGATATCTATACAGGATGTATATGTGTTAAATAGCTCATATTTTCCAGTTGGTTATGCGGCATGTGATAAACAACTTCGAGGTTTACAACATTTGAAGGACTTCGTTCTGAATAGTACGGACTTTCTAATCGACAGAATGTCATGAAAACTTAATTGGATTTTTTGGTTCTAGTTCTGTCATAGTGTGGACAGATTCACAAAAAAACAACTACATAAGCCAGGAGGAACCATCTATAGACGTTCTGCTTACCAGGATCTATAGTCGAGAACCTTCTGACCTCCATACATCAAGATTGAACTTTCGACGGAAGAGCACCGAACGAAAGGCAACAGGGGAGCACCGACAATGCACTTTAACAAACAATTCCAGGTAGAATTACCATAGCACAATGAAAATGCCCCATTAATTAACGACTGTTGGGTGATCAAGCGTAGTTTGTAAGGTTCGAAGCCTCATTTTGTCGTTAATCAAGGTTTGTTTGAAAGGTATGAGTGTGCTGCTGATGTCTAGATACCGCACGATTATGGTGAGAAAGTGGATAACAAACCACTAAACGATGATTATATCCATTTGGATAAAGTTTTCTAAATTTGTTATTTTACGGCTCAAATCAAGTGTTAGTTGTTAACAGGATCAAGTATGGCAGCCGGCCTGATTAGAGTACTTTTGAGACATCTATGAGGTTATCTTGTCTAAGAAGCAGAAGTTGAAGAGCATTCTCTTCCACTCTTTAAGCTACTGTTTCATTGGGCGAGGTGGGTGAACTTTGACTTAAGAGTGATATTAATCGAAAACTAAGGGAGTTTGAACTAGTGGTCGATCATTCGGAAACAAAATCACCACCCATTTCGATGTCTTGGCATTACTACAAACTGTGAAATTATTTGTAGTGGTAGGCAAAGCGTAAAAGCATTTGTAAAGGGACTTTTAAATTGATGGCTGTTTCATTTTGTTAGAAGATGCGAAATAAGTCAAGTATTTTGTGGGAGAATTGACGAAAGCTGCATTGGACGGTGGATAGCTAATGAAAAACTGACTGCTTCAACGATTCGAATAGACCCATTGCAGCCGTTGGTCGACCTATGGTTCCTAGTGGTATGCCAGCGGGACCACACATTCCAGGATCAGCTATGATGAATCCCGCCATGAATCAGCGTCAGGCTGCTGCGCGACCGGGGGCGCCCATGCAACATGTTATGGTTCCACCTGCTACTGGATTCCCTCAACGCCCTTCGATGGCTTCGGTGGTGGCCGCTAATCCGAACGCCAACCTTCGTCCGGTCACTCAACAAGTCCCTCGGACTATGATACAACCTGGAATGGGCCAGATAACAGGAGCGGCGAGTAATGTTCGTTTCAACCAAACTGCACGCAACGTCACAACACAATCTGCTCCGACTCCCGTAGCAACATGCCATCTGCACTTGCGCCTTTGGGTGATCAAAATCCATTGACTATCAGTGCGCTGGCGCAGCTTTCGGAGGAGGACCAGAAGCGGACCCTTGGAGAACGTCTTTTCCCGTTGGTCCAAGAAATTTACCCAACGTTGGCCCAAAAACTCGCATCCCCGACCTGGCAATCCACCACACCATGAGTTCATTGTAAGTCAAAGGTGATTTTGGCGAACAGTCTGTTTTCGGTTATTCATCATCGGGCCAATTACGTGACATTTTATTCTCGCTTGACAACCATGATTGTATAAAATGTTATGTAATTGGCCCGATGATGAATAACCGAAAACAGACTGTTCGCCAAAATCACCTTTGACTTTTAGTGAAAAACTGACTCTCTGCTACACTCTTAACAGTTAATTACGTTGCCAGGCAAATCAATGGGTCTCGAACATCACGAACACAAACGAACGACAAAGTTGGTCAGACATGTCGATGTTAATTTACCATATGAAGCGACGTTGAAATCGAACTGTGGCATCCTTTCGGAACTTTCGCTTCGGTTTCAGCTCGATTAACAGTACTTCTCCAGTTATTAAGCAGAAGAATTTTGGGATGGTATAAACCTGCTGATAAAAATGATACGAAAACTTAGGGAGATTGGATTAAATAGATGGTACATTCAACAATTCCCTTTGTCAAGACGCACGGTTACCAACCATTCTCAGATCGCTTTTTGAGCAGTAGCTTTTGCCTGCGCGTCTTCGGCTGAACGTCTATACTCCTGATCAGCAAATCGTTTGAGAAGTTCGTACCACACCATGGGAACACACCCCGCAATTCGTGAGACCCTACACCTGATTTGTTGTGTTAGCAGACGCGGCCTATAGCAGTTGATGAAAGGAGTATACTTGAAGACCAGTCGGTCTCTTACGAACGCTCACCAGACAGTGACCACGCTTCGATGTTGAGGGCTGGGGGGGGGAGGAAAGTATGTGTAACTGCGCTATGAGCAGTCTAGTGTGAAACTCTAATGAATGTGGTGCTAAGGTTTGATGTTTTTCATGGGCTGTCAAGCACAGCGTGGATTCAGCGAATCAACACTCTATTACGATACACTATTGCAGCGTTTCACCTGACTCCGTAGTTTCTGTACGGCTGGCAGAATAACGGAATTGATAAAATTGTGACCAGATCGTACGGGGTTTCTTTAATTTGAACAACCCGATGAGATGAACATTAAAAAATTTAAGAAAGCAGTCACTTTGAATTATTTGCTCCTGATTCCATTTTTTATCTTCGGCCAAACAGCCGAGTTGACAGCTTAGAGGAAACTGATTAAAATATAACTCAAAACTTATCAGGCATTTAAAAATAGACTGATTGAGAATTCTATGGGGATGCGAGAGCTGTGAGGACTTGCGAATAGTGTCAAATCGTGCCAGCAATAATCCTTATCAATTAGAAAGAGAAACTAGCAAATTTAAAAGAATATACGGTTTAATTTTGAAACAGTAAATTCCCTTGAACAGTTTGATCAGAGCAGTTAGAACACGAAAACTGATAGATGCAAGCACTCCGTATTGACTCATCGGTACCAAATTTACAATAACATGAATGTTATTTTTATAGCAAATGACTAGAGGGGTGGATAATCAATAAACGAGTTAGGATAAGTCCAGGAAAGGGTCAAGTTCACGAACAGTTGCTTCTGGACACAGAGAGGTGGTGTGAGTCGATTGACTGCGATTGCTTCAGCAAACCGTAAGAATCTTACGTTAGAATGAAGTAACTGAATTCCGAATGCACAGGATGGATCGAAAGTGTAACCGGTGGTCTGGTCGTGTCTAGCGACTGAGGAAACTGGCTGTTTACGCGTTTCAGCCATATTGCCATTCTCCGGCAACACGGACTTCTGCGCTCATTTAGGTAAATGCTCTTTAAATCTGCAGCCCAAGCATTTTCCGGTTCTGCTTATGTAATTTTCTTCGTAGTTACATACAAATCGGTAAACACAATGTGAAGTGGAACCAATTGGTTGATCTCCTTTGATTGAAGGCACTGGTAACTTCCGAGTCCGAGTGGCTACACGGAGTTCAGCTGCAGTGAACGTTCTTCTAATGCATGACTTGGTTTTGCGCTCTCAAAGAAGGAATATAAATGAAGAGTTCATTTGAAATTCTGCCTATTATTTCTAAGGTATTTTTGGGCCAATCGTCTCGTACTCTGTTGGAAGATTTTAGTGTGTTTAATGAGAGTAGTCTTTGGGAGACCATTAGTATTCTTACGTTTAGCTCAACGCCAGAATGCGCTTGAGGACTTTCAGATGCGTTCTATTCTATGAAAAAAGGTTAGAGAATCAAATCGTGTGAGCCTGGTGGCCACTCACTTCCATCGACCCAGCGATGTCAAAAATCACCAACTTGCTGAGTGATATTTTGCCTACTGACGAGTAGTAGGGGACTGGTTTTCTTGTAGATTGAAAATCATCCACAACTGATCGCAATTGTCGCATTCCCATAGACTTTCTAGTCGGCCCCTTCCAAAAAGGTAAACTAAAGTCCCATACAACTCACCAGCATTCAAAATGGTGTTCAAAAGGTTAACGATTTCCGTTATTTCAGTAAGGAGAGAAACCCTAATCGAGGGATCGTCGATTCGAGTTAACAGGACAGTTACTATGTCACCCCTAAGGGCCATCGAGCAATCACAGCATGACTCAAAAGCCAAGGTGGCTGATTGTTTGCAGTTGATTCACTCGTGCCCAGTGTGAAGTTATTAACGTATTGGTCAACACGGTCGCTTCATGAAAGTGTGGCCGCAGTTCTTATACCGGCCGTGGCAAGGATATGCACTACTGACGAGCTCTAATGGGAGTGAAACTTGAGTCTAGTGCTTATTTTCGAAAGGGGCCGACTGGAAAGTCTATGGGACTGTGACAGCTGCGATCAGTTGACGGTGACGTTCAGCTGTATGGAAACCAAAGTCTCCTACTACTCATCAGTAAAGTGGAAAATGTTAGTTCAACCACCAGACCGTTACAGCACGGACAACCAGTCATAAGTTGTAATTCGGATTAAAAATGTCTTATGAACTTCTATCGGTGATGTTCGACAGTTTAGGAGTGAAAAACTGTTGATGTAATGTTAATATCACCCACATTTGACACCGGTTTTCACACTGAGATACACTTGCCAGGTGGTCCATTTCGAAAAGACTCTGGCTTAGATTTGGTACAACTAGGGAAGTGGCTTATACCATGCACACAATTGGAATCAGAACTCTGGTCACACAATCGTGGTGCGACCGAGGTGACCACCGCTCCAGAGGCTTCACACTAGGTAGGACAGATTTATTCTAACCAAACGCTCAGCATTTCAAATGGGCTCGTTAAGATAATGAGAATAGAGATAAGTAGGCGAATCTATATTCGGGCCGGCACAGTTATACAGAGGACGGTACAGTTAGATCAAGATTTTGGTTGAACTTATTCCAGAGAAACTAGTTATTTGGCTGGTCACTTGGTGTCAGCTTGATTGGCCCATTAAGTCACACTCACTCACTGCTTGGTTGGTTATCGCTCCGTCTGACTTGAGTCCGTGGTAGGTGCCACCACTGGCTTTTGTGACAAAATATTAGGTCAAACGGTCTGATTTATGCAGACTCGGTTGTGTGGAGTTTTCTCATCCGCACAGATTTTAATCGGCTGTCTGGTAAGTGATGGGCCACTTAAAATGATCTGTGCTCATGATCAGCCAGATGGGCGAAGATGGCGCTGTTGAGTCGTCATTCTTCCTTATGCCCCAATCACCGGGGTTACTGTTCCTATTTTTTTTTGCAAAAGCTGTCTCAAGTTTCAGCCACTTTTACCCAACCCAGAAGATCATGTGAATGAGCAGATACACAAATGAGATTTGGATTAACGGCCCGTCCTTGTTATAAAACCGGAAAATTGAGGATGTGGTGAACTGAATACTGAGGTTAGCTGTAGCATAAGTCCTACTGGTTGTTTGGTTGAGTCTTCTCCATGGCCATTTTGAGGCGTTATCGCCTGTTAACGACTGTACGATGACTATGCCGTTGCTTCTTACATCATGCACTCCAAGTTTATGTGGAGCTCTGATGATGATTCTCGTGACAAAACTTCTCGGGTAACCGTTATGATGGAGTGCGTTCCCTATACATTTAATCTCATTATCTAGCGTCTCCGTTCAACAACTTTCACATGCTGCGTACTCATGACTGTGCCTAAGATTCTTCTTTATTTTTAAATGTACAAGACCATAAAAGTTTGTGTACCCATTTGTCCATGTATTCTTTTGGTGTACAATACGTTGATGGGTGCCGCCCGTCTGTTGGTGTAAGTGAACGTTTAGACAGGACGGTTGAATCTCGGACTCATCTACCAGCGTGCACGGTTTATTATCAACGCTGGTGCATGTAAGTATATTATCGGCCTATCAGTGGTATTGACTGAAATGTTTGATCTGGCTGATAGTGGATTTTAATACAGTGCGTTCATGCTTTCGCACAAATAGACCAGCTAACGCAGACGCAATTGTTGGTCGCATTTCCACTCCATCTGTCTGCCGGTAAAAAGCATCACTGAACAGAAGTTATAATGCGAGGATGCTTTGAAGCAGTAGGTCCATAAACCACATTACTGGTAATCCAGTAGTCTGAACCACGTAATCACGGACAAACACAATCGTTTCAAACTGCAAGCACATTGTGGAATACTGACCTTACTTTGTGCAAAGTTAACTCCGCGCATACAATCGATGAATTCAGAAATAAGCTTAGCGGTTCAATCACTTTTCGGAGGGGACCAAGCTATTCATTAGCTACTTGGTTGTTTGGCGGTCAGGCGAATTTAATATCTCACGAATAGTAAAACCAAGTTTGCGGATGTTGGGCAACCATTGCAGGTGACGTACAGAGGAACATTACGGTCAAAGTTACCTATAAGTTGTGGCGACTTTTGGTACTTTTCGTTTTTTCGTGACTTGGAATATTTCCCGACCTCATGTACATCAGTGTTTTCATTACTGACTCTACGAAGTTTCTTTTGGTCTATCAAAATGTTAATTCATAATGATAATCCCAGCGGCTTTATCTGATCTGCTAAGAATAACAGCTTGGTCATAGTGGAGCTTCTTTAATGAATCTATGCCTCCACTCTATTCAAAAGCTCCATGTATCTTAGTGTACACTCACAGTATGCTTGACAGCAATTAACTAAAGAAATTTTGAATAACCCCTCGAATCACACTAGAAATTCTAGATGCCCTTTCTCATTTTGTAGTCGACAGAACTCAAAACCTACTGAAAGTGCCCCAATCTTGATGCCATAAAGTGGTAAATGAAAGAATCGTCTAAGTAGATTTTCGGTTGATTATTTAATTCTGCTTGCTGTCTGACAGATCAGAGATTGCTCTTTAATGAAGCCCATTTTTTGAGTCCGTTCGGCAACCATTTGTTCATGGAGGAATTGAACAATCTCATTCCTTAATCTGTGACATTTTGTACTGCCGATTTTGGCTTCACAGTATTTCTCCCAAACTGGACTATTACGCTATGAGTGTGAAATCGCCATAGATTGTAGGGTTTCACTGTTATACTTCTTATTTCGACGCCGCTTCTGTTTATTGCCTACCAATGAGGCCTGGGGTATTCGTTGCCGTCGGTGAGGCTATTGGGAAATTTACTTTTCTTTTGCTCTCCTGTAACCAAGAAACGGATGAACTATAACTACTGCTCGAGAGTCTCAACCAATCCGAGTGTCCCAGATAACCTCAACCTTTCAAATAAGCTCAGTCAAATTCATTTGTAGTCAATACATGAGTTATCCCATCGATTTGATAGGAGACTCTTTGATTAGTATGTTAGCCATCATTCAGTTGTATTTGACATAAGGACAGTGGCAAAACGACCGACAAGTCGGTTCCATGAAACCGCGGACCGACGTCCAAATCTAGGTCGTGGATGAGATGTGTAACATTGACTAGCTTCAACTGGGACAAAACTCGAGCGTGGTGTTTTTAAAAAAAGAGCTGGAAAAAGAGCTGGAAAATTCATGTGGATGCAAAGGTTATAGACGACTACAGGTAGAGTTAACTTTAAATTAATAAGGCGATCCAACCTGTACAACTCTTACCCCCATAGGTTGACTAAATGGAACAAGATACTACATGGTACAGTCCACATAACACGATATTTTTGCCGGATGACTCAGTTGTACGCTGTACGTTATAAACGTTTACAACTTTGTGCTAAACTTTCTACTCTAAATAATTTCTCCTCTTATTCGGTGACTGTTGTTCATTTGATGATCATTGTAGAGTGTTTTACTTCATCTTTGTATGTAGTTAGATCCAGTTCTAAGGTTGCAAACCGGAGTTAAACTGATACTCCGTTCTTTGGGTTTCAGCCGATTGAAGATAACTGTGAAGTTTGTAAGCGAATACTGATTGTTAAAGTATGTAACATCTTTGGACCAGACTGATCTGCTAACGAACAGTAAGTTTTCTCCAATATTTTGAATATATCTGATTTAGTTCTGACAACAAATGCGTAGTATACACGCTTGTTTCCGATGTTTCATTATCAGGCTAAGTACAGTATATTTATATGGGTTCTATGGATGTGGTAGATAACACTACTGGGCAAGAGATATCAATCGGTGGTGCCGGTCTGGTTGGAGTCATGGGACTTAGTTACATAACAATGATCACGTGAGTTGTACGAAGTCTGCAGGTGAAACGTCACTTCTGTGCAATCAATCTATCCTGAGTTTGGCTACACGGCCATAGACGCTTCAGCGTTTTGCACGGCCGTTTTTTGGGCGCACAATGGTGATGAGCGTAGGTGAATTGTAATGGTCTCTGCGAATGACCTTTGACCTGTCTCAAATGTACCTCACAGAGTCGATAGATTGGCTTGATCCAATTTTTTTTGCCGAACAAGAAAGAAGCCCGAAATGGCGTGAGTTGTATGTGATCAACAGAAGTGAATAGAATAGTCCATGTGATAGAAGTTTCAGAAGAGATCACAATCATCAGTAGCTTCTGATAACTGCTACCATTTTTGTGTGGTTCCTACTCATAACAGGTAACCTCATCATCGGTACAGTTTGATTGCACGCAGCTCAACTTAACAATTACTCGTTGCTCTAGGCTTGAGAGTGAGTATGGGAAACCATTGATATCGCTTTGTGTTCTAGTCTTCACAGCTATTATAAGTGAAAATTGGCAAGTAGGCGCACCGTATCTACTTGAACTACTCAGCTGGTGTGATTTTCGATAACGACTTCCTTGTCTGCTCCAAAGATGGCCAAGCTCCTATATGCTTCAGCCGTCCAGTATTTGGCCAGGAAAACTTCGCGCAATAGGCTCCGAGTTAGTCACACTCACCTTCAATACTTATTTGGAAAGTCCATAATCACAAGTGAACAAAAGGTTCAGATCAATCGAACTGAACAGTATTTTTAGTCCCGATCAATTAGTAACCCAGGACGTGTACACAGCACACCTTAGGCACTTGTTAAGATGTAAATTTTACGCGTTTGGTGTTTAAATTTGTTGGCTACCGACTGTATCCGGTTGACAGCGAAACAACATTCTGAAGAACTAGAGCTGAGCTGGAACCCTAAAGATTAGTTCTCCCTATTGACTTCCACGTAGTCCTCGTAATTCATCGAAATATGCTTCGGCGTGGTTTTATGCAGCATGACTCACTCCTTAATACGATAGATTCAAACAGTCAAAATTAGTTTTCCCGTACAGAAATAAGGAAGACAGTGTATGGAAGAAAAGATTTAGCCCATTGGGTCATAACAAAGTGGTATTTGAGGCCGTGGTTGGTTCCCATGAACAGTCTGAAAACTCGTGGACATGCATTTCGTATTGACCCGCCAGTATCAAATTTGCGGTGATATTGTAACGCGCAACCGAAACCATCGAGCGCGCACGGATTAAATTTGAGTTGTGTAACGGGGCGTGTTGCTGTGTTTTCGGTGCCGTTTTCGCTTTCGTTTGTGTAGGTCGTGTGCATGGCTTACTGGGCCTTTGGCTAATGCTTGTTTGTATCGTTCCTCTTTTCAGAACCCCTACTTCGGAAGAGCACTGTCCCATGGTGCGTCCACGTCGCCCGAAGGTTGGTCCGCGAAGTCACGGTCATCCAAAATAGAGTCGGCTGGCCTGCATGTTACAATATGGGTGGATGTTTTTTCGTGACAGACAACTAGGGGGAGATGGATAGTCAGTGGGCGGGTTGGAATAGGTGGTTATGTTCAGGGGAGGATTAAGTTCACGAATAACTGCTTCTGAGCACACAAGACCAACACCAGTCGACTTATTGTGACCACCTCAGTAGACCACAAGAATCTTGGATTAGAATGACCTAACAGGATTTTGAATGCACAAGACGGATCGGTAATGTGACCAACGGTCAGGGCGGGTGTAGCGACTGAGGAAACAGTCTATTTACGCGTTTTAGGAACATTGCCGTTTTCCGGTAACACGGCTTTCTGTGGCCATTTAGGTAAACGTTCCTTCACTCTGGAAATCAAGTATCTCTCGTTTCTACCTACTTAACTTTCTCCGCAATTATGTGTAAATTGGTGGACACGATGTTGGGTGACACCGATAGGCTTATCTTTGATCGAAGGCACTGATAACTCCTTAGTCCGAGGGATTACACGGAGTTCAGCTGCACTCAGCACTCGATTTTCAAGTTGATACACTTGGAATGAATCTAATGCACACATCCTAGTTTGCCCATTTGTTTTTTTCATCAGATGACACACGTTTAAGACCACACGTACTTGCATCGCGTACGACACTTCGTTATCCGACGCAGGTAAAAACTATAGGAATTTCACAAAGCTTGTTTCTATTCATTAAATATGGCTAACATGTCATTGACATAATTAATTTTGTACATCTGCGAGCTATCTGGTTGAGTTTTTGTTATATTTTTTTGCTGTGTACATGAGTTCAGGGTGTACCACCTTATTTCCAGTTTAGTATAAAAATTCTGTTTTTTATGTATTCGTATCGATAGTATCTAGTAAGTGTGTACGGAGCTTATACTAATAAGTGATTTTTATTCACAAACGTTACCCCTCTGAAATGAAATGTGTCAGACATTTCAACGGTACTCGATTTAACTTTTTTTGGGGGGGCGGGGCGGGGTTGGAAACCGCCAATCTCAAAGGACTAGTCCTGTTCATCTAGAGCCGTGAACTCCGAAGCCGTTCTAGTGTCAGCCTATAGACTCGTAACCAACTGTTGTTTGAAGGTTATACTAGATCTTAACACAAAAAACCCTTTTCGAAACCCATTCATTTGAATTGAGGATAACACCAGTCAAGAATTCTACACTGATTAGAGCGCGTTCAGAAAATGTTGACCAGACTACTGACATTTGAATTACTTAAAACCACGACAGTTTCAGGCACTTGGAGGCTGACAGAATTCTGAAGGAACAGCTGAAACCGATAAATTAATGGAGACAGCTTCATTTTAAAGGTGATCAATTCAACATTTCAACTCGCGTTTGCACAGTAAATGAACTTGTTGGATAGGCCAGGTGGCCAATGATTATAAATGTGCTGTGAATTGCATACTTTGCTTAATAATATCCGCTCGTAAAAGCAGTAGAAACGATATTGTACTTAGGCTATCACGTACTGCTTAGCACGCCAGTTTGTAGTTCGATCTTACTGTATCCTGACAAACCGCCTCTCCACTTGAATGTTTAGCATGAATCCTTCCCGCCGAAGTATGCAACATATCACACTACTCGCATGTTAATTCAGTAGATCGCATTTCTGTGCAATTACTGCGACCCACAAAGTACTAATCCTTTAATTCCAACACAGTCTCCACCGGTCTGAAACCTGTTGAACGCGATGATATAGCAAGGATATTTACATGGTTGAAAAAGGGTTATAGAAACTTGCAATCACAGTAAGCAGATTGTTTGAACCTGTTTGGGAAGTGATTGTGCAGCCAGGAGATTGTGTGGTGTACTTAAAGCTATTCCAGTATAGAGAAGCATTTCGGTTCGTCATTAAAACTTTACATACTTTAGTGGTGAGCTTCCGTTAAATAAACAGGGAATAAGGCATTAGATGTAATTCGCCGTTATTCACTCCGGGCTGCTGATATTTTGTGGGACTGTCGAACACATCAGTATCAAACTTCCAGATTGTTATGGGAATATGAGACCTGTCTTACGGAATTTCTTCTCTGTTTCCTCGACCAGTAACAAACGTACTTATTACAAGAAATGTTCGCTGACCGGAGTCTTGGCGGATACTTTGTGCTGTGCGCTGATTCATATGCTCATGGTGCCTTAGCAACAACTATATTGGGTGGATCGGTAACTGAAGTGCAAAACCATGCGAACCGTCACCATAATTGTGGTTCTGTACGCAAGAAGGGGTGTAAAGAATTCATACTAATTGGTTTAGGACATTAACTCGACGTAATTCTCACGGAACTGTGCCCACGTACTCATGAAAAGAACTCGTTTTTTCAACACCGTTTGCTTATTTTTCAAACCCGGCCCACTCATTAATATGAAAAATATTGGTATCTAATAGTTATCAGAATAGTGGAAGCAGGGCGGGATAGTTGTAGCCTCTAACAGTAATGGAAAAAAATTCGGTGAAAGAGCCGCGGCAAGATTGTGGGTCCATTTTGAAAAATTTTTCTTCCGAAGCAGTTAACAGCTAAGGCACTTTTCAATGTCGTTGAGAACTACTATACAATACCTCGACATACGTACTACAGATAAATTCACTGCATTTGGTTTCAGGATACAATGGTTCTGTTATAATGTAGTCTTTAGCCTAACTGCAACAGCCAACACTCCGTCGTTCTTCTACACATGAAGAGCGGGTATGGTATAGCTGTTTTCATTTAGTTTCAGTCCACGAATACAGGTTTGCCACTCCAACACAATCTTTGATTTGGCAACAACATTTTTGACCACGGATGCATTTATGGGACATTGTCTTATTTCAAGATTACTCTGGCATGTATGATGTAATAAGTGGCGAATATATCGTGTGCAAAGTATTGAACTATGAGTTTGGAATGTTTTCACCACTCACTATAGACGATTCACTCATGCTGGTAAGTAATAATGAACGTCAGATCACCGCCCAATACTTCTCGTTGGGTTACTAGCCAGAGCACACCACCACCTTTCTATGGGTTCGTCAGTGCCATACCGAGGTCTCAGGGGATTGCAAAAAACTTCCGGCCTCCTCTATCGCCAGGCCAATATTGGACACGGGTCAACGGATTAATCCCGAATCAACATTCAGGATTATAATGCGCCAAGCTACTCCGCGTTTCATGTGTTTTGCTGAGGCGGTCGCGATTGGTCGTCTCAAGCCAGCACTGTGTGTACAAAAACAATTATATGTAAACCTTAGGCTCCTATGGACTTGATAATACTGTTCTGTCGTTCTCCACCCCATTTGCTATCTATTTCAACCCCACCCCATTAGTGTCATATATATCTTCCTGGTTATTGTTATTTGGTACTGAAGAGGCAATACGAAATTTTAGCATCTACCAATGTCCGTCTTCTTACTGCTATGTTCAAAACTGAGATGACTCATCGTTAACTACTTGTGCTGATCGAAATAAGCTGATTCAGGGAGGCAACGTATATCCTGCAAGAATTCTGTAAGTTACTGTCTGATCTTCCCATCACAATTCAGATGTTGCATCCGTTTGTCCTTTTCATTTACGCTTAATAGGCCGTTACAGCAGAACATAGTGAGGTAAAGTTTAACAACAAGGCACAGAGCTGAGAAGGGTTTGGGATGGTTTCCAATCTTGTGACACGGTCTCGTGGTATGTTGATGTGGTCTAGAAAAAAAGAATTGTGTACCATTTTTTGGAAAACTCCTAAATTTCAATAAGTAACGAAATATAATCACCATTATATGAAGCATGAGGTAAACGACAAAATGAGTTTAGTAACCTGAGCCCTACACGCATAAGTTTATGTCTACATTACTACAGGTTGTATTTCGCCCAGCTGCAACGTTTGAGTAAAACACTGTTGCGTTACAAGAAAAACGGGTTTTTCTCATAGTCTAGTAGACTAATAATTAGGCTGTCAAATGGGTGAGTTAAGTAGCAATGGACTCGGCTCCCCTTCTATTTGTCTTCTTGCTCTAAGTTGTAACTGAATATTCTACACATGGTGACACAGGCTCTTTGATGCAGATTAGTTGATTGTGAATGTGATTTTATACATGATCAATCCCCTTATATAACGAATCTACAAACTTCGGACCACTTACTTGTCTAAATACTGTGGGTCCAATATATTGCAACTTAGTAAGTAATATTTTGTTTGTGTTCCCATTTCCCATTTAACAGGCGTTCAAGGTCACCATTGTGACGGTTAGTACCTAGTCTACGACTGTATTGCTTGAGCTTGTTTGAACTAATTTTGTCCGTTCAGGTGGTTCTCCCTTGGTTTAACATTTATTACGTCCACACGCGTTCTCGCAGTAAGTGAATGATTCCTTGTTATGCGATATGAACCGTGGTTCTGTACCTAGGTTCAGTAAATGACACAAATTCACACTACCTAAGGGTATGAACTAACAGTCCTAACCATGGGAGGGCGATTAATAATCAGTGACAAAGCAAACACTACTGAAGGACGTTGAGGGGTGCGCTTTATTCCGAGTTATGTGACTAGATCGCTTGATGTATCTCATGAGACCGCCCAAAATGAAATTATTAGCGCTGGATCAACTAAGCAGCAGTGAATCGTCATCAAGAAGGTAGTGTTTTCAAGTGTATGAAAAAGCTGTCTTCACTATAGACATCCCAGTTCAATGATTCAAACGTATTCTCGAAAACACCAAATCCCCAATTTTTGCAGAAGCTAGTTGACACAGGACGATGAAGATTTGACGGTGTGCTTTAAACTGAGAGATTAGGAGCACCGAATGGTCAGTTCATGTCGAAGATGGGAAGACGTGGTCTAAAATGATACAAGACAGATGTTTTGTCAAGTTGGAGATATATTTCAGCAGGTCTCTGTTGAAAACAAATAAGTACCCGAAGGAGACGTAAACTCTCCCTGCTTGCAGTTATCAGAATACTGAGTGAACATGACAATGGAGACTTTTCAGTGCTGACGGAGTCGTCTTGCATTGGTACAATTCACCGCAAAAGACTGGATGAAATGCACGCCCGAACTGCTGGTTGTAAACGGTCTGTATATGGACGGATGTTATTGTTTCGCAGCAGTTTGATTGTGGAACCGCAGTCCTTAATCATTGGGAGGTACGAATGTCTACACTGTTTCCGTGAAATCCAGAGAAGCAGCGGGCATTTCATTACCAAATCTTAACACAACCCAAATACCAGGCCCAGTGAATAACCAATTACTCAGTCGACCTACGAAACACAACATACAACTTTCGGAATTAGTGGATGACTATATCTGGATTTCAGAGTTAGATAAATTAAATCAGAGAACGGTACTCCAGGGCTGCCGAATATTGCTGCTTATGCGTAGTGCACCCGCAGTCACACTATTACAGAACCGACCAGAGTTCACCTATTGTTTTCGCCATTAAACTGTACTGCAATGACACATCCGACAGATTAAGGTGTTATTTGGTTTGTAACTAGCAAATTCCAGAAGCTGCTACTGAAATATGTCTAAGGATTTAAAACTACGGAAGTTTTGCGGATTTTTTGACTTTTCAGACGGTAGCATCTGAGCTTTGCCACATCACATTTATTTTTTTGTGGTGTTGCCGGTTTGCTTGTTGGACCAGATCAACTACGGTTCGTTACTACCATTGACGAAACCCAGCGCTTATCCGAATAAATACACAGAGTGGACTGGTTTGTTCCGATATGAGCCAGGTGACTAACGCTTGTGTGCTTGACAAGGGGGTGGGGGTAAGGGGTGCAATCGGGTGGATGCGCTCATGCGGTCGTTGTGTGTGCGTGTGTGGCTGAGCGGATTATGTCCGCATATCACCATATCATGTTCGACCCGCAAACACGGGGTGTGTACACGGTAGCACCAGCGCTCGTAAGCAGTCCGGCGCGAGATTTTCTGATGGAGCACACGGGCCCACGCAAGCGCGTAAGCGGTCATCTAACATGGGTTGTGTGCTGTTCACCTTATCCCACTGGATCCAGTCAAGCCCGTCGAGACCGCTGATGAACAGGATTATCAGGTTGGTCTTGACCACGATTCAGTCAACATTGGGCACATGCAACATTTGTGATGGGTAGCTGCATTGTGACCAGATTGCTTTGCAAAACAGAGTGCGGATGGTAACTTTCTATAGGGAAATTAATCAGGACAGCAGGACAGGCAGAATCAGAGGCCAGACGACGTCGCTCGTTTGACAACTGAGGTTTATTTTCAAGTTGACCATTACTCACATTTGATCGCAGCCTTCGCATTCAGATAGACTTTGAAGATAGACTTTATGCGGGTGGGATGTGGCAATCCACAACCTGCTGCCAGAGACCGGCGGACTGAAAACAAATTGAACCTGGTCATCACGATACTCCACAGCATCTTGGAAAGGCTCACATCAAACTGATGTTAACCCAGTGTTACGTCTCACACGGTTTTCCTTGACACAGAATCATAATATACAGACCTTTAAAGGATTCTCGATGTTATTTGAGGATCACTTAGGGTGGAGTTTTTTGTGTACTGTATGCGGCCGTGCTCCAATGAGATCACTGATCGGTACGTCGATGTTTGATGTCCCAGCTCGCGAGTTAGGCAAGTAGGAAGGACCTTTAAACTTGGATTGCAAAGATTTTCAGGGCTTGTCACAAGGAAAAATTGCATACAAGACACCAGAGAGTTTGGTAGGGTAACTAGGTGGCTTATTGTGTAATCGAGGTGATTAGTACATTGTCTTGAGCCTGTGTAATCCATTAGGTCAGGGAAGATTGAATTACGTGAACTGGCTCGCTCAAACTCAAATCAGAATGCAACAAAATCACTCACTGCTAAGTTACTGCCGTGCCAGATTGAGTGATTCTACGACCAATTGAGGCTTTTGACAACCACTTTTCCTCGGACACACAAATGTGCGTGTAATTCATCTTCCGTCGCCGCACACCCGACTTACATGACTAGCCCAGACATAATCTCCGTCGTTCACCCTCACGAACGCAGCTTCTTGCACTGCACATATTAACCTTCATTGGGCCCTGCAACCTCGTAAGCACTACCTGACGCATGTATTGCGACAGAAGCACGATTAGTTTCGACGTCTATGTTGCACTCACTCCTGTTTGTTCATCAGCGTACATTCAACTTCCATTTCCACCTCACATTGGTTTTTAAAGCACAATCTCAAGCGTTTTGCTAGTTCATACGAGTTGGTTTGCACACGTTACATTTGCCGACAGCATTCCTCGAGAAAAAGTCGTACGGATAGCCTCACTGGCGACAAACCTATACTACTCCCTTCGTCTCATTTTTATTACCATTGTGCTATAATGACTGCCATTTCAAACATCAAGTGTTACTGCTGGGAGTTCTGGCTAATCCTTCCGGTGACTTTTACGTATGCCGCGAAAACGAAAGTAAATGTTTACTTTCAAATTGAAAACCAACAAACCATTCCAAAAGTTTCCATCCTAGGTGAGTTGCATATTTCTTGAGGGCTTATAATCCTTAGTGAGTTTTTAAATTTCGGACATTTTGGAACTTTAGAACAAGTTTCCCGAACCCCTGAGAAACGTGTCGGAAGGCCGTTCAAAGGGTGTCCACTCAGGCTCTCATCTTCTAGACTACGACAGACTTTCCATCCTAATTGCATTCGCATACCCTATACATTGTATGTTTCAGGATTTTCAGACCACAGAAGATTGTCGTCTTAGAATTTGGTGCGTTGGCTCCACCTACACCTAGTTCATGTGAGCGATCAGGTAGTATGGTGCAACAGTACCGTTATGGAGTTAATGAATTAACAACTCGACTCGGGAAAAGCCCAGCTGTTCTTCGCTCTGTACTCTGCGTACACGCATTCATTAGACCTCAACACACGTCATCGTCGGCGTGGCTCACGACTGCCTTCGCATATGAGATTCGCCACATCACATTTCTACTTATGCAACCACAAACCCGGGTCAACGGTTATTTGTGTAATTATGTGACGACGTCGGAGGTACATACCTCTCTAACTAAATTGCTCGATTCTCCTGTCATTATACTGAAGGTGGTAGTCCATACCATTTGTATATTTGATTAGTTTAACTCTAGATCGGTGTTGTAGCATAAGAAGGGAATATTGTGGTCTAGGTCCCGTGTGTGCACACTCAAGGTTTGGGGGTGGGTGGGTACGGTAACCAAAACCACAAACGGCAATCCATAGACCATTACCATACGATATTGACCAAAAATTGTTCACCGCCACTCTCCTGAGGAAGGATTGTGTAGTAAGCAGTGATCTTCCGGCTTCACCAGGGATTGCGGCTGCATTGGAGTTTTCTCACCTATCTCCTCTGAATACATTCTTCTGTACATGATTATTATGGGAGACATGGTATGAACTTGCTGGCGTCTAGATCATTCATTCAACTAGCTGCACACAGCGGATGTTCGTTCATTCTTAACAACTTACCCAGTACTCTATTATTCAAGGTCGTTTCGCTTGAACTTTTCTGTTCATGTGCGCACAGTTTCTACGCCCATTTCGTTTTACGTGCTTTTAAATGCCCCTGGGCGTGGACCTGAGCACACCTGGTGCATTTTACCATTCCTTTCTCTTTCCTAGCATTAGTTTCACAGTATTCCGGAACTATGTATTTCCAAACACTGTTTTAGTTCACTGCTTATCGGGACCACCGTTCAGTTGCACTTCTGGGGCGGCATGGCAAATTGCTAATGGACCCAGGGTAATGTCATTCAAATTAGGCCACTACGGGTCTTTTAATTTTGGACAGATATGACTGTACAGTATAAAGCGTCGCGCCGTTACACGTTTCAATGAAATAGTTGGTTATTTCGGTTACGTTGGCAAGTAATTTCAAAACACTGAAGTGAATTACCGAAAACATGTCATGCATCCCTTGGTTCTGGACTCCAGACGAGGGTCTAGTATCAGTAATTGAAGGTGACTAGTACATATTCATTCATCTGCAGCTTTATGCAATTTCAGATGTTGATTCCGGTCATCTAACTTCTTTTTCACAGCTCTTAGGGTTTTTACGAAATGTCTACTTTTATCTGAGCCGGGCTTTTGCTTGTGAGGGTCGTGTATTACTTTACTCACACTCTCGGATTATAGACATTTTTATTCGTGAGCTCAAATGTGCATTTATTAGTCATCAACTTGTTGAAGGGAACGCGTTGATAGGCATTTCATTCCCCGGTCCTAATGACTTGTATTTTTCGACTCTGTTTGACATTTGCATTGGGGACCTTCAGGAAAGCTAATTAATTGTCGGTTTTGACAATCGGTGATTTTTCTGTTTAACTCAGTTTTATCCGTTGTTTTCTTACCTGTTTACTTGTGTGTTGATTTCGTGAAGGTCTGGCCCACTGCTTGTCAGTTGTTTCTCTTTTCGTACTTACAGCAGTCAAACACGACGGTGTTCTGCAAATCGCTCTTTTGAAAAGAAGATGAATTTGTAGGAATATGCCATCAATCTCTGAACCTAATTCTTCCTCCTTTTGAATTGTCCACCATTACCTTTTAATCACACATTTTTTCTTTCCACTACATTGCCCCCATAAGTGGCTAAATAACTTGAGCTGAAACTATTCTGTGCGTCAGCTTTCGGTGACACTCGCCGTATTTTCCCTATCTACGCTTGTTCTTTAACATCATGGTGAATATTTCCCAAAGGTTGTATTTTTTTGACTGCAGTTCTAGCATCATTACCTCGTCTAAATTATCAGTATTGTGTACCCTAGGTTCATTGACAAATAAAACGGGGCCACAATTGCATGACACTATGAGCGGAGGATGGTAATATGCGCGTATGAATTAGCTTTGTTTCGGAATGCATATCACTATACAGAAAAACTAACTTGGTTTACACTTGCGCCACCATTTCAGTTAATCGAACCCAAACAGTGCTGCTAAGGAGGATTATGCACAAAACAAGTAGGAGCTGACGTGATTGTTAACTGCAGGCGCGCGTCGGATTCTACTCAGAGTTAACTTAGGTTTGTTCACGGTACAGTCCACGTGAATTGTTTGTCGCAAGCAGGTAGGAATTTTATTGGGTCCATTGATTCACGCACAATTTGCACCGAAATTTCGATACCTGCCAGTCATCGAGCCAGCACCGTGGAAGCGATCCTACACAGAGTTGGCACTGTATCAGCAGACAGCCGGAACATTAGCTAGCCACACTGTGCACGAGCGACCTGTTTTATTTGAGTTGCGTTTCTCAAAAATAATAAATGTGCTTGTATGTCCATATGTCAACACACTTTGCTCTTCCTATATACCTTGGGCTGCATTGTTCGGGTAGGTTTAGTTCCCGTGCACAAGGACAGAGGCATAATTTTTGGGTAGAAGAAGACCAAAGCATAACACCATGTTCACCACACCCAGGTCGCATGGTCATGTTGTTTGACGAATAGCTTATCTGGAACATTAGCAGTTACGGGCATGGAAGTACAGACTTGAGCAAATGCCGAGCATGTAAATTGGAATGCGTTCTCAGGGTGGTGGAAACAGTAGAGACAACGTAGTAGGATATGAGAAGGGCATCGACGCGGGCCTGAACCCTACTCACAGCTGACAGTTAGCTTCTAACCATTCTTTACAACCATATTTGGTCTAACCACTACATGAGCACCAGGTAATTACGCTTGACTTCCAGCCAAACAGTGTTACACAGACATGATTGAAAGCATAGTTGGCGGCATCCGATTCGGATTAGCCTGTCACAGTGTTCGAAGCCGAAGGACGCTTGCGCTTATCCATCACT
>QNGE01000050.1:356801-508161 GCA_008508345.1 Paragonimus westermani | reverse complement strand
CTGGGACACAAACTCATAAATGTGACTGATATCATATGGCTACCGTAAGATAAGTATAGGTTACTTGAACTGGTTGATTCATTAACTAGGTTTGGGAGCGTAACCTAATAAAGACGCAGTCAAAAAAATTCGTGCGAATTACAAATATAACATGTGAGCTGGCAGACCTTGTTACAACTACTACACATGGCTTACGGTTAAGTTAGTTGTAATCAAAAGTCTCCAGCTAGTGGCTATTAATCCTTTTCTATCTCATAAGAATGTTATGAACGTTCATTTTTCCAGAGACGCGTGTTTCCTGTAGGCGTTATAGTGGATTGATGACAGCTCCAAAGTGGTTACTATCAGCTGGCGCTAAGTTGAGAATCACTGCACAACTGTCATTCACAGAATTTTTGCCCACACTATCCACTGATGCAAAACAAACATTTCAAAGTCCTCACCAAAGACTTTGTGCGTTCCAGTACGTTTGGATTTGTTGTTTGTATCTCAATTACGCTGGACTTATTCGTGTACGCAAACAAACGTTGTTAAGCTGGTGAGGTAGACTTCTTCATAGACGGAAAACAATGGCCTTTTCGTGGAACACTTCGAAGGCTGAAACTCTTTTATTTCAAAGCGTGAGTCCGGCAAAACATGACAGACCCACTTCGGTTCGCTTGCAAGTTACGTCATTCGTGGCGGTGTGTTGCAAGTTACTCATAAGCTACTATCCCCTATTCTTCCTATTAATTGACCGTTACACTGGATAACTTGCATGGTCTGTTGTGTTCTTTTATCGTTCAGTGTAATATTGCCGGCGTTTATGGTCCACAGCATTCTACTCTAACGGGGGTCTTCAAATTTCATTTTGGCCGTTTCGTAGTTTCTCCCCTAAAACCAGAAATATTTTCCGTGAATATACATACGCAAGGATATCAAACTATTGAAGCCGCAGTTGGGTTTCTAGTAGCCAGCAAAATATTTTGAGGACTGGTTAACTGAAAATTTCAAAGATCTTACGAGTCTTGAAACACCAAACAGATTTTCCAAGAGTAAAGTAAAGGTATGTTTAGTGGCTTGAAATGTGGTGGTTGCAGATCCAGCTGAGCAAAAGAAGCAGAACCGCATTTCTTTGTTGAAATGCACGTGACTCCGGTGGAAGTTAACTGTATACAGTGGAGTTATCTTTAACAGCAATCCCCACGTGAGCACTTAAATGCGGTTTGAGTACAATCAATGAAAGAACTTAAGATTCTGCCTAAGCCCATAACTGCTTTATAAGAGAGGGCTTCCTCACAGTCCCGTTCGAAGAAGATAAAGAGTTTGAAGTACTAAAGCAACGCTTGACGAGAGTATAGAAAAGAATCATCCAGCATCGTGTTTGTGTTTAATCGCAAAACTCAGCCGGTCAGCATTCAAAGAATCAAGGACAAACTACCTCGACAGTCGGAACCATTTTTTCCACACCATTTCGCACCTAGTTACGGTACGAGGTGTGTTGGACACATGACAACGAGATCATCCAAGCGCATCAATGTGTATTACTCAAAATGCCTTAATATTGGCATGGCCACAGTTGTCAATAATGCGCTTTTGGAGTACCTAATAGAAACTTGACACATGGTTGACACCAAACGATTATTTTTAGAATACCACGGATAAGTAGCAAGATTCTCGGAAAAACCCCGTAATCCATAGCAAAATTGCTCATTATTCGCTCTCTAAGACCAAATTTGTGTAAACAAGGGAAAATCAAAAAGTCTGATGTTACCGTGACCGTAGCTTTGACGGCGGATCAGTTTTACACACATTCTCTAACACCGTTCACTAACATCGTTCACTTTGCTAATCTCTCCGAAAAATTTCATGTCGACCAACTTGTCTGATAAATTACGTCATGACAGCTTTGTCTTATTATGCAACTGGTTTCTCGTCTTTATGCTTGCTTGACTGTTTGACCTACGTACTGCGTAATCGTCATCCAATCGTCTACTGATGATGGTTTCTGTTGTGTTTATCTTCATCGAGCCTCAACCAGCCAATTGCATTGACCTACATCTTCCGTTATATGTAAACGCCAGAAATTACTTATCAAGAAAATCTATCGATTTTTTGTGCCGTTAATTCAGTGGATGGTTTCTCTGACGGAACAGTGAACAGTGTACGCGCTGAAAATATTCATTTTTATTCAGAGTAGTGCACGATGAAGACAGGGCATAAAATGAAATAGATTGATGAACACCTCAAGTTGTTTTTTCTCTTTTAGTTAAAAATTGTTCGCTTGATTTGTTTTAGAAATGTCTGAAAAAAAGACAATCCTGTGTAATGTACTTTATTCGGTTTGCTAGGTTGGTTTTTTAATGTGAATGCATGATCCGGTAAGCGAAAACTGGGATAGGATATTGTGAACGCTGAATAATTTGAGCTGGTTTTCAACCGCAATTCAACGCAGGTTTCTCAAGCACAAAGATTTCTTACCAAGCTTCCTTAGGAAAGCATGACTGTATGTGTTTGTCGTTTGCTTGAATTTGTTAGTGACGTATATTTTTGCCATGACCTGGACTAGGGGACTAACCCTGTTTACATGAAGCAACCGTGTTAACCAGTGCACCACCGACATCGCATTAGACACGACTGAATCGTCACACACAAACACAGTCACACTCGCAGGCTCAGGCTGCCCTGATCGCCTGGAGGGGAGGCAGGGTAACTGATTTGTTAACCCCTGTCAATGGTACCTCGACAAGGACTTATCTTCAAGTTAAAGTCACAGAAATCGCTAACTTGTTGAGTGACATTTTGATTATCGTCAGCATGGTGATGATACAGCCGTGTGTATTGTGAGGTCAGTGGCGCAACGGTTGTCTCAGGAAGGCGTGATAGAAGTTCAGTTGCCCACCGTGGCAGGTGTATACACTAGTGACGAGCTCTGATGAGAGTGAAACTCGAGTCAAGATTCTCTTTTCAAAAGAGATCGACTGGAACATCTATTGGAAGGCGACAGCTGCAATCAAGTGCGTGGGATATTCATTTTATATAATTCTGTATTCGCTTATTGTGTTCGCAATACAATGCTCGTCTTTCTACCTATCTACTCTATCACTGACAAAATTCCTTCTTATTTACTTACTAATATTACTCCCTAATGTGAAGAATAAGTAACAGTCTATAAAAGAAGTACACTAGTGAAAAAACTTGCCAGATGTAGACGAAAACATTCTGAATAGGTTAATTGCAAACCAGGCTGTACTGTTCAGGCTTCAGTAAAACCAAATTTTTCCTAACCCGAATATGTGTTGCGAATGAGATCACACTGGACAAACAGCTAACAGTTATGATTTATATAAAGTGAAAATCACTGACCACTGATCACATCTGTTGTGGAGTCTTTAAATTGAGTTAACAAGATAGATGCTATGTGTATTCTCGAAGCGACTGGGCCATCTGAGCACTATTCACGAGCGAGTGCGACTGAATATTTAAATGCGGTAGTTCAGTCGTGAATAATGTAAAGTCACTGGCGAGGTGGTCAACAGGGTTTTCCCATGAAAGCCTTGCCAGTGTCCCACTCCCGACCTTGGTAAGAATACTCACCGCTGAATGCACTCACAAGAGAGAAACTCCTGCACGGTGCCTCTTTAGAAAAGGGAGTTGACTGGAATGTCTATAGGCCTGCACTAACTATGGTCAGCTCTGCATAATGCCCGGTTTTTGCAAACAAACTCTCCTATTAATCACGAGTATTTGCGTAACCAATAGTTATGACGAGACGGGGCCGTATCCCTGAAGTTCGAAAGTACCGGATATATATCTAAATATTTGCAATCAAGGCTGTCACACCTATACAAATCTCTGTTATTTACATCAAGTATATATAATTATATTCCACATCCATAGACCTATTTCTGGAACAGACATCAATGCTTATAGGCATTTACTAATGCACCTGATGTTGTGTATAGTTATGGAGTTAAATGGACTGTCATTGCTAGAAAAAGCTGTCTTTCCAATACCTCAGCTGTGTTGCTTTGAGAGTAGCTATTTTAAATAGCTAGTTTCAGCCCAACACTTTGTAATCTGGCTCAAACCAGTAGTCAGACGCTCGTGACCTTCCTTTGGATGCCAAATCCTTGCGAATGTTTTGTATCGAATCGTAAGTGACAATCATTGTCAGCAACCAAGTAGAACCCGGAGTGCTCTACTGATTTCGTGTCCATCTCGTCAAGTAGTTGAGGGATACTTCACGCACAGTTCTTTATGAAAGTTACATGGTTCATATGAAAGTATTTTGCACCTCATTTTTGTTTTCAAAATTAACAAAATGTGTTATACTTTTTTTACTATTTACACAGTTTTGTTGTAATGTTTATTGATTACCTGGGGAGAAATTGAAAATACTAGAGATACCCATAAACATTTGTTTCGATAAGCGACTTGAAGAGTCGCATTTTCGACGTTGGCTGGAATTGTTAGAAGCAAAGCCGACAGATCTCCGACAGAATTATATGCATAACTATCATCTTTGTCTCAAGTTGCCTACCCAAACGTTTAAAGAAACTCAAACACAGGTTCTTGTTCTTACAAGGAAGCACAACGTTATTTGTCCCTATACCCGGTTAGCACTGCATTGACTACTCCAGACATTATTGAAATTCTGGGTGTGGTATTTTGTCCACACCATGCTGTGGCTGAAAGTTTTGGTTACACCGTCATTAATCCATTGAAGTTGATCATTTTGAGAACCATTGTTAAACAAGTGATTGCTGATGGCTGTAAATCAAACCGGATAAACGCGATACGTTTCGAGATGGGGGTAGGTATTGTAAATGGCGATCACCTGACAAACACCAGTTAGCTTGCAAACTAGAGAACCCGTTCTTACAATCTATCATTGATCGAACTTGCAAGACACGACTCATTTGGTTGTCCACAGGAGCCACTCACTCTAAGTAAAAAATTGCATCGAGTTAAGTTTCATTCACCAAATATAATAGGTAGCTTGATACTAAGTTCTACGGTTGAGACCAGTATATTATGACATTTCTACACGAAATATCATTCACCATTCGACAAATAAATGCACTTTAACTCTGAAACCAGTCTTTTCTTTGGGATTTCTTTCGTCCCGAGTGAAACATTTTGGTCATTGACTGCCTGAATCCTAAAATTTTCGTCGAAATTACCTATCGTTATGGTTACCCGAATGCAAAGATGAAAAAAGACAGTTTCTGGGTGTACATGCACATTACCCTCTAATTCCATCTGTTTTACACTGGAAGCTGTTAGTCCCACTGTAAGTTGGGATGACAGAATGGATAGGTGCTTATATCACATAGTTGTTGGCATACGGTACTTTATTAAGCCAACCTGTCAGAGCTGCTACATTTAACCGTATCGTCACTGTGTTCCTGATTGAATGGGATTATCCAGCTGGCAGGTTAGACATGTCAATGAAACGAAGCAATTGAGTAATATGTACAACTGTTGATTCGTGCATAGCATGAATTGAGTGGAATAAGGATGAACGTGATTGAGGATGACAGTTCAACTCTCTTTTACTTACTCAAGAAGTTGTGCACTACTAACAAAGTCAAGTATAAACGATACTACACACCAGATCATTCCATTGCATTCGGCTGAACGTAAAAACCTTGATTAGACGTGAACGGTGATGAAAATTTGAAATCTACTCGAAGTTTCGTTACTATCCGTTCACATCTACTTAGAGTAAAGCAATGTCTGTCCATTGAATGGACGTGAGTGTCATATAACATGCTGATAGTAATCGCATTATTGTTTACTACTCGATTTCAACAGTAATTTAAAAATGAACGGTACGATTACATTTTATATGTAGTCTGTGGTTCACAATAGTCATAATTCACGACAAAAATTTGGCTGCTCTTTCTAACTCTCAACTCTCTGGTCACCACCCTACAGCTGGTTTGGTCTTCTTGTGTTATGTCCAGGTGCAGATGAAAGGTACTTGCCTGAAGTTTGAGATAACTGCGTGTCTTGCAACATTTTTCGAGAGTAGACCTGCAGGCGTATGACAAAAATATCTTTATTGCTCCGCAGTACAAGGTTAGCCTGTAAGAATACAACAAATGCAACTGCATGTTGGTCTAGAAGTTAGCAACAAGGACGACTAAAGCTAATTATTCGTTACTGCGGAAAAAAATCCACCAATTGTAAAATTTGCTCGTCCGACTCCTGAGCATGAATTATGTTCTACTTGTCTAGTTAGTGGAACCTTGTTCAGAAGTCACACTACTAATGGATCTAAAGACTTAATCGGTACCACCAACACAACAATTTGATCATCCTGCTAACTGACTGGATCGATGGATACTTTTAATATTCTTCAAAAAAGTACATTGTTGCCTGCAGTGATCAGCCGCTTCACAACACAGAAAAACACTGACCGAAACAAGGTTTACACTTGGTTCGCGCTGTTGGCCGAGCGGATGGGACTATAAAACTGTGTTCTTAGCTTAATGCATCTAATAATGGCTGGATGACGCTTATAACAAGTGTGTGTATGTAGATTCTGGATTCCACATCTTAAAGCAAAACTCATTATACAGTTGACGGTATCTGTAAAACATATATACTGTAGAGCTGTGGTTGTCTGTACAAACCTCGCTGTGATTGTCTATAATTGATGATTCGGCATCAGAACAAAGCTGGTAGTCGGCTCTTGATTTCAGACCGTACTGTAAAGTGTACTTCCTCAGTTAACCGTAGCCGGTCGCAAGAAGTGTAGACTGACCAAGACTGGGAGTTCATTGTCGGAGAAGGAAAAGAAGAGGAATAAATAAACTTGAGGTTGAATCTCGTTGGGACTCATCAGATGTGCATAATTTTGCCACGACTGGGAACAGAACACCAACTGAGTTTTCAAGCGGCAACTTTGTTGACTACTGTATCACTGGCCCCGAATTAAACACTACTCAGTTATCGTGTGCAGGGCCAGCTATAAACTTGCTACTTCGTTCTACCTGTGTTACACATAGATTGACAGTCTTGAACACCCGATTAAGGCTGAACGCGAACGGTTGTACTACTTGGACTTGTTCACAAAACGGTCACCGCTACCTGTTTGATTAAACCGTCTTTGAAAATTACGGATCACATGAGCGACACTTGGGGTTGAGTGTACGAGGGATCACAGGTTCGTCAGGACCAATGAGTTTATCCATAACGGCAGGCCGATGTACTGTGGATCAGGTGGCTGGTGATGAAGAACTGGGGATAACAGACGCAAAGACGAAGGCTATTTAGCAAAGCACAGTCACTGTTCGTCTCAAAAACACTTCCATAGTAATTGGTTGTGACGACATGTGGCGTCATCCGAGGGGCAGGTTCCAGAAAAAGCCACTGAGAAAATCGGTATCTAGTGTCATAAACGTCCGGATTGCGGAAGCTGATTCCAAAGAAAAATAAAGCATTGGTCTTTTGAATTACGGACCCAAACGGTGAGGACTAGAGTATAAATCTCCGCTGCGCACATCGTCAACTCATCCAGTTGCTTTTAGGAAGCAAAGGCTGGCGGAAAATATAAAGTGAGTTGGTATAGAGCTGTGGTAGACAAAGGTCACATAAATAGTTCTGTAACTTGCTTGAGGCGATTTTCGCTTCTTTCTTTCAGTCTACTAAAGCACTGACTGACGGAGATATTGTGAATGTCGGAAACAGATGTTCTGAAAGCCTACTCAGTCCATCAGCTACCATCGACTGGATGGCGGTGAATAATCCATCACAGCAAACAACTACAGAGAGAATCGCCCCCGTGCCGGATCTGAAAGAGGTTCAGAAGATCAGTGGAACAATGGGAAATGGAAGAGCTTTTAAGAAAGATTGGTTATAGAAAGACTAAAATCTGGCCATCCAAGTTTGTAACATGCTATGCTCAAATTGGTTTCCATAATCTGGGAACAAAAATCGTTTAACAGGAGTTTATAGTTCCTCTCAATGAGCATTTATTTAAATTCTAAGGGAACAGACGGATCATTGACGGCTGTCAAAGGAACATCATGCACAGGTGCGATAGAAAAGTTTCAGCAAGAGTGCTGAACAATCGGCAAATGCGGAATTCTTGAGGATATACTTCTGAGCATCAGTGTGGATTTCGGGCCAGTACTAATGTTGCCATAGTGTTCCTCGTTTTTCACTTCTAAGAGGACCGTCGCGGAGACAATCATTTACCGTATGCTTTGTTTGCGAATATCACCAGAACGCTTCATTTCGCGGGCTGTGAAGCTTTGCAGACAGTGGTTTACTAATTTGGCGATGTAGGCAGGTTCTTAAATTTGATTGGAACGCTAAAAACCAGTTTACACGTTAAGGTGCAGTTGTGCGAACAAACACCTTGTAATGTTGAGGTTATCAGCAACGTGGAGCACCATTCGTCGCCTGCAAAAATTTTCCACATTCCGGCTTAACTAGTTTTATGCATAACATGGCTGCTCAAGTGCCGTTGTCCGCGGATGACTGTGCGGTATTTGCCGCTGTTTGTGCGGCGAAGGGTTACGGCCTTTGCGACTGCGGCAGCAAACACTGGTTCGCATATAAAACATATGTAAGTCGTTTTCGTTTTTTTTCAGTCTCCTCCAGACGAAAAATATTGCACCTACAGCTGTAACCTGCATCGACGGAGACCTCACAAACACCTGTGTGAGCTTCCGTTTCTTGGTAGCAATTTGTCGATAGATCTGTCTGTGAACCGTGAGATGCCAGCTCATGTAACTGCGAACGTCTTAAATGTCCTACACCAGCGTGAACACAATGTGACAAGTGAGCAGTTTTTATTCCTAATGTCTAAACTTCGTCTCGGGTAGTTCACGGTCACGAGTTGTCGAACGGTTAGATAACTCTCCGAACAGACGGAAAAAATTAAACCAAAGCTGATGCTCAAACTACTCAGTTAGCTATAACGCGTTCGTTAGATGACTGACGAACGGATTCCGAAACAGCCTTTATATTGACAACCAAGAGCTGGCAAAAAATCATGGTGACCAGAGGCTGTGGTATCGGAGCGTTGTTCGACAAAACTTCCCGTGCTGGAATATGAGGCTTAGGTCATAGGAGGTCAAGAATTTGGACCGGACAGCCTGTAGGAGTGCACTCGATAATAACACTCACAAACGAAATGGGCAGCTAATAAGCCACTTTGCATCCAAGCGCGAGGCTCTCAAAGGAGCCGTGGACACCATAAGCCGTGACTATGTGAGTTCTACCGATGACCTATTTGAGCCGAAACCCTAATTTTCGCAGTTTCGTCTATTGTAAACAAACAAATCCATTACGCCAGTTATCAGCAATTATTCCAATGCCATGTAGCTCGGTGTTAACTATTTGAGTATCAAAATTAACGCAGTAAGGTAAATGGTGATATTTAGCTGCCCCCAAGGACGAGTCAAAGGATTCAAGTGATCAACCAGGGACCCCCCGGACTTAGCTGAAACGAGGCTGGAGTTAAGGCTTAAGCTAAGGTCTTCGGAGTTTCAAGGTCATCCCACAAAGTCCACTGAGGAGTCAACCAGCACACTTTATGAACTACTCATGATGTAACATACAAAACAAATTCCTCAATAGGGGCGAAACACGCCGTTTCAGACTCGTTCATTAAAATAACGTTACTCCATCCTAAATGTTATATTGCTGTTCTTGCCGAAAGTCGTAAATGGGATATAGTGTATTTCGTAGAGATCTGACACTCCTCAAAATTTATTGTAGATTTCACAGTCCCGCGAAATTTTCAGTCAGCCTGTGGTGAAAAATTGCTATTCTTCAGTTTCCCTTTTGCGAGAGCTCGTGAAAACTACATATCGTTGTCAATTTATTTCCCCATTTGGTGATACATCTTTGCAATTTTTCACTAAGCACAGTAATCCCCAAGGCACTTCATTTTCTCCCAATATGGAGAAACCAGTTTGTCACACTAAATACCTCTAAGAACCTAGTTGTAACCGGTAACGTTGTCAGAAAGCAGTATGACGGTAATGTAATGAGTTAACTTGCAGACACGGCATTTGAATGATATGAACTGAACGTTACTCGCTATTTCTGCTCATGTTAGACCTTTTTAGGAAAGTGTGTCCTTACCATGATCTGATCTGGTACAGATGTTGGCAGTGACAAGGAGATGCATTATTGACGGATTTCTAATGCTTCGATTTGAAATGGGCCGACTGGAAAATCTATAGGAATACGACAACTGTGAACAGTCCTCATCATCGTTGAGTTCATATTAACTGGGATAACGGTCTATGCACCAGTAATTGAAATACCACTGCAAAAGTTTGGTGACTTCTGTGATTTCTACGTGGACAACAGTCTCAAGAGTGCAGCTACCAAGTGGAGTTAAGATTGTTACTCTTACCTTTGAAAGGTGGCCCGGAAAGCACATTCACTTGTGGTTAATTCATACAGTGAGGTAAGTGGCGTCTTAAAAAATGGTGACTGGGGTTGAACTTTTGACCTTCCCAAGGAAAAGCACTACCGACGAAGCCTATCAAGTGCTCATTCTCAAAAGTAGTTGAGTGAAAACTTTGTGGGATGCGAAGTTAACTTATTGTTTCCCATCACTTAACAATAGGAGGGAAATTTTTGACAAAATTTCTATCTGATGCAAACCACCTGCCGTATTTCGATCTTTTTAGATGTATTGACACATTGTCTAATAAAGCTTGGTACAGAACGTATGTTTGCACGCTCCTGGTTTGGTCACTTTATCAGTAAGGAAGTTTGTTTTCTCAATTTCAGAAGAACTTGTGAGCAATTTGTTCTTTTATCTTATGGTACCGTTTCACCTTTGAAACAAGTGCTTCTCCAGACCAGACACACCTGTTACAAACTTAGTGACATTTAAGGTGAGCTAAACGTAAACAACTAAACATAGTGGAAAATACATGTTATGGGCCAAAAGTATGTGAAAGATCAGTAGAAGATTTGATCTCTCAAATACAGAGGACCGAAGACAAGTAAACAGCCCAGTAAAAGTAGTGCTGACATCAGTAGGTTGATCATAGACAAAATTTTCGAAAAGAATATGTAGAAGATTCATAATCTTAATTTTCTAAGGTCGTTGTTTCATCTAGCTGTTAGTGTGAGACAGGTTGACTGAGTCAAGCCCAGCTGCCACGCTCCAGAGGGATCAGCTCTGTAGCTTCTAATTACGGCGTATTTGGCCTTATCAAGCCCAACGGCTTCTGATACTGAGTCCTTATGGAAGTTCTCGACCCTCCTCTAATTGTTTCAAAACTTTCCAGATTATTTCCTTGGCCTGTGCTTAACACGCGACCAACGATTGAGGGAATTCTGATCATGGCTTGGTGCTCTAATTGAATTCGGCATGACTTTCTAACGTTTCTTCGGTACTCATTCACTGAGGCCCTGATTTTTTGTACCGTCTGCCTGATGTACTGGTATGGAGACTCCTCGCATTTTGCTTCATATGCGCAATTACTAGCGTTTCAATAGGTGACGGTTCCTCAAGCTACAAGAGTATTCTACGCAATGTCGTCCTCTCAGAACAAACAGTCCTAATGTCTACATCATTTAAGATCCAAGGAATAACCCGTCATCTCTTTTTTGAATAGAACAACACAATACTCCTCCCTTCCCTTGACATTTTTCATAATGGGTTTAGTGCCTCTCCTAAATGTCATTTAAAAAATTGTTTCGGGCAAACTTCCGTACATTAACGTAACTATTATCTCTCTTTGTACCATCTTTTGGTCACGCGCATCTGTGCTTAGATGGAAGGTTCTCTGAACCACTGAGCTTGAAGTGCAAACACGAACACAGTTACAGTGAACAGACCCGTAGATAAAATGTTAGGAACATCTGTGAATTTGTGACGGATGGGGGTCTTTGGACATAGTCCTTTTGTATGGAACAGAGAGTGTGGGAATTGCAGCTGACTGGTACTAGTTTCATTGAACATCTGAATTTATAATCCATCCGACTGAGGCATTGTAAAGATGGTTCAACCCGATCTGGTTTCACACTCACAAAAGTGTCGTCTACTTATCGCCATCAAACTTTTGGCCGGTCTTCAAATTGACTCAGACCCTTCATCTTATGTCTAAGTAAATATTTTGATTACTATTCCGGTTTGGCCAGCACGTTATGGAACCGTGACCGAAATATCGGTTGCGTTTTAAATCCTGAACAAACGATGATACAGTTATAAATTAACTAAAGAACTCCTGACGTTCATACCGAGATTCAGGTAGACAAAATGGCAGGGATGTTATCGATCTGGGAAACAAACCTTGCCTAGACAAGTGGCCTAGATCAAATGCGTGTCGGTCAGGAATCTCGCTGACTAAACGATTATTTTGCACAACTATTTCAACTGACTCCTATCCATTTTGTTCCGTCAATTTATCAATAACCTGTTGTGAGTATCGGTGTACTTCATACGCTTACTACAGATTGAGGCCACCGTGTTGGATGTCATACTTTCTGTTGACGAAGTGTGGAGAAAGGCTTTATTTTCTACTGTGACTTTTCAGGAGTTCAGTGAATTTGTTTGATTGAATGAGTGGATGATTTGACACTTCGCGGAATAATTCTCTGGCGTAAACACTTCACATGCGGACCGCAGTATTTGCGATAGCTGTTAGGCATTTGACGAAGTGGATATACTGCACGACCTACTGAACAACTTTTGCTATTCCTGGCTACACAATTCAAACATGAGCAGATAATAGTGATGGACGGGTATTCAAGTAGACAGCAAGAAACATTTCCTCGTTATCATTTACACTGCCAGGAATCCCTGCTACCAGATGGATAGACTTATTAACAGAAAAACAAAGGGAACGCGGATAGACAGTGCGATAGGCAAACAGATGGAGACAGAGAAACAGACCCATAAATTAATAGATAGCCAAACAGAACATCACTTGGTTTAGCGGAATCTAGTGGTATGTTCAATAAACAGACTGTCTCTCTTTTCCTTAGAAGTGAAGGTTGACCTCTGACACACCAATGAGGAAGGTCAGGGGTTAGTGAATAGAGAGCCTTACAGAGACAGAGAATACCAAGCAGTTCTCAGTGAAAGTTTGAGTGATGTTTTTGCCCCTGGTGTACAAGAGGAATGAATGACATAAGTTAACCTATTAGAATGTACGCCATTAGGACATTGTGTGAAATGGAATTGACACTTTAAACACAAGATTAGATAAACTGGTGGCTAATTCAGTTGTATGTCTAACTAAGGCATGCAGGTCTTAAGACATAAAATGATTAACTTCTCCACAACTATAAAATTAAGGTGTTAATCGATACCACTTTCTTGGTTTACAAGGGTGCTTCCATATTCCTCGTTATACAGAACTCCTACGTACTAACCGTTGATTCCTGTTTGCCGAATTATTTACTGATAAGTGATCCATACTTCACGCCAAATGACAAAGCGTATTCGCTTGCCGGAAACATACACTTGATCACTGCTGCGAAACGGGGAGTTGACGCCATAATCAAGATATTCAATGTGATGAAAATATTTGTTCGTACACTTTGTAAAATCTACATCCGCTCACACATTTTGCAAACAGCAGACAAGATTAGTTAGAAGGGTAGCAGGTCCAAACTCACCCACATTCTTCTGAACATTGGCTCACAGGAAGCTTACTGGATTGTCCCCCGGGCCAAATCGGGCGAGCACGCATCGTGAGTTTTTCTCCTTGGTAGTCTCCTACCGCGCGGTAATCATACTGACTAGTTTGCGGGATCCAAGCATAATTGTATATCGAGTACTGACCGTATCCATCACCGTTATCATCGAAACGCACCTCAGTGTTATAAATATCTGTAAGATAGGTAAATAACGTATTACTGGTATCTACTCAACAATCCAATGTTTATGTAATCTATGGAAAAGAGCGTAGATTTTCGCAATCACGGATTGCACGGGCATGTTTTTTATCTTAATGAGATTGGATAACTCGGCACATATTTCAGAATTATACTGTTATTGTACTGTCAAATATCCGCAAAGAACTGCGATGGCCGTAGATTTGAGTAAACCGTACTACAACAACCCAATAAGCAGAAGATGACTGGGTCCAATCTGAGCCTGAAAATGACAGGTTTTGCACACCCTTCTTCTTCTTCACCGTCCACAGAAAAAGTATTCGTGGGTAAATTCTGACGTGAGACGCGTTTTCTCTTGCCTATCTACTAATGTTGAACTTCATTGTTCATTTAAGTGTTATAATGAAACATCTGGCTGATAGACTGTAATAATCGTGAAACATGTCACTGTTCAGTCATAGCGAGTGAAGCTAAACAATGCGATATTTTTAACTAGCAAAGCAGGTTACTCATGTTCTGGTTTGAAGCGGATGCTTGCTACACATTTCCTGAATAAAATGATGCGACCTATAGTGATTCGGTGCTTAGTGGTAGTGATAGTTGGGCAAGAAAACTTAATCCGCGTGCAAAAGACAATGAAGTTGTTATTGCCAATAGTAGTCTGTTGGATATGTGAAGTTGAACAACTTTCGGTACCACGTTGCCTTGGATTTACGCAACATCACTCACCGCTCAGCGCATACCAAAGGATGATCCAATGCCCTCTAGCTACTTTCAGGGGACAGAAGTTATGGTTATTTGCGTTGGAATCCCTAGTAATTATTTCTTTATATACATGTATGTGGTATTCGACAAAATAACGTGGCGTAAGAAATATAAAGGAACCTAAATTGGTGATAAGTTGTTATTCTGATGTTGGTTGGCAATTAAACGTTAACAATTCAGACTTCACTGTAAGAGAACATGCACCTCAGATGTGGGAGCATTTCTCGCATTCCCTTCAGGTGTTCAACGCAAAGCAAAAAACTGGTCCATCAACCCAACAGTGGGAGCGTTCATTGTAACCAAAACACATTTCATCTCACGGTTTGAAACAGCTGTCTTTTTCACTTGTATGAAAGACGGTAGGATTAGTGTGGAACGACTCCCAAGTGCCTGTTTGTGTTCCATAACATTAAAATAGTAACACTTGGACCAGCGTTACCCCTTGTCGCACTACACGCTCATCATTATCACCGACAGAAATACATCAGTGATTCATACTGATACTTAACTGCCACACAACCACGAAGACGAAAACACAAGCAAACTCTGTATAGAAAGAGGACAGAAAAAGGGGGATGGCAGAGAAATGACCGCTAAAAATAGTTACGTCTCTACTCAAGTGTTCCACATCAAGATGTCTACACTTTGCTAACAACACGGCTTGGCTGTTAATGAAAGTAAGGCTTCATCATCAAGCCAGCTTCCTTACGGCTTTCATTGACCCGTCTCATTAAATGCACTCACTTCACAGTCACTTCGGACAGAAAACCACAACATTTACGTTACTGGGCTTGGTTAGCCGTCATTTCACCTAACTTCTCAAGCCACCGACTCTGTGACTCGCGAAGGCCCCAGCCCGGGAGGCGAACCCAACCTGCAGTGACCAAACCCTTCATGAGTGATTCCATTTGTCTACGCCAAGTCATCATCTGTCCACCTCGCACCTTACACTAATCGGCTGCAGCGTTGGCAAAGAGTGCTCGGTGTGGCAGGCAACTAGCTGGCATCCTTAGTGCGAGACCTAATCATTTAAGTCCCTATAAATGTGAGGACTGAACAAGAGAACTCGTTTGGCAATCAATACCAGTCACCCGCTTCCTAACCTCCACGTTGCCTTATCGTTGGTGCCACCCGATACCAGCGATTGAACGCAAACGTCGGCAGTTAACTAACTACAGAGAGTTCACGCCTTCTATTTTGGGTGGTTAGGCTCCGTTGCAGAAGCAATTTACACCTTGAGGCTGCAAACGCATTCGAAAGCATCTAGCAGAACTTGAAATACACCTTAGCATTGTTTTTGTTGCTTGGATAGTCTCAAACAGCAACAGTTTGTCATCAGCATATTCAAGATCAGTCAGTCTTCTACAAGGCAGGAGGTGCACGCCGGTCTCTCATGAGTACGACAGAGAGTCCTCCATTATTTCATCTAACTACACGCTCACAGTTTACTTACTCTGGGGCTAATGACACTACGATTTGGCGTATACAAGATGATGTGGCAGATAATAAGATGCCGCAGTCAGATTTGGAGATTCACTACTGCCAAAATAAGGAAAACCAGCTCCCGTATAACAGGACTAAGTGTGAAGTAATACAAACAAAATCGGGTACATACATGAGGGTGAAAAAATACGCATCACAGCAAGTTCGTCTGTTTGCCTACCACGCATTAATGGGCAAGAGAGCGAGTCTGGCAATTGGGTTACTGATTAGGTTATTTGGGATAGTTTCAATCAGAGGTCAACTAGCGTATGCTTATCAAGATGGCAATCTCCAACATTAAGTTTGATATCTAAGTTTGATTGGCGCGACTTGCGAAGGTCAATTCTCTCAAAACAATTTAACAAAAATACACGAGACGTCTTAGGACAGTTTGCTCACCATATCGTTTCTATGAACTGCGTAAACTAGAACAGTTCTAAATGCATTGCCGACATATCACAGAAAACTTATTTCAAGGCAGAGGGTCCTCCACCAACCTGACCATCCATTCAGAAATATACTTCTGCTCAATTATCTCAGAAGTAACCCGTCGGTGCTACATCACTGTTTGCTGTACAGCGTGCACAGAACGATCTTCCAGTCTCCGTGAGGTCTCAGCCATACACAATTCACTTGAATCTGTCGAAAAAGCACCAGTAGTTAATGACCTTAAACGTATACTTAACTAATAAATTCACGATAATGAGGGGAATCTGTAACCAGTTTGGACGCTAAAATAATTCCCGTATACATTGGAGGCACTATACATTTCTCATGCTTAGATGCCAGTGCACCGTTTTCTTAGGGAATCCTACATGGGTTTGCATTACGATCCATAATTTGTAGTTACGTTCATTCTTCTCTTACCCTTACTAGCTTATTCTGTTTTCGAATGTGCTTTAGTTCATTTTTCAAACTCAATTCCATTTGACGACCATTTTCTAAAACATCCATCATATTACCGTTTGTATATAAATAATCCCAATGTTTTACAAACACCCTAAATTCTACAAAGCTGTTAAGGAATCCTGATTGATTCACATGAGCTTTAATCTCATCAAATTACTGGATACGTTAATTAGGGAAATGACAATCAAATTTGCGCCATTTTCTCAAGGTGTAACTTGCTAATCCTCGAAGTGACTGTGAAAAATTTACTAAGCAGTTTAGTTAATACTGTCATCGATTATTAACTCTGTCTTATCAATAGGGACAAAGCGATACTTGATTTCGTCAGTAGGCCTGTGTGGTAATCCATACAAAAAATAACTGCCGTTAGAGGTAATCCATTAATTACTTGTTTATGTGCAAGCAAACATCTTTTTCAGACTTAAGAATAATTCTTTATTTGAGACTGCGGGAAGGGATGATATTCAGCTCGGATAATCAAGCATTAATTGTTCTGGCTAAAAGTTGAAAGCCAGACTAACGAGAATCTGTACAAAGTGATAGGATTTCTGGAGCAGTTGAAATAATTGAATGGAAGGAAGTTATTCAACTGCTAAGCTTACACACAATAACAGAAAGAACGGTAGATACCTGGTCGCCATGGTTACAATCATTATTATCATTTTGGTGTGTTATCTCGTAGATGAGTGGATGGGGCAAATTTGGGGGAAAATGTTTTCAAGGTCACTTTGCATCAGACTGTGAAAAGGAATAATCTACTAGCTGGACGCTTTTCGTTGCAACCGCGCGGAAATTCTGGCAAATTCATTTGTCTGATTAACGTATAACCTTAGACTTTGCCTTATTCAAGCATGATTCAACTAACCAGTCTTAGTTCGTTTTTTCAGGTTTTCTTGTAACTCACACAAACCAACAATCTTTTGTGGTTCCACTCATGTATGCAGTTTCGAATGAAAGCAAACATCCTATTTTGCAACGTTCAATTTGGAAAATTAGCACTGACTGAGAATACTAAACAAATCATTACAACGCTTTTCATTTTATGGTGAGTGATGAAATGAGAGTTTAGATGAGACCCAACTGTGAAAAGTCAGGGCTTCGGCTGAATTCGAACCAGCGAAAGGTGCTGTTACTCTGAAATTTTGATCGTTCATTTGGGCTCAGAAGTTCATGTATCCTAAGTTGCTACCGCTTTACCGGAATTTGAAGCTAATTTTTGTTTTGAGGTCAGTTTGTTATAGTTTTTTTATCTAAAGGTTGTCGAAGTTCGATTAGTTCTTGAGTGGTTTGTGGTCTGAAGTGACTATACGAAGATTTGACGTGGGCAACCGAATTGTCTTACTTGGAGTCGGATCTGCTCTCCAGATCATAACCATCATGATTTTCAACCACGTTGTCTGGATACCTTAAGGGAGACAGATTCTGCACAAGCTCACTAAAATGAACCTTAGTGTTCTTCGGCTGATTCGTCTGCAAAGTGACTGTATGCGATGCGGCAGTGTAACAGAAGCCGTAAGATACAGATGCCGGATCATCCTCACTCGCAGTTTTGCTTTGTTGTAACGTACTGACAACGGAATATTGTGTATTTCAGGTTGGATGTGTAGTTTTCTTGCGAAATTGTTTCACTGATGCGTTGTGGGTACCAAGGTTGATGAGGGTGAAGTTGCATTCCTGTCCATTAAGTCAGTAGTAACAATCATAATAGAGCATCTTCAGCTGTTCATTTATGAAAGACAGACAACTTGAAGTATTAATACGCGGACAAAACGCCGTGACGAGCTCCACCCTGACAATTATCGTTCAACGAACAACGGCAAACTTAAACGAAATTCAAACCTGTTCACTTATGAAGACACAGATGACTGAGGAATCTGCGGCTGCTCTAAATAAACCTGGACATATAGAACAACTAAAAAAATTTAGACACTGTGTTTATTCGACCAGCATGCAACGAAATTTCCCAAATGACGACAATGATCTTTGGCACAAATATATGGTGAGATTCGTTGAAATCTGCACCTAGGTGTTCAAAATCTTTTCTCCAGGATCAACAGTGGATAGCCTGTTTACTATTCAAGGAATGGAGAGAATAACTCAAAACTTTAGGTAACCACTAGTTTAAGGGTAAGACATTTCACGCATTATCTACACCTCATATAGGAGGAATGCCTAATGAATTCATGAAACCCACACCGCTGTCTTTTCAGATTTCAGGTTAAGCATGATTGCGTCACAGATATATGGTCAAAACAAGGCTGACTAGAATGACGATGAATCCAAGCCAAAGCAAGAATCCCAGCAAGAATACGTGTTGCAGTTTGTTGGAGAATCTTGATGGAGTGTACCATTTAGAAGTTTTGTTTAGTTTACGATCATTTGACTAACTGGATGTTGACCATAGAGATCAGTTTTATTGCTAGGGATAGGAACCAGCAATTGCTTTTGTTCAGACTATGGCCTTTTTTCTGCTAATAGTTTGCCTTGTGTTTTCTAACACTTTTTAAATATTCTACAGCATACTTCCGGAGGCAATGTACTCGGAGCGTGTAACTATAAAACCAATACATTGTAATGACTTCTTATTTGCAGTGTCGAATAAAACCAGTCAACAAAAATGATGCTTCAGTAAAACGCTATATACCTCATATCGAACAGTCGAATGAGAGCCGGAATTGATCTTAAACAGAATGCCGCCAAGCAACCGATGGTACGTAATTACGTCTTAATCCAAAGCCTACCGTCAACACCCAGCTTTGAGTTCGCTAAATTTAGTATTGTAGGTTCATGGACGGATATGAAATATCGAGAAAAACGTGTGTATCTAACTGATTACAATTAGTCAGGATAAACTTTGAAGACGAGTGTAGTAAACGGATCTTTTTCAGAGTTGGGTTTTTCATCAGCTTTTTTGACTAGCTCACAGTTAGTGTTCATTTTCCATTGTAACTCTATCTGATGAGACTACCTGGCGTGTTGCAGATGGGATACATCTCGAAGAGAACAGCAAGCACATCTGATTTATTTGTCCTGCTTGCTTTGTTGGCAATTCACACAGAAGGGCGGAAGTACTGAGCAGCGTTTTTAAATTCGCACAAAACAGCTTACAGACAGATGGAGACAGGGGTCAAAAAAATGTAGAACTCAACTGAATTATTTTTCCTAACCGAAGCGAGGGACCTTAAATAAAATCATTTAGCCATTGATGGATTACACGGCTTTATTATTGAAGAATACTAGGTGAGGCAAGCTAGTTAAAGGTTCGTTCAGGATTTCATTCAAAACGCATAACTTAGTATGCTGTAACATCTGGGCTCCATTTACACTAGTTACTAACCCGAAGAAGTTTCTCGACATGTTATCCGCACCATTTACGAACAGACAGCCCAAATCACTCATATTCTCTCGTTGGTAAAATAGTTGACATTGACGCAAATGGTTGGAAGCGCACAGGGAAACCAGATGCCTGTAAACACGCTGACAGGCTGCACCGAGCATCATCGCTAGCAAAGCACATTGTCCAGACAGGAGGTGTCACCAAGGTTCAAGGTGAATCTTTGTGTGATTTTCGAGAGCACTTCAGGTAAACATAGCGGATTCCGGCCAATTTTCACGTGGCCGTTATCTTACAACATATGATGCTCTTGGTTGTATACAATACTCAGGCACGTCATTGGTCGGTGGAAGATTTGGAGTCGTCCGTATTCGTTATCATTCTATAGCTGTACGCTTGAAGGTGTTGATTCTGACGTTTCAAATCCTCAGCAAATCTGGCAATTACATTTTAAATTTTATTCCACGAATTGCGAGCAATCTATCTGACTTATCCACCTACCTGATTCAAGGATTAAAATCAAGTGGCATAAAACATCACTGTCGATCAACTCTCACTCTGACGTTTCACAGAGTACAACGGTGTCTTTTATTGGCACACATGATAGTTTGAGATAAAGAGTTTCAATTGAGTGTACAGCTGACTTGGTATGGAGCGACGGACAATCGATTCAGTTGTTCGGACTTATGCGGTTTCCCCCTAATCATGTTCACGTGTTAACATACAGGTTTCACATTTGGAAAAAAACAACCAGAAGAAAACTTCTAAAAACTGTTTACGCTTAAGTGTACACATAAAATCTCTGTTTTGACTTATTTCTGTTTACTAGTAGGCGGTTATCTCGAATGGGAACACGACATGGTCGGATCTTCATGCTGACACTTCCAGCAGAGTCGGATAATCTTTTATGTCTAGCTTTCAATGTTTATACGCTTCACCATTAAATATGGTGTTAATCACTTTATTGGCTGAAGAATTTTAGCCTTATACTACAGCTCTGGAATAATTATCACGTTCTTAATTGTTTGTTAATTTCATCGTTTTTCGTCAAATTACACTGTGTGAAAAGTTTTTCGATGAAACTCTCGTTTAACACCAATTTTGCACCTAAATTTTACATCTTTCCTTACAGCTTTCACTAGATAAAGATACTAGCACGTATTTACACGCACATAATCTTATGATCCCTTTGTTACACTTCATTTCGTTCAGCCTCTGCTTAACTCCGAACTTTCCATCCCCAATTTACTGGTGATTGTGAATCAGCGTTTGTTTGTTTAATTGATACTAGACGTGGCCACTCACTGACTTTCCTTGAGAGGTGTGATTAACGTTAATATCGTGTGATCGAAACCCAGTTAGTGGTTTTCCTCCACTCTGGGATTACACAAAGTATGTCACTGAGTTAGACGTCTTCTAGGTTTTTGAGATTGGTTATTAGACACCACAGTATTCTCCTGAGTGCTCAACAACAATGTTTGCTCATTCTATAGTTAATTTACAAATTTTTTTAACAGTGTCTTGTTTTCTTGTGGGTCCTCCCAATCTCTCAACATCTGAATTCTCTTCCGTGAAGCCGTGTCACAATACTTAAAGTTGGTTTGTGTGATCAGAATGTGCGAGATATTCAATCCGGATAACAACAAACGGTGCATGTTTTCCCAATGTATCAGTCCAGTTTATTAAGGAAGCCAACATTTTTGAATGAAACCTATGCTATTTTGAGGCATGTACTGTTGGAATTCAAAAGACATTCTTCTGCGTTCGGTGCGTAAATCATACCCTGGTTACATACATACATTTGACAAGATAAATTGTGTGCTTAAACGTCATAAGAATGCGTGCAGTTTTCGAAAAACATCAACTAATATTTTCACCCTTGATTTCGGATTCACTGTGTGCTAGTGGTCATCCAAGCGACACGTTAGGCGAATTCGACTGTCGAAAAAACTCAACAAATTTTGGTTACGCTGGATGAACAGATCGATGGAGCTTATCTGCAGATCAACATCAAGTTGAGATTGAGCACTAAAATGGGATATTTGCAAGTTCAGGTTTAGTTGTATTTACAGTATAATCTTTTATCATGTCAAATACAGTTATGCTCAGTCATAAGCTAAATAAGTGTGCGCACTGCACACAATGGCTAATCAACTTCTAAGACCAAGCAGGTTAATTCCGTAAGGTATCACTTAGCCGGGAGTTAGAGGCAACTGTTTTTATTCAATTGGAATGGATAAAACACGTTTCAATGAACGGTTAAATACGGTCTGTCTCTTGTTCATTGCGCTGCTAGCTACACATCCTCCTAATCGATGGTTCTCTGGCGACGCTCTTAAGTGGATTAGTGCCCGAGGTGCACATTTTTTGAAGTGATGTCTGATTATCTCAGTTTAAGCCTAGATCTTATTAAGTGATTAAACCAAACAACATAAAACTGGACCAGGTGAGGTATTTAGTTGAGAGAAAGTTCCAAACCATGTCCCCATCTCACGGCTAGACATGCCATGAAGTAAGCATATTGAGTGGTCTAACGAAGAGTAGGCTGTATATAAGTGCCTTATCAACTTGACTTGTCTGCATTTATATTAGAACATGTGTGCAATCTCATTTGATCCGTTAAGGCCAGTTTCTGTCGACACTGTAGGAATAGTGATCAGCAGACTATAGTCAGCTTGGTATCTGTAGATAGGAGAAGTTGGGCTTCTCTCTGATGCTGGTATGCTCAAGGTTATAATCATCCCTTTCACAGCCAGCCATTTGGGACTGTAGTAAGTTTACGGACCTACCGAATCAACGAGTAACTTTAAATATTTCCGGTACATATTATGCGGTTTAGACAACTGTGATACGACGCAGACTTTCACTTCCAGTTTACTGTAAGCAATGTAACCAGCGCGATCTTTTCAACTCTCTAACGCTCTGTAAGTTGCATGTGGTTTTGCAGAGTATTACAACCGGAAGACCAATCAGTCCGTGAGTACCCAGGCTGGTCCGTATGTCCTAAAGTGGTTGGTTGCATAGCTGGAGGCTGCCGGCGCGCAGCTAGCACTAAAACAACGAAACCTAGTTTCGCTTATTGTCGAACAATTGCTAACATAGGACAGAGAGTGACCGTTCCCGAACTCTGCAGTGGGTTATTCGGAACACACACGGGAGTCACCCTGCCATACGTTTTGACGCCATCACTCGGTCTGTTTTGTGCATAACCCACGTTTTCAAGCAGTGTGAGTTGAATTCATAGCTTTCATAGAAAGTAGAATATGACCCAAATCAAACAAGTGCGGTCAACTGTGTTAACTTGAACGCCTAACGTGTGTGCACATAGTCCTCTGTCAAGGTGATTTTGATTACAACACTCCTGAGGAAAGCCACCCGAGGTAGTTGAAACGTAGAGTATTACAACTTGCTCGAAACGTTGTGTTATTCCCAATTTGTTTATCAATAACATGCTGCATAGAACTTATTTGTATGCTTGTCTGCATGTGCACTACGGAAGACTCCATGCCAGTCAGCGTCACATGAATTTCGTCTTCTGAATACGTCGAGAAAATTTATGAAGACAACCAGATGGTTGAAATCAGTACGCTATTGAAAAGCGACAATGAAACAAGTATACCACATACTCATACCCGATAGATAGAATTAGGTGGTTGCATAACAGAATGGTATGGAAATGGCATAGATTTCAGATGTGTAGTAGACAACTGTAATGATCTGAATCGAACATTTTTCACTTTCCCAGAGACTTTTCAGTCAACACTGTACATACGGTTTATTGGTTCTATGATTTCAAATTTTAGCGAAGTTTTAATCGTGGATCAATCGACTGAAATTAATTGATAATGTCCGAGTATTTTATCGATGTGAGTGGACAGTCACAACTTGATTCGTGAGTTAATGTGCCTAAGTATCTAGATATGACAATTCAATCGGTGCCGCTTCGGTCAACACAGATGCCTCATAAAAGCGTGACAGGATTTTATATTTAAGCCTTCGCCAGCATATTTATTGCCGACAAGCTTTTTATCAAGAGCATCTTCTGAGAACAGACTACGTAAGAAGTCTGTGAGAGAAGCGAAAACCGATTTTCAGCATTTAACATTTCGTCATGTATACATGTACCATAAGTGACCTAATAAAAGCGAAAGTCGTCAAATTTTATTCCAGATTAAACTAGTTTCATCCCAACCAGATAAGACAGAGAGCTGGGTATATTTCGGTGTTCTCGTAAACCTTAATCGAATTGAACAAATACCATATCACGCATAATGCGTCGACTATGTTTGTGATGTTTCGGCTCGTTTAATTTCATCTCAGACATTGTTAAGTTACAATTTATTAAGGTTTCAAGTCCACAGAATTGCCTCTCTGGCAACATTTGTCTGTAAAATTAACGGCACAAGGCTCACGGAAACTTTAAACCACTTCACTGAATCACAAGAGCTCATAACAATTCTTCCTCCCACTATTCAGGGACATACATGTTCGAAGTTTTCCATAAGACAGCAGATGATTTTCAAATACACATGCGACTGGTTACGAATAGGTTAATTTTTTTTCAGAAAGAGAGTACTAAGCACAAGCAACAGTCAACGTATTGTTTATACAATAAGTTTAGTAGATACGTCACTATTCATAAGACTTCAGGTTAACTTCACTTTTTACTACCCGAGTTTTGAAGTGCTTTTCGAAATGGCCTCGCTCATTGTTAATACGAAAAACATTCACATGAACATATATTCCGATTAGTGTACTCCTAGCACAAAAGCGCCTGCACTGCCTTCTCTCACTTTCCTACTTTCAGAGTGAAGTGTGGGTAAAATGTAACGCGGTGATGCATAAAATTCATGTGAATCAGTTGCCGTTCTGATTTGCACACTTTCTGAAAGCCAGTGAATGACAACAGATGCATATTTGTCACTTGTTATATGTTTAGCATAATGGGCATGGCTTATGGATGTTATCGTCGTGTGACAGACTTGAACATTCCTATTCCAGAAGGACCGGTTGATAGGCACAGTGTAAAGCGAAAATCATCGACGAATAGTGGAGCAGTTGTTTAATGTTAGATTGAATGTCGCCCACATTTTACTCTGGCGTTCATATCGAAAATGTCGCCCGAGAGGTCTGATGAAGTCAACATTTCGGTTTGTCTCGGAAGTCATAATTACTGCGTTATCAACTGCAGGTAGCAGGCAGTAACCGTTTCTTAATGGAGACGGTCGAGCAACATGATCACTATTCACAGACGAAAGTGGCTGAGCTCTCAGATATAAGGGCACATTCTTGCCTAATATGAGGTTAATGACACAGTAGCCAACACGGTTGCCTCACAGGAGCATGGCCGGGAGCTTTGAATCCAAGCCGTGATAAGGATACGCACGGTTGACGATGTCTAACAAGAATGGACCTCGGGTATAGTGCTTCTTTTCAAAACGGGTCGCTAAAAAGTAAAGTTGCCTGTAAAATCTGTGATCAGAAGTGAGTTGCGATCAACTTGAGAATCGACGAAACAAAAGTCTTCTGATAACCACCGAAGTTTCATTACTCAGAGTATTTTTGATTTTGCACGCATAACGTAGTAATTCATCCCTAGTGGATTTCCACAACGAACAATTATGTTAACCCAAAACGATTGTCACAAATTCGAACTTACTGCGGCATCAAGTTGTCGAAACAAACGCTATTACCAACAGAACTGAGAAATAGTACGTTAGATAGTGAAGAATAAGTATCTGCCTTGTCAGGGATATTACTGTCTCAGTTGATGTAGAGATTGAACACTCCCGTGAACTCGTGAACCAAAACCAGTTAATTATCAATCTGCTGGCAGATGTATACATTTCCATTGTTATTCTCGTGTAAGAAATAAGAAATTTTATTCCCAACGCATCATAACCAGTAGACCTCTCAGGCAGACATCATCAATGAGTGACCATCTTCCAGGGAGATGTAGGGGTGACGGTTATAATCTTAATTTGATTCAAGTCATTCACCAGAGCTTCCGTAGTTTTTATCATCACATGTTTTGCTTCCGAAATTTTCTGTCCACTCTAAGTAGTACTGCTAAATGGATAAATCTGCAGACAACCCGAACAGCAGTGCACCTCTGATACTGAAGTATCTTCAGTTATGTGCGGAAGGGTGTTGCCTTGTAATCTGTAGAACGGTTTTGAACTATGACCATCACTTACATATGTACATTCAGTTTTGACTTCGAATTCGATGTTTAGTGCACTATGTAACTAGTGATTGATAAATGGTCGTTAGTTTACGATCCAAGAGCGTGAGAAAGTTGAAAATACTCTTAACAATCAGGCAGTTACTTCATCATAGGCAACGTGAAACAAAGAGACAGCACGATCATTTACAATAGACAGCTGCATGAATCTCTTATAGACAGTGCAACATATGACATAAGTTACATGACGTTCGAACAACGAGTCACATGCAACAAGTGGCTAAGACGAACCGTTTTTCAAGGGAGTAAAACATGCTTTTAATGTTGTCCCTGGTATCCTGGTCACATTGCTTACGTTGCGCTCCTGATAAGCGAGAGCGTGCCCTCAGATGAGTGGTTTGTTCTGTCAGTGGGTTCTCCTAAGGATTGACTATGTAGGCAAGTTGTCTATCCAGTACTTGACTACGTTCTGCATGAAACAATTAGTGAACTATTGAGCCTGCAAGGAATAAGTGAAACTCGAATTTTACAGCCCCCGGTTGGTTGCGTGGATAGTGGAAAAGTAGAATGAGCAGTAAATTCGGAGTTCATCAGGCTGAATAGAAAGCTTTCGACCACCAACTAGTTTCGAAAAATAAGGCTTAGTAATTTGGTCATCGGACTAGCCGATTGACCCGATTCTTGAACCTATTATGAATTATAGGTGGGAACCCAACACTATTCAGAAAAGACATCACCGCGTAACCTAGCGCATGCTAAAAATTATCGTGCCCGTTCCGTGGAACTCGGCCAGTTATTAAAATATCCCATCAACAATATATGAATACCCGTTTTCATCACCCCTATTTACACATCATAATCGTACGTAACTCAGAGGTACACGGCCAACAGTGTCAGTGTTTTGACCCTAATCACAATATACCGCTGTTTGTATCAACAAATACTAGCTAAACGCAACAGAAAAGTTAGATGAACGCAGTCTGGCTGGTTCAGTGAATTTTGGTATTAGATGTTGTAAGTCACAATTCACGATCAAGTGCACAATAAATCTCTGTGTATTTGTCATACTTCATTTGGACCACACAGTATGGCTCAAAAAATTCCTAAATGCTTGAGTAATTTCCAGTCATCCCTTGTCGGTAACCTCACTTGTTTCTGATTAACAGTTCTGAGCACCAGCTTCAGAAGTGTGTCTTAAATCGTTAGAAATCTACTTACCCCCAGAACGTGCCTTACTGAATCCTGACGAGACCTTCCCCTATACCGTTATCGACATTCCTGATTGTGTTGATCAGGGTGCGACAAAAATAAGAACCTCAACTCTGTAAATGAGCTCAACGCACCCGCCTGATTCTAGCTACTTGTTCTTACAAATCAAAACGTCAAGTGAAACAGAGCAGCACATTAACAGTTGACTTCCACCAGTGACTAGACATCACTGAGAAATTATCTGATACCACATTTATCGTGTACCTTGTACTTTCTTGATTTAATGCTATCAGTTGGAATAACATGTTCAGTTCTAATCAGTTGATACATGAGTTTACGCCTGCTAATGAACGTAGAGGATTCTGCCTTTATCTGATGCTGGTACAACAAAAAATGTGACTTCTATTCCTACTTCTGTGCTCATCATAATCTGACTAAAAATACATTCATAATTATGTATAACAGTGCTGACAATGTTTTAGTTCAGTCAATTTTGCAACTAAGCACGCAATAACAATGTAGTCACGCACAAAATTCTTTAAAAATAAATTAGGTTTCGGAGTGAATGAACGCAGCAAAACATTCTCCAGGAATAATTCAAAGTATGCGGAACATTCTAATCACTTCCAGCTCGTTATTTTTTTCGCATTATAATACGTGGTAAACATGGTTTATTTATTACAATAAGGAATTTCTGAACAACTTTCGAGAGTACAGTTTTGTGATAGACAGATAGACTATGCATATAGAGTAGACTAAAACAACTGATTTAGTATATTGTGCTCACTAGCTTAACGTATTTAACGTCAAGAAGCAATCAGCACTGGTTCGTAGACAACATGTCATATGATACGATTGTCTTATCAAGTATCACTGTCAGGGCGTCCACAATCTAGTGTACAAAGTCCCGATGCATAGCATAAGGCTAACTGATTGAGAGTAATGTGGAGGCCGTAACTGATTATGGAATGTGGGCTACGTTAATGTGCATCTAAAACAAATTATGCGTTGTAACTATCAATGCAGCTGCAATCTTATTGCTCATTCGACCGAATAGCACGTTTGGGATCTTGAAACAGACAAAATGTGGTAGCGAAATCCTATTTTGCTTGCGTAAACCTGCTATATTTATTCGACACACACGTTTCGGTATGCTAGTATACACTGAAACGGTTGACAAATAGATTAATGTCAGCATGGCCGTAATCATACAAGTAAATACTCCACGGCAGGTTCAACGTCCGCTTAGTCTGAAGAATGAAACTGGCTGCAGTTCACTGCATCTGAAGGAAGAGAGAGTTAGGCTAATTAACATCTGGCTTTCTATCCGTTGGCTTATGTGTGAACCTGTTGCAGCCTAAGTAACTGATTGTTGCAATGATGCCAAAAACGGCGGAAAAACATTTATATAAGTTTTATCATACACACTCCCTAACTGACACTCTGTAGCTGGTCTCTACCTTCTTCGTACTAAGTCTTGTGCAAATCTTATTCTGGTTGCTGTTTCTTTCGATGTTAATTCGGGATACAGCGATCACCCATCTAAGGGGCAGTGGGCAAGTTTGCCAGAAGTAGATGATCTTCATATTTATGTAAGATCAACTTCTACCGGAAAATGGCAATGGCTGACGATAGAATTACACATGTTTTGAATTTTAAATTTCGGGCTATCAGATTATTTAACCAAGTTAAGGGTATTTCCACAGTTACAAAAAACCTCAGCAAACAATAAATGCAAAACCGTGTATCTTCTGTGGTTCATGCACACTAACTTTAACATTAAGAAGTTAGCCATAGTGAACATGTCGTGAGTCAAGGGTTGCTGAACGACGGCTCATTCGGTGAGGTGTATTTGTAATCTCCTGAAGCTCTCTGCACATTTTGACTAAGGTGAATCAGTTAAGGTGAGAAAATTAAACAACATAAACAGAGCATCTGAAAGATGATAAAAATGGGTTGGAAAAGTTCCACAGACAATTCACAACAATTAAGTGAAATTAGAACTGCCTTTAGATTCTTGGAGGGGAATGCCAGAGAAAGACAATTAGTACATAAGACTGATGACTGCCTTAACGAATTAATGGGCTACCGAAAATTAGTCAACAAACCATACCACTTGTGCACTTCTGTGAGTTCACCGCTATGATTCTCAGGTAATAAGGCTGTAAAACTCAGTTGTCTAATAACGGTTTTGCACCTAATTGTAGTCTATAGGGTAGCAGGGGACTGAGTTTTGAGGGGCTGCATCTTCAAATAGTCTTATTGAATCGTCCTCGAAATATGGGGTTCATATGATTAAGTGTTCACGATGACAGCGGTTGCACTCACGTAATGCCCGCTTGCTATACACCAGAGATCCAAACTGTCAATATTCACCCAGATTTAGCAAAGAGGAATAATTCACTTCCATTTGTTGTCTGGATCTGATCAAGCAAAACAATGATATGAAGCCAGATACCCTCCTGTAAGAGTCAATATAAATAATGGAATCCACATTCTTTCCCAGTCATCATTTTTCAGGAAAACTTAGTTGAATATAACTGATGTATTTCTCATCGTGAGTTAACAGAACAAGAGCTTCCACTTATATACGTCGTCCCGAAAATCTTGAAACCGCTTGGAAAGGTTTGTTCGGAGCTTCTGTTTGTAAATTAACCCAGGTAGTTGCATAATGACTCAATAAAATTACCAAAGCACTAGTTGAATCTGTACATCTTGATGCCCAGATTTATAACACACATCTAATAGGTTCGTCCCTAAGTGACTTGCTTGTCTAAAGTTTTCAACCGTGTCAAGAAAGGTGGACGATTGACAGAGAAATCAAGTGACTCATACGACGTTCAGCATTAATCGTCTGAAGCTCAATTCGACATTATGCGAAGAATGAGGCTTTCGGAAAATGAGGAAGTCAGTTGCAGAATGCAGTCAAGAGAACTCTGGAAACGAACATGCAACCGTTACCTAAACAGTTATTTTGCTTTGAATCCTAACTGGAAAACAGTTAATTTAGTGGAAACGAACGTTTCAGAGAGAAGTTCGTGAGTTATATTGATCCAGACAAGAGCCTATTTGTTGTCTGGAATCAGTTTTTTAAACGACTGTTTTAACTCTTGGTTTAGATAAGAACAGAAAGTTCGTAGCCTTTGACTTGTTGGAAAGATCATAATTGATCCAAGTGTGCGCAGATGGATGAATACACACAAAGAAAATGGTATGTTTTTTATACACAAATTGCATATTTATTGCATTTCCTTGCATATTTTTGGCTGGTGGAGTAAACTACTCAAAGTTGATCTAAGAAGAAACACTTGTAACAAAAAATATGAGCAATACCGTACAGAACCGTGTGTTGACGCCCCACCATAAGCCCGTACGCCTTGAGTTATTCAAGGCGCTGTGTGCAAAAGTTGACCTTGAACCTCGTTTTGGGTAACGAATGAGCTTGACTTATGTGTTTAATTCGTTCTATAATTTAACTTATACCGCTGCTACGTATAAGCAACTAACGAGAGTATACGAAATGGCATTCCCATCTTGCAAGACGGGTTTTCTGACTTCGTTATTCGAATCCGTAACTGGGGTTGTTTTAAATTTTTGAAACATGAATCTAGGTTGCTCAATAGTCCTAACACCATCTAACCGTTTTTATTGCTAGTTACCTATCGCAAGTCGAAGTGTGTTTTTAAAATTTTCGGATAAAACCCTTCAGCTGATAGATGTCACGTTAACATAGACCAGCAGCAAATCAATAAACATGTGGTTGCGAGCAATTAAGTATCAAATGACTGAGTAGGGAAGCGCTATTGCAGTGTTCGTGCAGATATAATGAAGTACAAACGCGGTTCTTCTACATGATAATTACATTCACTTGGGTTACAGTGGATTATAGACAGTTTTGTTTCGCACATGGACAAAATGCTTGCAGTTTTGATTAACTTATATACTGTATGCCATCTAGCCATTTAGTTAACAAGCTTGTCGGAGTCCATATTTGGGGCACGTGAATGGCATACCCAGTTAAAATGCTTGACATTAGAAATTAATGCACTTATCACTCAGTAGCAATTTAATTACACTGTCGACTACGTTCACGTTTCTTTTCAAAGAATGAGGTTGAAAACGTAAAGCACATAACGACCGTTCCGTTCCAAACCCTTATCGTGTAGGTACCAGCTTTGTCAGCATTACGGTGACCTCATTGAACAGCGAACATGAACGGTTTATGATCGGTTGTAACTCTGTGTTTGGAGTACCTCACTTTCTCGTAAAAAGTACATGGACGTAGGGTTACTGATATTGGCCGCTTTCAAGACCTGAGTGAAATCGTCGAGGCTATGATCTCTTTCCAATTTATCATGAGACCAAGGCGTTGTCACACATTTTGGTGAAATGTAGACCTTATCAACGTGCTGTCCTGAGAAAGAAATAGATCCGTTGGTTCACCGCCATTTCATTCTCGTGCGATGCGACCAGGGAAGAGCTATTGCCTTGCTTTCTTAGCCAAATAAAACAACAACTGAACCAATGCAGTAGTGAACTATATTCATTTCGAGCCAGTTCCAGTGAATAGTATCAGTTGACTTACCTCATTCTAATAAACTCAATACCGTACATGGGCAAAGTCTCTGTTGCCTTAAGCAACGGGAAGTGTAGATTTCTTAATAAGAGATTTGTTTCACTCTCGCTCATTTCTGGCTTCTCACCATGAATTCGTTAGCGGAAATCTTATACATCATGTGGATGCACTGCCAAGACCAATTTTGCGTAGCCATAATTGGAAGCCAGTTACCAAAGCGTGGGTCCCGATAATAGGGTTGTGCACGTCAAATCCATTCAGATGGGCGGTGCAGGATGTGATTATTGCTCAACCATTCAGTGACTCGTTGTAGGTCCAATGTCATGGACACCGAGGCATGCTCACAGTGTCTACGGAAAGCGCCACACACAGTAGGACCGCGATGACAGCCATGTTCATTATGTCATCGTATAACTTCATTATCATCGTTAGACACACATTTGTGCCTCGGATAAAGTTTGTTTTACTTCCATAATACAACGAAGATTTAGAGTCGGATGGGAGTAAACAGCTTACGGTTGAACTTTTTATCCACAATTTTCACGTAATTATTTCCCCACCTAATAACACCTCATACTCAGCTCTGATACTGGTTTGCCAATAATTTAACGTGAAGCGCTCCGGTTCTTCCACCTTGAAACACGACTGATAATATCCCCGTTGTGAATGCCTTCTGTTCTGCAGCAATTAACCAACAGTGGAGCTTTTATCACAGCAACATTTAGGAGATACAGCCCTCGAGTTACGCACAAACTCAGATCTCTTGAAATGCGCACATCTTACAGTAATTATTCGGAGGTGATACCTTGATTGGGACTGTCAGACGAACGCAAATCAAGTAACAGTTAAGCGGGACAGTGCAGTAATGTGAAACAATGCACTCATTTTAAGTACGCGAGCAAAGTTCAACCCACGAAAGTGATGCTCGTTTTGACTTCATGTCACTGAACTTCGAGACTGTAGAATGCAGTAGTAACAACACCTGCAATTTTCGAGCTCTGTGTGGTCGCTCAACCTTTACTCCGTTACACTGATTGGACGTTGGAAAGAAACCCCAAGAGGTAATAGGTCTTGCTCTCATTTGGTCATTTCACTGGCACGCACACTTGAGTCTAAAGAAAAAACGGCACATAATAAGTCTCGTAATGTTTTCAACGTATAAGCACTGCCGTTTTGCTAATTCTGTTTTCATATCAGTAATGCAGTAGTAAACAACACACTAGTTCAACTTAATTCACGGTCGGTCTTAAAAATGTGAATATGCCTTACGAACAGGGTATACGTGCAGTGAAAAAGCAAAAACTGAGATAGAGAAGCAGGAAAAATTTCTGTTTCGTAACCTTTTGTACCACAAATCTGCTCGCCCAGTTCACTGGTACGAGTGACATACATTCTTCCAGTAGTACATCGAGAGGATACCTGTATATGGAAAGTATGCTGCCTAAGTCTGAAACTTCAGTTACCTCCGAACGCGTGGCTCGCTTTTGTTGGCCGATCCTTCTGGTTATGGGGAACGAATCATGTTGGATCAAGTGCAGCTATGCTAAGCAATCACACACGGCCAACAAGGCATTCATCACCATTTTATTGTAGACGGTCCGTTGTGAGCCAGGTTAATCAGAAACAGTCTGGCTTTGGACTAGGTAGGAGACGTACTTTCAAGAGATCCCTCGTTTTGCCAGTGATATCTTTGTAAAAAGTGATCGTCATCACAAATTTGGATTCATAGTGCCTCTGAAGGTCCTAGTACATTTAAGTGGCTTTTCTTAGGATGCTTTCATCAATTCCTTCAGTTATGTAGGCATAGAGGTCTTGCTTACGACAAAAAAGAGACATCATCTCAGTGAGCCCTCCAGCTTTAACCCTCTTTCATGAACTTCGTGAAATGAATGAACGTGCGGAAAACTGAGTGAGTTGTTGTTGTCTTTCGTAAAATCAGCCGCTACTGTCGAGCGTTATTGACTGCGGATGACTCGAACTACTGGTTTGGGACAACAGAAACCTGCCACTATTATTTACCACTCCAGGTAATGAGGTTGGATCGCTTTGTAAAATTACTCCCAGTAAAGTGTGTTTGAGAAGCGTGGACTGTATGACCTCCATCTTTTACAAAGTGTCTGAAATAGTGCAATCAATGACATGTTTAGGTTTGCACAATCTTCTGGCAAAGCTACCCTCGTCCCATCACTTCTGTCAGGTTCCCGGATTAATTCTGTTTTCGCAAACAGAATTGATGGCTCCATCAGTGACACCGTTCATGGATCTAAATCGGAAGTGACTACCTAACGACGAAATCACCAGATCTCTTCTGGAACTGATTAAAGTTTTCAAGTGAAAACACCAATTAATACAGCTAGCAATGCGGTCCATGATAACACGATACCACCATGTGCTCTGATTATCTCGTCTTTTCGCTCTGCCAAACATCCGTACACTGTATTACTGTTGGTAAAAAGAATAATATATTGATCTTCCACAAGAAATAGAAGCCTCAACGTTTTTACTAGATGCGCCCGGTTTCACGAGTGTCGACTGTGGAGTACTGATTCTCACGTTTTTTGCGTCGTTCTTGGACGAGTTAAATTTGTTTTTTATCGGCTAACCCCAGTAAGGTGGCATCAAAGCAAATAATTCAGACTTGCACTGTTAAGAATCACAGGGTGTGCTACTTAACAACTCCAGTAATCTGGTCGTTTAAATTCGTCAAAATTTAACGTAGGAGGGTACTAAGTAAAATATCTTACACAGCCGGGAAAAGTCTCTTGTAAGAGTAATGGTGAAGGCACTCACTGTCGTGAATAAGCTTGAGTAGGCCAGCTTTATATGTAAATATGATGACCTGAGTGATATACAGTTCGCCTGGTGTCTTCTTCTGAAATAACGAAAATTCTAACGAATATTGAAAAGACTATGACTGCATTGGTATGGAATGAAGAATGTGTTCCATTTAATCCGACTTGTCCAGTATCATATTCCTGAGGGGAAACGTTGGCGAGATTGCCAGTGCATCGATTATGACGTTAAAAGCCTCGCAGTCTGGCGAAATTCCCTTATCAATCTGGCACTGTTTTCTCTCAAACCTCTAGTTTGTAGACGTAGATGACGGGAAGCAGAAGAGTGCGTCATGTGCGTTCAGAAGCCATTTACAGTATTACTTCAGACACACCATGCTCGATATCATCAAAGATGTTGGTGACATTTCCGATGGACGTCTTGTCGTGTTGTAGCAGATCACAATGAAGGCGGAGTAAACTGCTCCTGAGGGATGCATTTTCCGATCCACTTCTGGAGTCGGCACCCAGTTCAGAGTTTTATGACGGATAAGCCTACGAAGACTGGCTACTAAAACCGCATGTTATATTCGCAAACGTGAGGCATTCATATCCCATGTGAAACATTTGGTCTATCATTTCGGCTGGATTAGATTGTAGCCCTAAGGATGTATACCTGTGAAACAGGTTTCACAGTTTCGAATGTTAACTGGTGAAAAACTGAACGGGATACAGTACTGGGAAACATGGTTACCTGGAGAAGCACTTAATCTCAGTTTATTGGCATAATCAACTGACCTCACGTACTGTGACGGAGGACATTTTGCTTAGGGCGCAGGAGAGTATACCACTGCAATAAATAAACAGAATGCACCCCTATGCTTTGGACGGAACATCTGCACTGTTCCTGTTCACAATCACTATGCTTTGATGCGGAGACATTTTGTTCTTGAGATTGGCTCTTCATTGGCTAATCAGTGTTACAAATATATACTTGCATTAGTATTAAGCTAAGGGGACCTAAAGTTTACTCCTAATTTCTGTACATTCTGCAAGCCCAGAATTACCGCACCGGTGAACAGAGGTACGCAGCTGCATTATGTGCATGTTCAAGTGACAGGCGGATTAAAATCATCGGTATCCTTGTCGCACCTGTACCGAAGTGTGGGAAGAGGTAGTTTGTAAATGGGATGTACTTCCCAATGTTAGCAGCTTAGAAGACGTTTGTGTACTAGTTATCGTCAAGCCCAGTAAAACAACGCTGAACAAAATCCGTATTTTTAATTTTATGGCCGGTAGGATTAAAATGTTTCGAAATATTGCTTAACTTCATTACATTGCAAACAGTATGATGGTGAGTTGTGACGGTTGGTATAGTGACATGTAGTACACACCTGAGAAGCTACTACTCATGAATACTAAACCGATGTCTAATTCAGTCTGTTTGTCAAATACCGTTTGTGAACCGGAATATAGTTCAGAGCCATTGTGCGCTTCGTTCTTTTGTCTTTTTTTTCAGATGAGGATTTTGATGATGATATTCTCTCAGGAGTTGCTCACTTTCTGAGCGGCATTGACAGTTAGCAGACCACTCTGTTTTACTTCTCTACACGACATATCGGCGCGTGATCAAACCAAAATACAACTCAAGGTCACCTGAAAACAGTTGTGATTGTGAGGGGTTGGATGGGTAATCGTTTCAGCCACTTGTTTCGAAACATATCGGCTGGAGTAAAACAAAATTTCGAACAAACAAATCAAAGAGTTGATTGTCACTCCTGAAGCTCCAATGTTCATTTGATAGTGACGAATATATCATAATACCTTGAAAATACCTTGAAATCAACTCATATTTACTAGTGGAAAAGTAGATTGTAAGTAATACTTTTCTGTCACGCCACAACAGTCTGGAGCAGTATTCGATTACCTTCCACCGGATCTGGCAGTTGTTAGTTAAAGTGACCAACATTTTGTGCTGTATTGGTAGGTAATGACCCATTATGAAAGTAACTGACGAACGGTCTATATCTACTGATAAACTAATGGGAAGTTCCGTTTCATTGGTGTTTCTAGTGAAAGACAGATGTAAGTTAACGAATGCAATTTAAGTAACCTATAGGTTTGTTACACATTTTAGAAAGTGGCATGACAGTTCAACGTACCCGCCTTTTCAGTTATTGCGTCTAACACGATAGCGGTATGCTGTGTTGTAGGTGTTAGAAAATTTCCATTGTTTAAGGTTGTCATTCGCTTAATTAGTAAATAATCATTTACGATAACATCCTCTAAATTCATAGTCTATTACCATGACTTGGTCATTCGACTGTTTGCTGAGTTCGTTATTTAGCTTCCAGGCGAGGTGGCATCATTCGTGCGTACAGAGCGTATTGTGTAGGAGGACTGGTCTGACCTGTATGCCCAACCATCTACACAAAGAGAATATCATCTCGTTCAATGGTCAAACGTTTGCAGCCCACATACCAAATTCGGCGAACAAGCGAAAACCCGTCATTAAACTCAGCCACAAACACCATCACAACTCCCAACAATCAGAACTTTCACTGCACTAAATTTCCAAAGCATGTCACCCTTAAGTTACCCATATCTTTCGTCAGTGATTTATTGGTCAGCTGTGCTAAACGGTGATCTTTTTTAAAGCGGTATCCTGGTTGTTTCTCTTCGTTTCTAAGTCACATTGATCTTCGTACAGTTTCGGGCAACCTGTTCAATGTATCACGGGTCTGCCAAAAACTGATGGGTGCCAGCTATCTTTTTGAGTGAAGCAATCGTGGTCAAAGTAAGCCATCGGAAATATCACCATTAATTCTCCAGCAAGCAAGAACATTGACTTATTCTGCTTGTATGTTGATTTGTTAGAATGATCTCGTTGATCAAGTACATGTTACCAAATTTCATTGCTATATTCCGTGTGTTCCCAGATTGGACCACTCTAGTTGGCTGACTGAGCAAACTGACCGTTAGGGAAACACAATCTCATATTGCCCAAAGTGCTAGTTTTGATCATTTCACATAGGATTCGTCATTGAGCACACTTGATGCAAGCTGTTATGAGAGAGCACATCGTTGGTCCCAATCTCTGAAAAATGTTCAACAACGTCCCACTTTAAGGTAAGCTTTTAAGACCCTTAGTATGTATACATGTAACTATTCTACCCCAGTACGTTATGGCAGTTTGTCGAATTTTTATGTTGGCTTTTAGTTAAACTATGTAACTTTTGTTTTTCTGATAGAATTTACGAAATTCGTGATTGACTTGGAGCACAATATAGCCACGGTTGCACGACTGTCGGTGAAAACAGAAAAAAAACCATAGACTGTACAAGGAAGTTACATCAACTAACGCTTTCACTCCCGTGATTCATTTGAGCGCACAGTGTATCCCTAATCGTATGCATTTTCCGGTTGATTTCTACATTTCTCGCTATGAATAACGAGACTTAACGAAGTTTTCCAAAGAGACAGGCTGTCGATATGTTTGTGATGTTCCTAGCTTCGCCTGTGGCATAAAACGGATACTGATGACAGGGATTCAGAAGCGTGATGTACCGTCAGCAAAGAGAGGGTTTTAGACAATTAAAACAGCGTCGAGAAGAAATTTGGATCCGACTGAAGACAGGTTGGTGGTGTTTTCAACACAAAAACGGAGGTAGGAAGTCTTTGATTCGTGCTATACTGATAAGTTCGTTAGGACTTTTGGTGAAAGTAATCGTACTAAACGCACTGTAATGCTGTTATCTTTCAGCCGAAAGCCAGAGAAGAATTGCCAAGTAATTCTTAGTATATCCTCTAGACAATTGCAACAAAATCTTTTGGCAAACATTTTTATTCTTGAAAAATATCCAGCTATCGATCTGACAAAAATAAAGCAGCTATAATTAGTTAGTTTGTGAGCATGTTCTACAATGGAATGTTGTTTACACGGGACTGCTTCAGAAAATAGGGAGTTTACGTTTTGAGTCAGTGTGATTATGAACTGATATGGATGCAAGTCAAGCAGAACCAGAGTTGTAAACAAAACTTATTTTTCACCGGTGTTTGTAGTCACTAGGCACGTCGAAACCACTGGTCACTTTGTCGACCCGACGTTTGCATTCATTTTCCTACTCGAAGATTATTGTGGCTTGCTGAGGCGGTCACAATCAAACCATTCAGGCCGTCTTTGTGTGTGTAAAAGCAATTGTTCTTCAACCTAACTCTACATCGAACTTACTGACCTGTCCCAACTCACTTAATCACAATCACCCCTTATTGTTTGATGTGTGTTGTAATCAGCCAGCCTCTGTTAATGCGAACTCGGTAATACGAACCGAATGCTTCTATCTTCTTCGGTGGTCTAGCGCTGTTTTTGAAATTCTAGAAGAAACTGACCGTTTTAAAAATGGTATCATGGTGCTTCATTAATTAGCGAAGATTAGGTAAATGAGTTAAATAACGCGTTTCCAAATGTATGCATAACATACTTCTATAGTGAATGATACTGTTTCTGGGAAATGCACATCGGAAGGCACGGGGAAAATTTTCCAAAATTTCATATATGCTGAAACATTGCTCGAAATTGAAAATGTTATGAAATTCAGAGTTTATCAAAGCAACTAAATGGCTTGATCTGCTCTCCAGAAGAAAGACGTTTGTTGTGCTCCTGGAACTTGACACGAAATACTCTGCTGTTTGGTGAGTTTCACACGATTACCTTCTTAGCTGTATCTTCCGGATGACCACGGCTACGGATACACTCGCGAGTCGTCAGAGGTTGAAAATCACACCGGTGTAGGATAGAATTACCTCAAATATTATATCGCTGTATGTTTTGACCGCACTGGGAGTTTCCAAAAGACAGTCAGTTAACCGATTGCAGATCACGTCACATACGTTAATCGATATCAGTTTGTCTATTTTGGTTCACATGCTACTTTACATGAACTAACATGCATGGTTCAATCTGTTAAGGTAAGTTGAATAAGAAGGATTTCGAAAAATCTGAATAATTATTCACAGCTACAAAATATACCTAACCTTTTTTCAAAGAGCTAATGAAATGGGAAAACAACACACGGTATTTCTGATCTGTCATTATTTACGGTTGTTTCATTGATCCACACTAGTTAACTTGCTGTAAAGGTCAATTTTCACTTTCTATTTCAACGGAAATCCGGATTCTTTGAAGCTTCGTGTTGTTACGGTTTTGCTATTTCCTCTGTATTACAATACGTCATCTGAGAATGAAAAGTGTTTAATAGTTTGTCGCTTAACCATAACGAATTCGGCGGAAGGAAACTGGAAGTTTTCCCTGCCTACGAACTACACCACCCACTTGATATTCGTTTGTTTTCACTCAATTATTTAGTGTGCGTGGACGTTTTCACTTTTAAGAGCAAATGTCACCATCAAACACTCACCTGTCGTACGCAGTTTCAGACTGATTATGTGGAAATACCCGGGCTCTTTTACTGTCAACTACTCACTGTATACATTTTGCCATACCACATAATTCTGCCTACATGTTCGATATGTTCACAAAAATCAGAAGATTGGCATTAAATATTACGTGACTTTGACTGCTTTGCATTCATCTTAGCCTCATTCTAAAATATGTAAACAGTTGTCCGCCTACCCTATGGCTGTACCGTTTTCAATTCAGTCTTTGTAGATTGTAATCACATCTTCTTGGACAGTTTCTCGATCTCCTGAAATATAGAGAAGTATATGGCACATGTATTAATGAAGCATTGTTGTCCACTTGTGCGGTGTTTTTCGAAGGTTATTCCTAGACCTATCCATGTGTGTTTTCCTTTCTGAGAATGTGATCACTTTTTCATTAGGCACCCGAATACGTATTCAAATTCTCACGCGTGAACCTATGTTGTTTCTTTGTTTCAATACTCAGTCCAATATCCGACAGACTTTCCTCGGTTGTTCGGTCCTCACTTAACTTCTTGCTTCTTCTGTTTAGTTCGTCACAATATCGAACTCAAATTTCATAGATACTCCACCTCCCAAACCGCCAGTCCATCTTGACTTGTTCTGTTTGCGGGGTCATTGATCTAGAACCATTACAGTCCAAAACCAGCCATGGCAAGCTGAGTTGAATTGTTATTCATACTGGTAAGTTTGAGGAACTGCACAAAATGCTCTGCCCTTAACTTTACTCTCAGTAGAGCAAACTTGTCAATAAACTTTTGACCGTACCTGTTTCGATCATTTACGGACTAAACTAATGTCCATTTAGTTCTCGTGATCAAGATCATAAAGCAATCGACCCAGGAAACTGAAATACGCCCAGACCAAAGAGAATATGGAAATGTGACCTGCTCAGTGATTTCCTATGGCATCGATAACTAAAATAACAGCTGAAACTACTTTTCTAAGCATTTTGTATCCACTGAATTGAATTAAACCTTAGTGAAATCAGCATGAACGACTTTGACTCAAACTCGGTGCTGCACATGTCTACTACTAGACACTACTAGTTTCAGCTGTTTACTTTTCCAAATTGTTTTTTATTTCTTGTACAGAAGGCTTTACAATTGACAGTGGAAGGTACTCAGATGAAATAGTTTATGTAGCCATATAAAAAAGTCATGAGTCTGTGACTTAATGAAAATTTCACGGAGGAACATGAAACATGCGTTTTGATATATATATAGGCTTCTTCAGTTGATAGAGTTGAGGATTTATGCCGAACAGTATAGTGGATTACAAATTAGCACGTGATGAAATTCGGGTTAGTGATATATGTCAGGGGAATTCGAGACAATACACAGTGATAGGACAGGATCCAAGCCATAGCCCAGTATTCATGATTATAGGAAAAATCAGGGGTGTTAACTTGTTAGTTTACTTTACGAATTTCATCTTGTACATTACGTTGTTGTAGCCTTCCGATTAATTATGCTTTCAAAGGTATTTCATCTAAGGCGTACTACTCAAGCGTTGATGTGTCCAAAAGTGGATTACACAGCTTCAAGCGCTCAGCTCGCAAGTATCACTCGCATCTCAGTGACCGTAACCCGGTGGACTGGTAGCTATGTGCCCCGACAATCAGCTGACGATTATCCACTTGTCGTGGGTTCCACGCTCAAGCGTTCGTGTCACTAGTGTGACCCAGTGACGGTGGCAACAGACATCAACTACTTTAATTATGGTCACTGGAGGCTACAGTTGGCAACTACTTCTATCACACCATTTTTCGGCGGATATCACCCAGTTTGCAAACCAAACACAAGAAACGCTGACCGATTCTGGCCTACGACAAACGTGAACGCCACCTGTAGCAAACTCAACCACAACTCATTCGTGAACAAACACAGTTAGCCGGCTTGGACACGAAATGACAGGAGGCGTAAAACTCGTCCACGATTCATGATACGTTCACCTAAGTGCGCCCCATTCACACCCCGGATCTCCAAGAGAACCTCTGCCGGACACCATTTTCTCAGTTGTTTTACAGGAAATCACCGTGGCTCTGTCTCCTGTACCGTTTTGGACAGCACACGTTAGCTACCAGACGCAGTTGACCAACAAATATTTATGGCGTTCATTGTGAATTTCTCCTGAAAAGCACTGTGTTTTCACTTTAAAGTGAATCAAACTTCCGCCAGGAGGTCTATTGGTTTAGAGGAGTACTAACTTCTTTAACAGTGAACTGGTTGAGATGAACAACAGTGATGAGAGGTGTTGTTGAGGTAAGTCGTTACAACAACTACCATTGCCAACATGGTGGAGAAGTACCACCTCATTCATCCTTCGTCTAATTTCCAATCGGCCGAAGGGTCTTGGTGTCTGACTGTCAACACAACAAGCTTTCCAGAATAGGATGTAGTATTTCCTCCATAGAATAGTTCTACTGTATAGTGCTCCGCAGAGGTAAGCAAAACGACAGAAGATTGTCTCGTTCAATTTAGACAAATGGCTGTTGAGCAGGTATGCGTGAAGAAGCACACAGTTGAGGTTTACAGTTGCGCATGTTCCATGCTCAGTCTGAATCAGCTAACTAATGTTTGCCACCCCAGTTAGCAATTCGTACAACATTGCTTGCCCAATGACGATAAAACTCCCCCACTTTGTTACCCGGTGTAGGGGTTATTTGATATATAACGAAAATGAAGTACAAAGAAGGTAAAATTATCTCATTGAAAGCGTTCTTATCATTCCACTAATAACTACTTATTCCGACTCGAATATGAGATGACATGAACTCTTCTGATTGATAGTCGCCAAGATCACACCGAGCTACGTTCGACCTTCCAAATGCATAATATTGCGAGCTACTTGGAACATGTCTCATACATACCGGACCAAACTGACGCCATTCTGACCATAGCACATTAAGTTCACCTAATTCATTACGATATAGTAGTCAGAGGACATAATCTGTTAGACACTAGATTACATTGCACACAGTCTCCTACCTATAAGTGACATGTAAACAGCAGTGACTGTTACTAGATGCAGGAGAAACCCAACTGTGAAAAAACCACAAATTGGCTGGATTCGAACTAGCAACGGAAACAGCGTATAGGAAGTTGGCAATTGTTCTGTCAACTGAGCCCCAAAACGAGGCAACGTGCGTGGCAAATTAATTTTTAGTAGTATATTTTCACTGCTCAGTAGTGACTTCGGTGAATTTTAACTTGGACTATTTAAGAAATTCTACCGAACAGTTGATCCGTTAAATCATTTGGTGAATTTCGTGAGACAGCGGAACGGTTACCTAGAAGGCTTCAGAAGTTAAAGTTCCGAGTTCCTGGTATGGTTTTGGAGCCTAACTGACAAAACGCTTGTTGAGTTTGAGCGTACTCTTCCTGTGGGCCCTATGAGTCCACCAGAAGCCTTGATTCTTCACAGTTGCTCCCTTCTGAAGTAGTAAATCTGGCAAACTACTGACTGGTGATTCGTAAATAGGAAGTACTGGTTGAAGTAGACTGCAGGTGATTTGCACAGCATCCAACTGTTCTTCTGCATACGTTGAAGCAGTTGCGTCGGCCGAAAACTAGTCTTTGATGCCAGAGTCGAGCGGCTGAGAGGTATAATAAACTATCCACCCGTGAATGTCTATTACGTTATGGTGGGTTCACCATCGCAAGACACAAACCGTCCACAAAATTAATTACAGCATTGTATTGTTGTTTATTATCTTGTGGAACGCTCATAAATCACAATTTTGAAGTCTAGTGAACTTTTATTTGTCAGCTGTCGGCAACCTGCTCCATACATTCAATCGCACCTAACTAATTGTCTTTTGTGTTTCTTGTACTTACGTTTGAATACTGCGCGTGTTTTGGATTGGTCAATCTACGAAACATTTTTTTCAAAAGATGTTGCTTCCTTTTGTAGTCTGGCCACGTTTTGAAAGTTGAAGAGAAAGTGTGAAGTAACTATCTATCTCACTTTATATCTTCAGGCTCTCTTACTCAACGTCATTCTGACAAATCATCTCGATCAGTAAAATGAATTTTTGCTGTAGTTTGTGATCCAAGCACACTCTCCAAACATCGTGAAATGCAGGTGAATATCTTCTAATGACGACCTTGTGAACTAAACGAAATTAAGGATAAGTTTTTCTTTCACCTCTTCCATGGACTCAGTGTAGCCTTGTTCTCATTTAGTTCTGTTAGTGTCATTCAAATTGAAGGTTTTTGAAAAATGTGGATTTTAACTCAAATGTGATTTTTTTTCTGCCGATTTTTCAAACCTTTCAAAGTTCTTTCTTTCACTTTTGACGTTAAGATCACTAATTACAACCGTTCGTGTGCTCCCGGAGAATTTTCACCATCCAGTATATGTCATTTATCTCACCATACGTAAAAAAATGTGGAAAATAAATTTATCACTCAGACTACCGCAGTAGTTGACAAAACGATGACATGCGTTTTGTTATAATTGAGGTATTATCTGTAGAAGTAAATGATCACTACAGTTATAAGGTGAATAGCAACTAGCACACTCCCAGAAAGGTAGCTACTGCGAACGCAAAGATTCCCAAATCCAGCCTTTCCGCGTACGACTTTCGTTACGTCTAAACCATTATCAAATTAATTTGTTCGCTGACACTTAAAGTGTAGCTCAGAAGGCAGAAAAACTAACCTTGACAGTAATTTCATATGCGTCCGATCTGGGTTATACGTTGGTCATGTGGCTGTTAATTGTAGCCCAGTATAACAGACTCCAAAGCAGTTTACGATAAGACAAGTGATTGGTTGACTAGTCTGGGACAACAGACCATACCCGAATGGTTTGATTGACACGCTGGTCATCGAAAACTGCACACCCAAGAAATAAGCCGGTGAACCTTATTAATACTAACTCATCGTTAGAACGCGTGGTCAATTCTCATACGCCACAATTGCAATAAACTAGCGAATATGATCTACGCGCTTTCCATGCGAATAATGATATCAGCAGAGATTTCACTGGCGTTAACACAACTCGTGATTGTCTGCACCAACTCAGTGACAAGATTGGATACAATTATGGGTTCTAACAAGCTTTACAACAAACCGTGATATGGAACTTGAAGTAATCTCAACACCCTTGTTTAATTAAGTGGCGAGTGTTGGCTTTTCCAGTGTCAGGCGAAAGGTGTATATGTAATCAATCGGATCAGCGGTACAAGGAAATTCAGCCTCTCCTTCGCGTAAGTCCTGATCTAGTTTAGTTTGCCAAGCATAATTGAGCCAAACAATTCCCATCTTATAACGTTCACATTATTTCCTCCATCGTGAACGAAAACACTGGGAACATTGCTATGCAGACTTCAACCGTCCGGTACGAATTCGCTGACATGAAACTTCTGGATAAGTTTCAGTAATTTCATGAATAAGATGATTATATTATTGCTGAAACGGGCAAGAAAAATTCACTGTGCTCCGTTTCCTTCTTCTCTATTTTCCTCTCACTCTCTCCTTTTTTAGTACCTTGACCTCGTGTTAGACTGAACTTCGTTGGTTGGGAAACGTCACTTAACTCCGGAGTACTGGAACCTCAGCGGGTACAATCGATGATGCAAGTGGTTAACTCAGCTGCTGATTTTGTTGCTCAAGGGAACCCGACAAGTATTTCTACAGTTTATGAATATGTTCAAAAATTTGTTTTGTTGAAACATGGATTCTTGCTGCATTCGGTTTGAATTGGATAGGATGGCTTTCTAGTCGCTTCAATACAGAAGTTCATTCCATCTCCCTGGCCTGATTTCTCTTAATCTCGTGGGTATTCTCTCATCCGAAATTTTGCTTCTTTTAAGTGGTCCAACATGCGTCAGGAACTGGAGAGTACACAGCAAACCATTTGTTAATATGTATACCGTACTCCTAATACAGCCCTGCGTCGTACCTTGAAGAAGGGTTTGATTAGCCGCCGAGCGTAGCAGCTGATTATGGGATGATCTCTCGTATGTGCTTTGCCAACAAGAATGAGAGCTTAGTTGTTTGGACAGGTCGGTGGAATAGATTAGATGTATGGTGATAACACTTTGCCGTCAGAGCGTAGTAAAACAAGATCAGCCGATCTATTTGAAAGTACCCAATAAAGTGGGAATGATTACACTGTTGTCTGTTGTCTTGTATTCGGACAATAATTATTTAGCGGTACTGTATTCGTAATATCTTGGGTTCACTATGGTATGGACCCAATGTAAATGCGGAAGGTGGCATTCTGCACACGCGTTGGGTGCTTTGCGCTAATTATAAAATTTCACCCAAGACAACCAACGAGCGGGATACTGCGCGAAAGTTCAAATTGACTGAAACGGTTGGGTTAGTTCGTTTCTTCAGCAGATACCAAACATTCACACTGAGCTCTGTTGGCTAATGGCTGGATAGTCAAAGGACGTCTTGGCATTAGATTGAGTCGATAAAAATCTCCACACCCAACACAGATAGTGACCTATTAACTATCTTTACTGCGAGATTCATTTGTCATCATTGTAGTAAAACTGAGTCACTTAATTGTTTGTCCTCCAGTTGCTTAAAGTAATCGTATCTTAACAATTGAAAAGTCCCTTCACAGGGGCAAAAAGCATACCGCTCAGTTGGTTTGTCAGTAAGCGTACACATTGCCGTCACTGTGAATTTCTTCCGAAATGGGTCGTTCTCTCGTTGCTCGTATACCAATACCAAGTTGGTCTACATTTGATGGACAGTGGAATAGGCAACTGAACCTACTTGTGGGGACACAACATTAAGGATGACTTGAAGAAAAATTGGGATTCGTTATTCATCACGTGAACGATCGACAGTGATAGGTGAACCAAAACAAGTGTCTTTGTTCAGGCCGAATAATTTCCCACGAACCTGAGCTTATAAGAGTGTGCAAGCAAAGGAACACTCAATCGTGTTCCTAAGACAGTGACAGCATCTAGATGTACGAAGCATGTAGTATGGTTCCATAAAGCCCTTATAGGACAGAAAGCCAAATCCGAGAGAAGTGGAGAACCAGTGGATAGTATAATTTTTCAGCAGGTACCTTTTATAAAGTAATGGTGAGCCGAATCAAATAAATAATGTTCATGCGGCAGTGGGTTTCTATTTCAGATTGATTGACCGGTTTATCACAAGCCACCGGCTGACACTTTCTTACCCAGCCAATTATTTTTGGTGTTTACCGTTATTTCAATCGGCCGCAGAAATGAAATGCAAGTGATTTGAACTAGTCTGTGCAAAATCGTGCTGTCCTGTTGACAAAACAGCCATCGGATCTATGCTCCGTGCATTTGAAGCGGTTAGTCTCCTTCGAGTCAAGCCTAGATCGCTTAAACCCAGAGTCAGCTTGCAGTAATTTACCGGATATCTCGAACAATGTGGCCAAGACTTGGAGCAGCAAGTGATTTGTTAGTTTGGGTGTTTTCAGCCCTGCCATCACTCTTCCAGTAAATAGTTATTATGATGGTTATCGCTCTGGAACCCCAGACAGGACGTGCCAGACTCAACTGACCGTTCGGAGAGTAACGAGGACGACCGAATCCTATGTCAATCTGAGTGGGCCGCTCACGCACCAACGGACAGAAGACAGATTTGCCAGGTGAACATTCTACGTCAGAGGAACATGCCCACGTGAACGTGTTTGCAGACGTCTCCGTAGGCACCTGACTACAACCTTGCTAGCTTCTTTTAATGCCGCTGATTTGCGTCTTTCCATTCCGTATGAGCCGACCGAGCTCATTTTCTGACAGCCTATTCATAGGTACATCAATCGTATGATGGTATTTACGATTTAAAACCAGACAACCTCGTTCAACACCCTCAGATGGGCATCGAGATACGTGAAGGCGATTTTGACACACGGCGAATTGGAGAAGGCAAAGTGAACGTGAGAAAATTCAAAGTTTACAAAAGGCCATCACTTTGTGGTTGATTTGCTACCATAACCTAGGTTTTTGTTCCAAACAACACGTCAGACACTCGTCAATTGTGATTTTGGTTCAAATTCTTAGACATCGTAAATACATTTACCTTACCCTCCCATAGTATCTTAACATTTACAATCAGTGACCGGGAAACTAATGCGATCGTTTTGGATGTACAAGTATGAGAACAAGAAAGTTCTCTGTGATCCTCGCTATAATCAATATGAAAAGTGAATAACTGATGATGTGATCATCAGGCTTGTGCGCTCGACAGTTATAACTATTTCATAGTTGATTTTATCAGTATCAGGTAAGTCATAAGGAGACTACAAGGTCAAGGTGGCGTAAAATCGAGCGTAACTGCTGACCATGGTGAATAAGTATACCTGCACTTCTCACTGTTTGGCTAATGTTAAAATTTTCACTATATGTGACGACCAAACTTTGATGCGTTTTGTTCATGTGATTCGGATGACCGAACACCAGTGACAAGAACCGTGCACACTGTTCAATCACTCTTGTTTTTTTTCGGCGCAGATGTTCCCGCCTTACTTGTGACGTGCACATGCGTCCGTTCGCTTTGATCACCGTGACAAAGCGATCTGAACAAAGATCGCACCGACTGTGTAATTTAAAGTTATGCCATCAATGTACAACATATCCCTTTCGAGGCGGCGTTTATTGGACTGATTACCAAGTGGAGACGAGGTTCTGTTACTTCACGATGATCACCAACTTTAGTTCTCATTTATTTGGAGCTGCTGTGTACAAAAGTGGACATGGAAGGTGACGCAGTTAATGGGTGGATATCAGAAGACGAATTGAGCAAACATATCATTTAACTTGATCATGATGATTATTGTTGAGCTACCTGAGAAATTCTATTGCACTTGTAGTAGTACTGGTAGACACACTGATGTAAAACTGACTGCAAATTAGCCTCATGAATTAAATGGATCGTTTTGAATTCTATATCAGACTAAGTAAAATGAATTTTGCAGCGCAGTAAGCTACTTATTATGGAGCAGTTTCTTTATTATTTTTGATCATTGATTTGTTTCTTCAAGCTCGACAAACCTCCCTGTCCAAAAAGTCTGGTATGGTTGTAAGATGGACGTTAATCCACTCTAACAACGTTTTATCGTAAGAGAACATAAAGTTCTAGACTAGGAGTTTGCAAAAATTTATACTTTCTGTCCTGACAAACTTTTTCGAAGATTATGTTTTTTATTACGAAAGGGTGGAATAGATCAGTTTCTCAGTTCTATTAACAATGGATTAGTACAACTAGTTATGCCAACGTCTAGTATTATGTGTAGCGTTTTTATCAAAGAATAGTGTTGTTTCCGCAGGTATTTCACTTCCAGGATCAAACCGGAATACCAATCTAATTTGTCTAATCCAATTTTCACGAGTTGAAAGAATCGCAACTGACAGCATGACACTTTCACAAATTCTGTGTGATTATATACACCAAATGAGCACTTCTAATCAACTTGAGGTCTTACTGGCAAGGAGAGAGGTTAGAGACTAACGAAGCTCGATGAAGTAACTTGTGATCGATCCTACTCTTTTGTTGCCATGGCAATACTTCCTAAAGCTTAGGTAGATATGTTGAGAAATAAATGAAAAGCAGACGCGAATGGTACATGAAAAGACAAAATCGATAGGTGCATTGAACCTCAACGAACTACAGACTGAGTTTCCCAAAGAATCTGAACGGTATGCTTAAAACTGTTCATGTATGACTTTGATCTTAAGTGAGCTACATGGTTGTCATTGGACCAACATTTTGCTCTTTAAACTAGATTGGATAGAACAGCTCAGTTCGAAATTGTATCACATCACTCAAACAAACTTTGTACGTCTTCTATAGTTTGACATGTGGTAAGAAAATCGGTTCATCCCTTCGCCTAATACTCGCTGTCAAGTTGTCGGTAGTCACGAACTTTTAGCGCGTTATACGTTTAGACTATTTGGTCCGATTGAAATTGCCCGTAACACTCAAAAGCTGTGTGTTGGTTTCAGCTGTGCACAGTTCTGTAATAAGTCTACTAAGGGAGTGTAAAAAAGCAACAGGCTATCTTTTCTGAACTGATTCACTAAAAGTTTATCTTATGCAATAAAAGCGCGGATTAGGTAATACACAAGGTTACAGTTTAATCGTTTGAAGTGAGAGAAAGTTGAATTTCTGCCCGACACTCATATCAACTTTGGATGATTTAAAGATGAGCTTCAAAGTGTTTAGGGCAAACATAACTAAAAGTGGTTTCTCAAAAGATAAATAAAGATGGGTAAAGAATGTAATGGTCGAAAAAGACGATGAAAAATTATTTCATCCATCTGCCATGTTACAACACAGTTATCTTAGGGGCTACTGCCTGCTGATCAACTGACAGTGTCTAATCTGAGGCTGGATGTAACTTCCAATATTTGTCTAGTCTCAGTGAAACATCGTTGGTTTTGACCGGATTTCCTTCGATTTCGTGTATTTGTTGTTCCCCTTGCTTTTGTCGAGCCTAATGTAAATGGAGAATTGAAGGGGGAAATATATATATATACAACGGTTCGATAAAGCTAATTCATAGTACCGTTGATTCCTCACTGATGGCACCTGCTTTCGGGAAGAATCACAAAAGATATTCCGAATCACCTTCAATCCCAAAATGCAGTTATCAGAGTGCGGATGCTACAAACCGACAAAACTGATTGCCACCAAACACTGTGATTCATATCAGTCACCCCCAAATCGGTCAAACCTTAAGCAAACAAGAACCATACGTTTCGGAAAGACGGATTTTTAGTAGGGAACTTCTCATCAATAACCCTGTCCGTCTCAAAATCTACTTGATACACTGGACTCTGTGACATGTTTCGGTGCAGGTCACAGATGATCGCAATTACCATGAAAGATTGAATTTAATCAAACAGGTAGGAGTTTGTGTGGTTGTATACCTAACTCTTTTTCAGTTGCGTCTCTGAACCGGGTAAACATATGGACACTGACTAAGGTAAAGCTCTCATACATACACACGTCCGATCTACTTTATCCAGCCGTTTTTGACCTAGTAGCTTGAGAAATCTATCAGGTATGTACACTTTCGTTGTTATTAATAGGTATGTTTCGGTAATTTTTACTAACAGTTCACTTCAACCAGACCCATCCATTTTGGCCAAATCATCCAGAGGCACTTTATCCCCTAAATAGTTCAGTGTGAAGGCAGTTCTATCAGAGCAGTTCAAGTTCATCACAAACCATCCTGAGATTAATAAATGTGATGTTGTTATTAGCCAGGAATTCGTGCAGTCATACTTTTGGTTAGCACTCAGCGTAACTGAAGCAATTAGCATCCCGTGTACAGAGAAATATGTTTTAGGGACTGCAGTCCGAAAGCGAATTGATGTGTGCATTGGTTCAATGTACAAATGGAAAATAAGCTACCCGCAGATTTAAAGCAACCTGTAGTTATGAACTTTTCTTGATATTCACTAGAAATCTCTGTCCAAAATAACATGTGATTACGAGAGCACTCGGCTGACTATGTAACCAACTGGGTTCGAATTACAGGTCACAAATTGATGCCGCCTGCTGTACATTTTACAGGCAGTATCAACAGTGCAGTATCGAAAAAGATCAGCCATGACGCCTGTAAATTGTGATAAGTTCGTTGGATTTCAGAATTTCCTGAAATAACCCTTTAAATCAATTATATTCAGGACGAACTGTCTCCCGGCCTGATCCCCTGTGTAGAGAACCATTTCGGAGTGTACTAATTTTTGAGTCAGCATGTCTGAACGAACTGTCACGGAGTGGTTTTTAACCTAAAACCGTACAAAAGTTAGGATACACGTTTTACTGATCGGGATGATTTTCAGCCTGGATGAGGTATTTCAGATTTCTATTAATTAGATTTGTTTTCTGAGCGACATAAAATTTCAGAATGTAATTATCACACCTTCTTTCCATACAAATGTGAGACTCAGGTATATTTGTCAGAAGAATTTGCAATGACCCTGAATGCTACTAGTGAGTTGGTTCAGCACCATCTGAACATAAATGCTACCGTTTCGAAAACATACTCGTTGGTTGATTTACTGTTAGTGATAAATTGAAATTGTCTGTTTCCACTTTTTTTCAAAACTGTTATTCCACATAAAACCCGAGAGCTGATTGCTTAAAAGTATTTATCGATAGTGATTGTCGACTTAAGTAACGATGGGGAAAGGCTGAGTGAAACAAAGCATTTTTTTATCATGGAACTCTGAAAACCACATGAAGCGCAAACGAGATAACCAAATTACGGTGCAGTTGGATCGATAATATGCCCTAACTGATGAGGAACTCGGCCTAAGTACGCGAATTAATTATCAGTTCGGTGCGGCTCCTAAGAGATGTTTTTGTCCAACACGGATTCTTCAGAGAGATGACATCAAACTTTACGACGGAATTTTTAGTCCAGAATGGCAACCTATAATATCAGCTTTTACTCAATGCTACAGTCTACCGGCATTGAAGACAGGCGGGTACAAAAAATTAATATTTCCAAATGTACTGTGCAGCAAGTTTGAAACATCAGTTAGTAATTCACCGATAGATTAGAGTTATGCGTCACGCTTTTTGTCTCATCATGACAGCTCAACGCCCTAACACTGAAAAAGGTTTCAACATTTTTTGGCTATTGTATTGACAGATAAGGTAGAAAATAATTGAACAGAATTCCTTAGAAATCATTTATATTCTCTCTTTGAAAAAACTAGTAGAAGACAATTTCGGATAAGGTGAACAGCACACACCAGTTCACTCTAGAAAGTTAACGTCATCTGCTCATACCGTTTCGTTTTTTCTTCCCAAAAACGGTTTACGACCTCATTGACTACTCCGTCAACAAAGGATCAGATCACTTACGGTAACCGTTTGAATTCTTTACCAAAGCATCACACAACTTCGACAATACAAAAGAATGGAACGATGTTTCATACCACTTGCCTGATCCACAAAAATCTGTATACAGGTGCTGATGATATGGAACCTAGACACGCATATAAAGTTGGACGATCACAGTAGCAATTTACAACGTGAAGAAAGTGTTGTTGTCCTAATGAACGGCGGCGAAGAAAAGTTTGGACAGTAGAGAGAACGGATAAAAAGCTGACCGCTCTGATGTGTGGTACCTCTGTATAAGCGAGATGGTAAAACACCTGACTAATTAAAATACATACCACTGTTCCTTTAACTCTAATGAGTGTGCAGTAGGTGGCGTGTATTATTGAGCGAATAACGCTTGAAATGTTTGGCATCTGTTTGCCTACCATTGTCGATGGAAAACCCCTGTGCTAGTGAACAGATGTACTTTGCACGGAAAAGTTGAATACGACGACATTACGCTTTTCTTGTTTCCACCGGTGTACGATCTATGAATGTTGAAGTTAGATTCGTATTCACGGCGACACAATGAGTGTTTTCTGAAAACCACGCTGTCCTTAGAGTTCAGAGAGTGAAACTCAAGTAATTTATAAGCAAAGCAATTATTTCAGTCCAGCTTAACGAAAAGGTCCTATGTAAACGGATATAATACGACAAATTTGTTTGAACAACGAAGAGTTCCGTCATTTCCCAACTAGCTGAGGTGTATCCTGTGCGGTTTTCTTCTTAACTGTTTCATTATCAGCTTATGCAGATGTAATAACGTGATAGAAATGGAATACATTTCAAGTTAACTGATGAGGTTGTTCACATCTTTCCTTCTGACGCTTTCAACCCATCTCTACTAGGAATGAGATTTGTATTAAAAGTGAGCGACATCCAAGTAGTAGCTATGAAATGCTCTATTTTTCGGAGAACACGTATGACGGAACGGTGCGGTAAGATGGTCATTCGGAAACAGTGTCCTAGGACCGAGTGTTTTTTTTTACAGTGAATGGACAACACGACTCTAAACAGTAATAATTAAAACGATATATATTAATTCAGTTAATGAGTTTAAGATCAAAACTATATTATGTATAATATCCTGTCACCTGTTTTTAACCGGTTATACGCAGCCATACTTGCAAGAATACCCGAACACTATGCCTTGCAGATATTATTTCGGCATACACTTTATAAACACAACGAGTACGCAGTATATCATAATCTCCGACGATGGAGACATTCAAAGTCTCGGCTCTATATGAGCTTTTATTCGTAATCTGCAAAACCGAACAAACCAAAATGGGAGCAACGTTTCACATTTCTTTACCCAGCTTTAATACTGATTATTCAGTGTCAGCTTAGCAAACAGCTGGCTGCACTGAATAATGGAATAGTTTCATTACTGAGCAATAATCCAAATTTAGTTCACAAGTTGGGTACGTAGGCTCAGGTCGGTTTAATACACATTTCCAACTATAGCATTACCAAAATGACGCAAACATGGTTTGTTCGAGGCCTGAAAATTATCCTTTTTATGATAAAATTAACTATATTTTCGCCAAAATCTTATAGTTAGGCAATAATTGCAAACATCATCTTGCAATTAGTCATCCTTTAGTTTCCAAGTGAGAATGTGATAACTTTGAGTTCATGGGTACACCCTTGTGATAACTCAGTGATATCTGAGCTACCGACTATGATTGATGACTGGGAACCCTGTTCATAAACGGGTTTGTAAACTCTGTCCACTTCCAACGGATTGGCTAACCGGGCACTTCACTCAGCTTCCAACCTCTTTTGACATAAGACCCTCCGTGCTATTTCACAGTGCTGCATTGAAACAACTTTAGATTTTAATTATGATTGTTGTTCTTTACACGGAACGGTGTTTTTCATTTTCTCGGTCATGATGCAATGGATAAATTTTCCTCTCTCACCTAGTTTACTTGTCCATTTGCAGTTGCACTGGCAGCTTTATTGATAGACACAGCCTGGGATCAAAATAATGCATCTATGAGCGTCTGCAGAGCATAACAACATAACAAGTATTAGAAAGCAGTGAATGCGTTTGTTATAGCGTGTATTTGCATTTCGGTCATGATTTTACCAGGATTTAATGTTGACTACTGTGACATAGACTTCTCCTAGCGATTCCGATTAGATTATTAAGTATAAACAAAGCCAAACTAGTTTCTGACTCCTAGATTGTCGATCGCTTCAGAAGGGCTTCACTAATTATTTTGTCAACTCCATTCCACGACTCCACTACCACAACGTTTTTCAATATCAAAACCACAGAGGCCACTTAAGCTGCTAGATGATATTTTATTAGATGTAAGCATTATCAAGGATACAGAATGTTGACGAGCCTCGAAAAAAGCTGGAGTATAGTGGAACTTTTAAAGAGGCTGGCCGGAAAGTTTACCTGCAACTGTCTTGTTCGTTTTATACTGAACAGAAGCCTCCACTAGTTAAAAAGATCATCAGTAACTCGGCAGCCATGCCGGAGCTTAGCATCACCGATTCACAAGCATATGTTCAATGCAAGTAAAATGAGTGACTAGTCAACTTAATTTAATGTGTCGTTAAACAGTCGTAACACAACGTTGATTAGTTGCTGATTAGGCAGTCCCAGCCACCTCTGCACACACCAAGTGCTGACTCAGTCAGTAAGAACGTCACAAAATTGGTTCCCATTCAGTCAGTAAAAGTCACGTTTAATTGTTGGTTCCTATTGCTGTGTGCTGGTTGTACAGGATAACAACGAACAAGCTTACTAATAGCATTTTGCAACACTGGTGGTTTGGCTAGTTCGAACTGTTTACAAGACACTCGGTGTTTAAAATTAAAAAATTAAAAATTCAAGTTCGTTTGGTATCATTGGTGTTGTGGAATCTAGACATTTGCATCTTCCAGTTCTACGATCGGAATATGATAGGATCATGACTAATGGATGTTATTTAATAAAATGGGGTGACCCGGGAAGAACTTTAGCTTATATTGTCTAAATAAATGACGTCGAATTCCTGATAATCTTAGTTTGCTTTGGAACGGTGGATGCGACAAGAAATCATTAGTTTCAATTTCCTTCTTCACGTTACTCAACGACTTACAAAGGTAAATGAAGATTGATTCAAATGTGTTCTTATACTGGTTGGTGTTAAATTAAACAACTACGTTTCGGAGACAGTCAAATAACGCATTTTCCGGTCAATTTGGTCAGCATTTTGTTTGAGACCTGGGTGACCTTAAGGTCATTTAATACTGCCAACGGTTTTAGAACAATCTTACAACGAAATATCAAACTGGGTAAAAAAGCCTACACGTAATAGAGAGAGAAAGTTATGTGGGTAGCATACAATTAGTTTCATGAATGGGTCAAAGAAAACTATGTCCGCAATCCCTGTTTTCATAGTGAGAACGAGTAGAATTTTTCGTCGTACACTTTGCGAAGCGGAAACAAAACCTTTGGCATTAGATGATGACGCAGTATACTGCTTTTTCAGGGAAATCTGTTTATGATCAATATTCCAGAAGCACACATTCACAAGAATCGTTAATTTTCCATTTTTGGGTTAGATATGCAGAAATGGGAACTTTCAGACTATTTAAGTAACAACATGATTATTATTGAAAGCAGTAGTGCGCACGACGAATAAACACCTGTGAATAAACTTCCAGCAAACATACCGTTCTAGTAAGTTACGATAATTTGGCGTTAGGTTTTGGCGTAGGACATTAATGAGACTGTAATTTAGCTGCGGAATTCTTCCTCATACAGTTAGTGAACCAGCGGATAGAGAGGAATTTCATCCACGAAAATCTGTGCAGTCCGCTACGTGAATGCTGAAAATAGTTCTGTAATCAACGGCGCTGTTAATTCCAACAAACTCCTTCAAATAGTAATCGACTACTGTGAGACTTTACAATGGCATTGAGATGAGTCTTTCATTAGTTTGAATAAAAGTGCACCACGGTTTGCCTTTTACATGTTAATCCTCCTTGGGTGATCTTCACAGTTCTAGTGCATATTTTCTTGGGTAAGTAGTGTCGTGCACATTTGGATATTCTGCATCTTTGTTCAACACCACCGGCAATAAGTCAAAATTAGTGGAATTCACGAACACGAATAACACTGAAAGGCGATAAATGTATTCTAGAAATATTCACGCTACTGTTGACAACTTAAAATGAAATGATTTGCATACATTCTTACACTTGTTTGGGGGTCACTTATAATCCTTGCCTTGATTACTGTTGCTACGTTACAATCGAACATATTTGCATACATACATGAACAAAATAACATTCACGTTCATACATTAGAATGATAGATCAAAGGTTCATGCGGCCTTGTCCGCGTTGGTCGAAATCTACCATTAATGTAAAAATTCTTTGATGTGAATACACAGTTATAAAGATATAACATTGAAGAGGAAGAAGCACGTCAGCAAACCGTAAGCCGAGACATTAAAGTAGCTTACTGACACAATCAAGAGACATAGAGAAACTGGAACACAGCAGGTGCACTTCCGGACAAACAAATTTGATAACTTGTGGAAATGTGTAACAAAATTGGCCGGAAGAAATACAACTATAACTCACCCCTTCAGAACCAATAAAATTTTGAGTTACAGATGACCACAGAGTCACACAGCCCCTATCACATTGATTATTCTGTTTGTCAACTTATCTGGTCCTAGTCCGTATTACCGTATGTCCAGATTCACACCAGCAAACAACACCTACATGCCATGTTAAAACACGTCCAAAACACATATGTGGTAGCCATAGTAATTTTTTTACGCGTAAATCACAGAGGCAGTGACTTGAGTTTACACAGTATTTAACATTGTTATACTGGAATATATCTGATTAAGTGAGCTTGTTTTTTCATTGTTTTCTGTTCCCATGACAGATTGCTGTTAACAGTCAACATATCTCGTGTAACTGATAATACTTCTTGCACATGTTTGACAGAGTCTGTTAACGTAATCGGTCCAACAATTCTTCCCTTGCAGTTTTTCAGTCAATGGTCGACCCTATAAGTCCCACAACGCCTACAGATGTAGTTGATTTAATTTTATATTTGCGGACAGAAAAAACCAATAGATAACAGAACTGTATATCAAAATGTATGATAAGGTGAACTGTATTTGCCAAATCATAAGGAAACATTTCTCAATCTGAATAACAACAATAATGCGTTATGTGATTAAAAGTCTAACACCGTATTAGTCGATATACAGATGGTTACTGATGAGTAGTCGGAGATTTGGTTTATTTTCAAGTTGGCCAGCACTCACATTTGATCGCAGCATTCGCATTCAGATAAATATCGCCTTGCAGGTTTAATGAGTTCTGTGATCTCGACCTGTCTCGGAAGTCCTAATCACGGGGTTATCGATTGGATTCAACAGGTAGTTACTGTGTCTCCTCTCGAGACGATCGGGCAACCTGATCATTGCTCACAAGCAAGAGTGGTTGAGCGTTCAGATTTGATAATTCGGTCGTGCCTAATGTGAGGTCAATGGCACAGTGGTTAACACGGTTGCCTCATGATTGGAATGTCCGGAGTTCAAATCCCGGCCGTGGCAAGAATATGCACTACCGACGAGCTCTAATGAGAGCGAAACTCGAATCTAGTGCTTCTTTTCGAAAGAGGCTGGCTGGAAGGTCTATCTGAATGCAAAGGCTGCGATCAAATGTGAGTGATGGTCAACTGGAAACTACTGAAATCAGCTTGTTCAAATCACACCCACTCGCATATTTTAAACAATACCACTCAGCATGTTCTCAGTAAAATCAAAGTCGATTCTACCTCTTCTTCAATCTGGGTGATAACCTTCTCAATTCACTTAGGTGTAATGCAAAAAAGATATTTTGTCTTACGACCAATAGGAAGCGAATCAAAATTATTGTCAATCTGTCGTGGTTGTCTTTACTAAAGTTTGCGTCTCTGTGCTGTTTGACTTAACCGGCTTAGCCGGGAATTCTGGTGAGGTTTCATTGTGACAAGTTGAACTATTACCCGCTATTCCCTGTCCCAGTAAAAAAATCTGTACATGATGAACACAATGCATACGGCACACAAACGGGAAGTAAATACATCTGTATATCGATAGAAAAATGGTAGAAAATTTTTAAAAGAATGTGTCTGCTAGTAGATTGTCCTGCATCAAACAGAAAAGAGCCCTCCGGCAAATTTGAAAACAAATGATAGGCCGTTGATGGAGCAATATCGCCCGCTTGGACACGCCGTCGTAGCTCACCTTGTATTTATTGCAGGCTAGTGTGGCTAGCAACAACCATGCACGAACTGGTTTGACCTAATTGACAAACACAATTGTGGTTGGTTGCTAGAAAATGTGTAAGCTGCACCTTTATGACTGAACTCTTACATCCTTCATCAGGTATGAACAGGTGAAATCATATCAGAGAGTTAGCGAGAAATACGGGAGTCCATCCGTTGACCTCTGAGAAATTCGTTTACCCATGTGCACAACGCCGTTCATGCAGTCCACGTAGTGAAATAGGTAGTCTGATTCGTCTGTAACTGGTCAAAGATATTATTGTTTGCAGAGGTGAACCTATCCTCAGCAGTGTTATCATATCTTTTCCCGGGGAAACATGAACGCTTTACTGAATTAACCAAATGAATTCCAATGTCAGCTTTATTGTGGGACACAAGCATGTTGTGTTCTGATTTTGACAGATATTCTTACTATGAGGCCTCGACGCTAGCCGCATTCAAAAGGGTTATCTACTAGAAATGTACACAGACAAAGCATAACTTTTCCATAATTTTACGCTGCTTTGATACGTGCACAGCCTAATGAGCGAGATTTAAACGAACTGAATACGCCTGGACCAAAGAAGTATTGTTATTGAGAACAATTATTTATTTGTGTGTTGAAAGTTCGATGAGTAAAAGCCAATTGCCTTGCCAAGTTTGATCACGCAAAAAAGTGTGACTACTTTATAATACTACACAATGTCTGTCAGATGCCAATGTAACGAGAGCCGTCTAGCATACATCATATACAGTTAAGTTAATTGTGTTACATAATTTAAACCAACCCCAGAATTACTGCTGAAGACTTCACTTCCTCCCACTGCCATATCTTACATTGTCTGTAGGTTTTCGTACAAGTGTTAAACTGAGCAGGGTCTACTTAGTATGGTTAGCACTACTGTGTTCGCCGCTGAAACAATCTCCTATACCACAACATCTCAACGCAACCAGATTGCGGATTTCAAGTTCGAATGAGAACAAAACCGTTACATTTATAAAATTACATCGCAACACCGCTTGTATAGCGTGCAACCCCAGCTGAGAAGTAGGTGAGGCCAGTTGACTCTATTTTTCAGTGGGTCTAATCAAAAGTATAAGCACCATTTTACAATTTTTTCTTTGCCACAATCAGTACTTTTCGGCCACTTTGTTCACACTCGTGTTTCACTGGCACTTTGGCCAATAGCTCACGTTAACTGTCTGGGTAGAACCAACTTTATCAAACACAATACCGTACTCTCATTTTGTTCACAGAGTTAAACGTTATGACTATATATTCCAAGCGAACTATGGCTGACTGAATTAAAACGTTGAGATTTATTCAAAAAAATATCTAGATAAGCGCATAATGAATTTCGTCTCAAAATTTGGTTCGATGGTTTTTTTTTGGGTCTAAAGTGGAAGTTAATTTTCACTTCAGAAGTGATTGACGTTTTAACGTCTAATCGGTTCTAAAATTTTGCGACGTAATAACCGTGATTAAAATCTTGGATTGGAAAGAAGTTCAGACACACGTCTGTCCAAGTATTCTTTGCGGTAAGCACAATTACTCAACGTTCTGAGAATACGGATCAGAGGTTCGCTGAAAATGAGTCTCAATGAATCGGAACTTAATATATATTTTGGCAAACACCTCCCCACTTGTTCTACTTGCCTGACAACTTTGTTCACACACAAAAGTTGACTTCCAAGTGAAGTTTGTGCAAAAAGTACTTAATAGTTTTCCATCCTAAATGGTTATCCCAGATTAGAGCCGTTGGAATTATTACTTTCGTGTTTAACATTCATTTTCAAGTGAACAGAAGTGTTAAAATCATTCGCTAAGATTTTTTTCGTTTATGCAGAAGTTGTAACATTTTTTGACTAGCTGTTTTTTCCAAGCGAGTTATGAATGATAATGGAAAGTTTTTAGCTGTTACTTCGGAACAATCCCACTGTAGGTCAGAGATCGAAGATTAAGCTTTGGAGGAACTGTCACAATATTGGTTAGTATCAGCCATCTTTTAAAGGAAAGTACACTCTACGCACACAATGTAAAACTTTAGATCAAACACATACCGCTAAAAATATCTGATATTTCACTGACAGACCTCTTTTTTACCATACTTACTTTCGGCTGCTTCTTGACTTCCACATATACTCACACCTAGTCCCAGCTTTTGCGTGACAAAAGACAGCAAGTTATACTGGAATTTGTCTAAGCTAAAGATTGTCGGAATTAATTTTGATTGATGTATATTTTGTAATTTCAACACATTGATTCATTTTGATTGAAATCAAGATGTGTATAAAAGTATAATCCATTTGGTCAGTTCACTTCTCTTAACTAGTTACTTCTGTGGAATGATGTTGTTCAGGACAATGTGTCAGATATAGCATAGGCTACGAGAAAACGGTTTGTCCTCTAAGACATCCAGAACATCGTTCATCAGTCAAACCAACTGGTAAGCTGATCCAGGTAGGTTGAGATGATATTTTGACATAAGGCTTTTGCAAAGCCGGGCCTTCGGAAGTACCGAAATACCCAAATCTGCACGGTGTCATTTGTGATCTGATTACGCCATATGTTATAACATGGCGACGCAAGCATATTCACTACCAAGAAGCTGTAACAACATGCACTTTCAAGTTCGGTGCTTCAGTTTGGGATGGGATGGCAGAAAATATCATGAAAATGCGAAAGCAGCGACGAGGTGTGAATGTTGTTTACTTCACAAAGTAATTGCGAAAGGCTGACTAAAAAATGTTGGCAAGTACCTGACTCTATTTACCCAGCTCTTTTCTGTTTGAATTGTCCATAAACCTATCGGTTCAAAACCGTATTGAGTGAAGAGAAACGGCAGTAAAATTCCAAAACACAAAACTTTGTTACCAATCGTGCATAGGTATGCACGCAGTGGTTCAAGTTATTTTATGGTGTGCAAAAGCTGTAGAAATACTATTGAAATGACGTTCGAAATTAAAAAAGGTGTTTCAGACGCTGAGTTTAAATGTGAATGATGGTTTCAAGATTTCGCTGAAGGGCAAAGACCACTCTGAGATCTACCCGAATAATCCGGTTTTGACAGCCAATATTACTGCGTTAGAAAGACTTCGTTTCCCAGTTACATGTTACTAAGAGAAGTAATGGTATAAACATAAATTTTGATAACGCAGTGGATAATTACATGAGTCAAATTGAACAACAAAAGCTGCTCCTCCTTAAAATTCAAGCTTCCTATCCACATTTACAGACAGAATTTCACTCAAACCTACTATACTTTTCAGACTACTGGGCTGGTTAGTGTACAAAAGATTTACCGTCTACAGTTCAGCGTTTAAACTATTGAACAAGGATACACTTATCTGAAGTCCTCTGTTCATAAGACATCATATAACACCAGGAATACACACCTTAATAGTCTTATGACTGAGAATAGTACCTGAAATATGTTTACCACTTCGCCGGTCGTATCAACATTCCAGCTATTTCGATTTGGGTACTGGCGTATAAAATAGCATTCCTTTTAAGCACACGCCACATTTCCGTTTACGAATCTGATGTCATCCACATTAGTGATATGTGCCTTCATGATCGCCTACACCATAATAGTCATTTGCTATCCTCGCTATGAAGATATCCATACAGAATAAATTGGTTGGGTATACACAGACACCTAATTTGTTCGTCACAATGAAATCAGAAGGAACTCCATCGACTTCTGCTTTTGTCTACACAAGTTTACTGGGTTAACTCAGTAGAAGGTTTCCGATGGGTGGTCAGCCAACTGTTACGCGAGATTTCGAGCAGTCGGTTCTCGTGATTATCAAGATGTAACCTTTTCGAAGGTTAAGCTAGGCGAAACTTCTCAGTGGCACACTTTCACTCTGGAGCAGATGTTACTACGCGTATGACGTGTTTTGCCAGGCAGTGCACCTTAAAATACAAGCACAGAGTCATACTGTTTAGTTTTTGTTCAAATATCAACAGTTCCAACGAACCAACAGTTATTCTACTCACGACTGACGCAGTGCGCTAGCAACACCACGGCCAAACAAACTTCCACGGTTGAAGTGGTGTGATAACTCAGATGCAACTGTGTCCAATTGTGGTGTTCGTGTGAATCTATGACGTGTTTGAACGCATTTGAACCCATTAATTGTTTTTTTGGATCCATCTTGAACACACTGTCCCCTATAGACGTCTTGCATTTGGCTTGATGGGAGACAAGCATGCTTGGTACATTGTTTCTGTTGTGTACTCAGTCGACTTTCTGTCGTTTCAGGGTTGCATTGCTCATTTGAAATTGATAGCCAGCCTTGTGTGCCACGGATAGTTTAGACAACATATCAGATTGTTGTGGTCCTGGTGACAAGTTTGCTGTACAAGTTTACGTGTCCATCTCCATGCTACTCCAGTTCACCTGTTGTGTATGTTCTCCATCATATATTGATTTGAGTAAGCAGAAGACCAACCTGTCGTTTTGTCCTGGTTTAACCTTTTGTCTTTAAAGAGAATGACATAGTCACGGGAGTCAAAATAAGTGATTTCACGTCACTACCATCAAACTCTTTCAATTTGTTTCGGCGACCAGCACACGATTACAGTCGCAAGAATTATCGCCATCATAAAATGCACCAAGTGATTTGTTCTGCCAGTTTGAAAGCGGTGGACGTTTATTCAAACGTTACTGCTCCGGTAGCGCAACCGGGCTAATCATTTGCTGTTCTATCAATCTGAAGATACACATTTTCGCCTCTCATCAATGACACATAAACCCATCCCTCGTATACTGTCAGTGAACCTGATTGTAAACCCAGTAGTGATGCTTATTGGCAGTGGCGTCCTTGACCGTTTCTTCGAGTGTCAGATGGTTATGAAAACTGTAGTGGTTGACAAAAATGTCGTTAGCATGTTATTCGGTATGCGTTGACTGGCGCCAAATTTCTCTGTACGAATGCCTATTTGCACACTGCTTGAGGCCATAACCGCTAGTGCCAGTGATAGCATAATTTTACAGTTTGTACCCTGTGGTTTGATTTACTCACGGGTGTCTAATTACCCATTTCATTTGATAATCTGGATCACCTGACTATGTTTTTGACAACCTGGTTTAGAACTATTAACCGATGTGAAAAGATCCACGTCATCCCACATACGGTGGAGGGCCACTCAGACATGAAAGATAATTTATCTGATTGTGAGTCCGAGGTTATGAACGCACAACATTCCTTTCAACCGTTAATACCAACTTTATGTGATGATTCAGTAGGGAACGGACTATAAGGTTGTGAATCAAACCATAAAGGTTTTCATGAATTAGACTTTACACCTGTTACCTTGATCCAGTTCAGCTTTCTCTTGTAGTGACTCCAAAAATGAACTTTATATTCAGCTACCTCCTGTTGCTCTCGTAGTTCTACTTAAGCCCGTGTGGAAATCGAAATGCAAAACATGCTAACGAAGAGTGCGTTATAGTGGGCTGAGACCAGTAAATAAATCAAGTTTGAACAGAACCACACAAAGGCATTAACCATCTGATATCTTCCAGAGTGATGTTTTGCAAATTTTCGAACTACATGAAACTCTAGTTATATTTAACCAGCCAAAACCAATTCACAGATTTGAATCAATAAACGTACGGATGAAAGATAAAATTATGACGCTAACAGTTCAGAATTACGGAATGTATGATTGGCTATAAAGATTTTTACATGACAATAAAACCTCACATTTACTTTGTTCTCACTTTTGAACTTAATGATGAATAGTCTGCGTCTTGTAACCCGAGCCTTGTTGTTCTCGATCAAACTGAAGTTGAGGCGTAGAAATCCGTTTGTCAATGTTAGTCTTTACTGCCAAATCGAACCTCAACTTATTAGTAGGATATTTCGGTCATGAGAAATACATTTATCCCGTAGAGATTGGTAGTGCGTACACGTGGAGAATACTCATGTTCCAAATCTTGTTTACCTTCAAGGTAAGTTGCCCGAAAATAAAGAAATATTGGAAGGTGCATAAATTCAACTAGCCTTGCAGGTTGCATGTGTAAATATGGCTCAGCCATAATAACCGGACTAACTGAAGGAGAGAGAGGGTTAGTTTGACACCAACTCTATGTAAATGACACTGGTTGGTAGATTAAGATAGGCATCATTTCAAGAAACGACAGGTATTTTGAAGGTCGAGTGAGCAGACCTATGCCAAAGTGACCAGCATAATTGACTGCGTAACGTGTTTTCAGTAGATTTTTATAATGGATGACTCAGGAGGCCCTTGATGAGAAGCGTGCGTCATTTTTTCGACCAGTCACGTTGGGTTGTGTTGAGATGTCCGTTGATATATATCTGGTTGCGTTCTATCGACTTCACTTCAACCATCACCGTTATTATACGCTTCAGAAACCGAAATATGAAAAGCTCTGCAACATTATACGGTGAACTATTATTCCGATAAAATGCTCCAAACGTAAATTTGTCGTCCAGCGTACGCCAGTTGTCATCACAATCACTGTCGGATGATCTCTCTTGCAAGTCGACAGCGACAAAACCGTAGTTTAGCCCAGTGTTATGTTTTGGCTGAAGTGTCACTATTAAAAATAATCTCCTCTGAAGACGTATCTGCCAAGCAATTCATTTAAACCCCGCTAAAATGGTTTTTCACCAAGTTCCTGATCTGAGTAGCTTCTTGCGATGGTTTTTTAATCCTGTGTGAAGTGAATCACAGCAGTTTAAAAATCGGGAAATTATCGGTGATATTCTTTAGCTGTATAAAACAGATTCATCCCAAGGAAATTGCCAGTCTATACATACAAAGACCATTCGTTTTCTAATTGTCTACACTTCTTGAGTTGGCCTGCTAATAAGGATATTGCGGGGTGCACCCGGCTAATTTACTTTCGCCAGCTATACTGTTAGGGCACAAATTATAGGTGGTTCATTCGTAATAAACAAACAGACTGAAGGCAAAATTTGACTCAAGTCAACCGAGAACGTTATAATAGGCTCCACAGCAAGTCAAACTGTTTCACCAACAGCTGTTACTCAAGCAAAACAGTTCGGTGCGTTTTGACAAGTAACGCCTCACTGAACCCCGATGATTTAGAGTTTTGATTGCAGCGCAATATTCTGATTTGTTTGGTACGGTCCACCGAATGTCTTATTGATAGCCGGCTTTTAGTCAACGATGAAGGTGGATTGCTTGTTATAGTGGTTACAAATGCGTTGTGTTGCATCGTCGTCTAATTCAGTCATTTAAAGATGCACACACCTGCCCGTCGTGATAAATTCCAACCAGTTCTGCCGATGAGGTTATCACCAGATGAAACGACAAATGACTTCAGAGGAAGACAGACGAGATGAGAACATTGTATCTAGGTGTTCGCTTTCATGTCTGTGGTGAATTATAACAGATGTTTCGCCTCAAACAGATAAATGACCACCATTCCAGATGTTTATAGCTAAGTGGTACCCCTCAGACGAGGAAAACACCATGACCTCTACTGTCTTATTCGTCCAGTCAAACGCCTAATTGTATGTTTACCATGATAATCGACAGCTATTATTGTATACCGAGTTGTTGTTATGTTACATGAGCGGCATCTAGTGCTTCTTCTGATAGGCAATTTGCTAATTCGATGAACGCTTTGACTGTACGGGCTTATATTTCTCACTATGGGGAGTAAGTCAAGAATACACATATCGTGTTTTGTGTTTTTTCCCTATTAGGGCACACCAGATTCGATTTGGAAGGAGTGTTCAATATATATATCTCGAAGATGTTGTCTAGCGTTAGCCGATGTATGTTTGACCATAGTTCCTGTGCAAATACTCGGTATTGTATTTTCATAAGCAATATTCAGTGTACATCTTGATTAATGTCAATGACATTATTGTTGTCGAACGTTCCGGCATTTTAATCAGATGTATCTGAAAGACACTATCAACCACAAAAGTGACTGAAACAGTAAATGATCGTTCTGATTAATTTGCTAATTAGACTGCAGAATACATTACTCATTTCATCGTGAGACAATCTGGACTAATCATTATCGTCTGCTCTCTCTTTTTCTACAATGTACGTTTGTCTGAGTCTCACAAGGAACACAGTTTTTCACAATGTGATAAAGCAGCATCAGCTACTAGATTTACCGATACTTTGTTAGGTCGTCTCAGCAGTAGTGAGAAGTACGTCTTCTGTGAAGCAAGTCTTTCCAGCCCTTCTTTCAACCATGATAATGAAGACGACTGAAGTATATTACTCAGAGATAAACCAATCAGAGTCAAACGGAGCGTTACTACAATACCAAACGTTCGATCAATTATAGATCATTTTGCTGAACCCAAAGTATTTACTGGTAGAAACGTGGATAATAGGTAGTCAGAAGAAAGACCATCTACAGATTACATTTCTTATATAGAAAGTTAACATTTGGAGATTTGTAACAGTGATGTTCATTCATGCAAAAAAATCACTTTCGTTCCAGATGTACTAGTGCACATTTACTCCGTTTCAGATCGTCCAGGAGAAGTCCCTTGCTTATAAGTACCTTATTCGACAACACACTGGTGACCGTATCGCAATGACGTAAGGAGTATATATTCTGCAACTGAACTGTGTTTCGTACCTTCACTAAATTTGAAGTATTGTTCAACTTGTCCACGACCGTACCACACCAAAAGAAGAAGAATGACTGATCATATGTCCTGCTAATTGGTGTCTTGTTTGAGTAAACAAGCTAACGGAACTGAAGGTATGAACTGTAATCTGATCTGATCTGTTTCAAGGTAAATCATGAAACCAGGCTACATTGTTCGTGAGGTTTTTGCAAAATCGGAATGGTGAGTTGTTCACATTCTCCAGAGTACAGCAAGTCATCATTGGTCTTTAAGCGTCTCTATGTGCGTAGATTCTAAAGTAAGTTATTTCATCTGCCTTAAAATTGGAAGGTGACTTCACATATCTATAGTGAAGTCATTCACAAAGACCTTCAATCTTGATGTCACCCGTGCATGATATGCAATTCTGTTTGCAGTTACGACTGAAGAACAAACTGGTTGGATTATAATCAGTATAAGGATGACTTTGCTTTAAATAGTGCTACAAATTTAGTTAAAAACAAACAACAGGCAGACTAACGGTCGACGTTAGTCATAAACACGCGACCAATTGCAAATGTTGCGTTCAGGCTAACTATGAGGTTGGCCCACTTTCGAAAATAAGCAGCTGGCTTGCTATACCACGGCAACGATGTATATCTTTGCACTAGTGTCAACCTCTCATAAAGGCAAAACTCGTGTCCGGCGCATGTTTGGTAGAAAATCTGTGAATGCAATGCATTTTGCTCACCAAGTTTACTACAGCGTATAAAAAATAAAGTAAGTTTCTGATGGTTTGGAACAGTGGTGGGGTTGTTCGTAGCTCGGGTTGATGGTTTTGGTTTTGATATGTTCGTCGAACTTGGCATTCAGGTTGCAAACGTTTCATCACCAAACGAGGTGACATTATCAGTGCGTGAGTGTTTCAGCGTATAATTTTGAAACACTCACGCACTGATGATGTCACCTCGCTTGGTGATGAAACGTTTGCAGCCTGAATGCCAAGCTCGGCGAACATATCAATGCCATAAAGTAAGTATCTGGTATGCAGGTCTCTAAATTTATGAAACGACAGTATGTACTTTATGGCGGAACTTGTGCCCCGAATAACTTCGATTAATACAAGAATGTATAACCAAGATACTCTGAGGCAGCGTTCAGGTGTTGAGTTTATTGGCGGTTACTAAACTATGACTTACATTACTTAAGGCATCCACCGGAAATTTCTGGCCAGGTTCCTTGTGATCAGGTAACTCGCCAGCAAAAATGTTATCAGCAGCCAATGGCTTGCCTGCATCCGTACCATTTCTAATTCTTCCAGCTGCTCCTTCTTTATCGTCAATCTCATTATTATTATTATTATAGCTCTACACCTTCCAGAAACATTTTGTCTACATGGATATTCCATGTCTCTGGTGAGGTGACCGACTGCCACACCCACAACAACCTATGGTCTGACTCATGGCCGATGTGATCTTGATGATGGACTGAAAGGTCGCAAACACATCAACATAACTGCTGTTCATAAACCGCATTAAGAAATGAAACCGTTCCCTTTAAATTCTTGCCGTACTAAAACAGTTTCATGTTTGAAGTCTGATCCCATCAATCGTCAGCATTTGATGTGGCAGTACATTGGACACTCATAATCAAGCACAATATGGATACTGAGACTTTTGCCGTTCACTCTGTTCATTGGCTTAAATAAGCCACCATTTCGTCAACTGTTCAACTTTATATCACTGAACTATGAGAACACCGCTCTGATTTCTTCCAAGCTTCTTGGCAAAGTGCACTGTAGCCAAGCAAACTGTAGTATATCTGTGCAAACATGCCTGATGTCTAACAATGCATTTACGCAGGGCAATTGTGAATATAACTGAACGCAATGTTGTGACATTTTGTGCGATTTGTTGGTTTATCTTAGCCCCACTTTTGGAAATTTTAAAACTGACTCTGAAATCTTGGTTTGCGCATAGAATATGCGCGCAAATTTTACTACTAGAAACCTGGGTCTAAGCAGTGCGATTGGTTGTGGTCGGAACAAAGTTGTCATTGGAACATTCGTTTGCTTACAAACGATAACAGTATTCGAATGTAAGTTGGCTCGGGATAGATACCAGATAATACTTCAGGACTAGACACTATGGAAACTGCAATGCTGCAAAAATGCGTCATTTGTGACTGGATCCAACAATCGTCAAGTTAGAGCTTGTTTCCACAGTTCCCCCAACTGACTAAACGTTTCCTGGCTCCAATTACCGTTCTTTTTTAACACACTGTGTAGATAAACATCACTGTCAACAGCACCTAAAGCTACTATTGGCTTTTTTCAAACTTTGGAAAACTCTCATCAATATGTTTTAATCAATTTTTCTGAAGAGGACTTGAAAACCCTCAGGGTACTGACTGTGATGATCCTCTAGTTTGCCGCTGCTGTTCACTCCTCCTAATAAGTTGGAATTGTTTACTGACTCACATGAGGACTCTGCTGACGAACTCTCTACATATAGTACAATGTCTTATTTCGTTCCTGTTTTAAGGCTTTAGGTAATTCTGCTGATGAACGGTGACCTATGACATATATGTGTACTGATAGAGTCTAGATTTTGCAAGGGTTCTCAAATGTACTTGAGATCAGAGCTGTGTGCAAGCCATTTTAACGCTTAGGTTTTACCGAAAGTAATATTTTGGGTTTAAGGGTGAAGTGTATACTGTTGTAGTGATCTGTTGAAATGCAACGTTCTCATGTATTTATGACAAAATAACTGGCAGCTCGAATTTATTAAATTCATCACCAGGAGCGGGAAAATTTTCGTTTCTGCAGGGAAATGTTAACTGGTTTAGACCCACCACTGAAAAAACACAACAGGCCGTCAAGACCTATTGATTACTGGCAAGCCTACTTAAGAACACTTCCTACCTTCAAAGATCATGTCACCAGTATCTTTGTGCAGGTTCATTGTTCTTAACCTCGTTTTGCATTGAAACACTCTCAGTTGGGCCCGTGATATTCGATGGAAGACTTGATCAAACCGCTGCCGAATTACGGACTGACTGAAAGCGCAATCATCTTCACTAATTGACGTGACATCAACGTCAGAATTTTGCTCAAAGCGTGCTGATTGTTCTTCGCCCCAAAAACAGCAATCATCATTTTATCTTGTGAGATCCAACCCAAATGACTGTTGTGTATTCAGCTTTCGTAAATCAGATATAAGTAACCAGATCAGACCGATCATACCTATTTTAAGCATTGCAAAAGTATGGTATCTGAACCCTTATTTCCAACATCTTTACGGAGCCAATGAAAATTGCCCGCTGTTGTAAAACTTCATGTATGACTTCAATCCTTGAGATGGTTTCTTTCAAAGCACGATACGTTTCCGCAAAAGCAAAACTATTAGCAAACATGCAACTACAAGGTAAGCTGTTGGACCATTAGTGTTCCCCCTCAGTATGCACATCAACCTTCAAGATCAGCAGCGGATGCTGATTCCAGTTCACTTCACTTCGTTGTATTAGTAACAGGAAAATGGTTTAAGCTTTTCGCTCCCTAAGTGGAACAGTGGTTTAGGATTAATAAACCAGTAAACACTCCTTCAGTCATCACAAACTTACGGTGACCATCCCAGTCTACAAGATCTACAGTAGCATTACTTCACGAATACTTATCATTACAGATGTATCCTTGCTCAAAGTTTAACTGTTGTGTATACCAGGATGCCCTAATGTCACTTTTCAGGTTTCTAGTTCGAATTAATGAAGCGTCGTCAATAGAAGAATATGCGAAGATGAATTTAGATTCCTTAATTTTTCGGCCTCCTTTACCCTTGCCGTAAATCAACTAGTTTTTGAGATTGAGGTGCTATCGAGCCAGCATTTACCACGGCTCCACATGGGCTTAAGAGAGCATTTTGCAGACGGTTAGTTTTACTAATCACCAGCAAACTGGTGGACAACTGTTCCGATTTTGTTCGGCCCCTGCGGAACTGAACCTGCAACTGAAATACACGTCAGGCCGCCTATCCAACAGGCCAAGGGAAGATATACGATTATTCTACTTAATTGTAGCGCTTCTTTAACTCGCGCTCTGGAATCGTTCGGCAAAAGAGAACCCAGAACCTAACGCAAGTAGTTCGTATACCTTTTGTAAACCTGTTGACTACAATCTCTTGGTCTAGCGAAAAGGTTTTCGGACTGCACTTTAGTGGTTATTCATGGGTCGAGTGTTCAAGCCTTCGGCTTGCGTGATACCGATTAGAACTAACAGGGTTGAAGCAGCTGTCCATCACTTCGCCGATGGCAACTAGGGCTAAGTGTTTGCAAAATTTCCTCTTAAATCCGCACAAGGTCGCGGTATATGCCTGCTTATTCCTAGGTCAACCCTAAAAAGCTGATTGTTTAGCCAATAAGAAAGTAAGGCGCAGCAAAATGTCACCACCAGCAAAGACAACAGTACAGCACTGGTTTAACATGATGCTTATCGGTCATACAATCACGAATATGAAACAAGCCATGACCAGAAAATGATATGATGTAATGCAAGGAAGGAGGCCTTCCTTCTAAATAATTGCGTCTAAAGTCAGACATTCAACGTCAAACTGCCTACCTTTTGCTGACAACCAAAGGGACTATAAATGAAAGTAAGATGGCATCAGTAAGTCAGCTTCTTCACATTTTTCACTGCCCACCGTCATTAATTGCGCAAATTTTGAAGAAAACTCAGCCAAACAAAGAAAGTATCTACACACCACTGGACCGACTAGTCAATACCTCACCAATAGCCTCCAGACATCTACTCTATGAATTGCAGAGTTCTAGCCCGAAGTGAGAATTTGGCCTGCAACAGTCAGTCTGTTGGTGAATTACTACATTTTTCTATCGCTGGTCGTTAGCTATCCGCTTCGCACCTTACGTCAATTGACCGCGCCACTGGCAAACAGTGTTTGGGGTAAAAGTTGACTAGCTGGTATCTTTAGTACACGATCCAGCCAACCGAGTCGGTGTGAACATAAGGATTAGACCAAAGAATTCGCTTATCAGTCATTTTCAGAAACCCGCATCTTAACCCCTTCGTTCATTAACTGTTGTTGTCTTCCTACCTCATTTATAGAGATCAGATGCCGATGGTCAAATATCTGAAGATGGTTCATATTTTCTACTCCGAATGACGAAATTCGACAGCTGTACAGTATCTCACCTTTCACAGCCGCCTTGTATACTGGAACCTGAGGCTTCAGAAGGATACTTCTCTGTCGCTAGATAGACCTCCATATCAGGAAGTACGCCGTAGCCTCAAAAAAAAACAAGGTTTTCGTTCATTCCCTACACCTCCACTATCACATATGCAGCTTCCTAAATGAACTAATTGGGCAGCAATCTTCACAACCTCGTTGTTCATCATTAGGTCTACGTGAGCACCGCAGTCTCCCAAGAGCACTTTTCACTTGGAGACTGCAAAGTTTATTCCCAACTGTTTTGTGGAGCACGAAATAACTAGTAAAATTCGTTGTGTCGCATGGAAATGGTAAAATTAGAACACTGTCGTCAGCATGACTAAGATCAGTTGTTCGTCGAACGTGAGGACAAGGCCTGCATTCTATGTGTACCGCAGACCAAACTAAACAAAGTGCTAAAGATGGACGATCTTGACGTACGTCGATCCTGATGCTGAAACTGTCAAACAGTTCACAGTAAACCCTAACGTGAGCGGAATAATGGAAATAAAGTGGCAAGATTAGACTCACACACTTGGTCGATACACCTTTGTGTTTAGCCAACTGTAAAAGCGTGGATCGACTGACTCAATGAGGCTCACATTTATGGTCAAGAAATATAACCATCGTTGGTTAACAGTGTATAACTTCGCTTCTGAATTTGGGGAACATTAGAAATTTGACCAGTGTATACTCGTTATAAACCAACCATTGCCTGATCTTTCCTAATGTCTTTCTCCTGAGCTGCAATGGGTCGACGAAATGTAATGAAAACCAGAGCCCCAGTGATGCTTGAGATCAAGCCCAGTGTCCCATCAATTACGCAAAACCCTTTTACGTAATTTCGGAAGAGCAGAACTATTTGGGAGTAGACAGAGTAGTTTTTCATCGTCCACATGAGGCGGAACAAATGAGTAATGACCTTTGCTACAGCCTCCACAATCGACACGAGGTCACCTGGGCCGGTAGGTCTATTACTTTCCAGGGCTGGAACGCAATTGCAGACTTTAGGTTTAGTGGCTCATTCTAAATCTTCCGCTCAGGTTACCGCGTTGGAAGTTTTTGGCGTTAACACAGTAGAAGAAAGAGGCTGGATGAGCTGATAAGCAAATGATTACCTTGTTACCCCCAATTTATTATGGATGAGTGTGCCATCTGCCTCACTCTAGGCCTCACTGGTAGACGGATGCCGTGGGCCAGGGGCACGGAAATGCTTGAAGATTCTGCAGGTGTTCCGTGAAGGAAAACAACCGCCATTTTTTAAATCGCTCTGTCAGCCAGTACTTTTGACCGTCAATCAGGCTATAACTCAAACTCACATGGATATCCCTACTAAGATTGTTATGTAAACTTATGTGAGAAATGCTTCATCTGAAGTCTATTAACCCTAGGGTTCTCCCCAAAATTCAATGTCTGGTTGATTCACGGGTCTCCGTGTTGCATCCTTTATCAAATGATTCATTAATGGTCCTATAGATACGAAAAGAGCAACTATTGGTTATAACTGCTAAGCATGTATTTTGTGCAAGTGCGAACTTTAAATGTATCAGTGACGCACAAACTAAACAGTGTCCAGTGCAAACTTGCAAAAACTACTCACCATCATTCCAGCGATTTAATGCCAGTCAGTGCGTACTACCTAAACGAAACACAATCTCACCGGGACTGCCAAACGTAGACTATCATATCTTCGAATAGAATAGCCACATACGATTTATGTGTCGACATATAAAGATCAGCCAGGTCTGGACAGATGACGTCTTTGACAGTGACGTCACCGCAGTTTGTTTGAGCACAAGTAGACAAAAGATTTTCGAAATCGGACGGTTACGACCGGCCTTAAAAGAACTGAACGAGTGGCCGAAAGTCCACCGTTATTAAAAATTCGTCTGTCAATGGGGATGAGGCCGTTGTATTGACGACTATGCCTACTCCAGTCTGGTCGATAGAGGCTGCCATGTGGTCACCCGAATTATGTAGGCAGATTGGATAGTGTCAGTTCTATGCACTGTTCACCGTCCTGGATTTTAGCTTCCGAAACACAGCAAATATCGACATTAAACATGCCCGACATCCTTGTGACAGCGATCTGTTGGTCTAATTGTTTCAAAGTGCGAAAGTTGAATTCATCTATTAATTTGCATCAGAGGTCTGAGAGATGGTCCAGGAAGGTTCGGGGCTGGGTTGAAAAGGATGGGACTTACAGGGGCAGTGTTATTATGGTCAGCCTACTGTGAGACTTGTAGAGTAATTTTTGAAAATGGATGTGCGAGAAGAGTGAAAGCGAATCTGTAAAGGATAGCCAGGCGGGATCAGAAGTAGCAGACTTTCGCCTATACATCCTGTTGAAAGAGATGTCATCCTTCTTCCAGTGGTCTGCCTGGAGACAGTGGTTCACCAAGACTTTAACTGTCGACCTGCTTGGTGTGAGTGACCCTGTCGGTGTGATCACACCGTTGAGTTTAACCCAATGGGTCACTGGAATGCGCAAGCCCTCACACCCCGTCAAGCTGTGGTCTCGTTGGGAAGGAAAGCAAGTCACACACTTTCCCGTAACCGCTGTGGCCTTGACCCAAAAGTATTGTGGATAAACGCATGGACTACACTTCGATGCTCTTCTGCATGTCGTGGGCTCAATTTTAAAGCGCGCCTGGTACTGATGAAATCTAACAAAGTTTACGAAGCTGTCTATCTGGTCAACGTTGGTCACTGGGACAAGAATTTTGCGAATGATACTTTTTTGACGTTACCATATTCGAACACTTCTAACTTGACAGTATTACAGCACGTCTTGTTTAGTTTAAGTGAGTGACCATGAATGAGATTTTGCCTCCATTGTCAATGACATTCGTCACAAATAGCTATTGAATCAACACGTGAAGTTACACATCTAAAGTTTCACCCATGTCAGGCTGTTACTATACAGTTAGAAAGGTCTGAGTCTACGTCACGCTACATATCGGCTTTTCGATGTCAAAAGTGATTTCGTAAGCACCAGATGCCTCACGTGATGTATAGCGCGCCTGAAGTTGTTTCTTACACCTGACCATCTTGTTACCGATCTTAATAAAGTCTGTATACTTTTAAATTTAATATAATTTTGCACTGCAAAAGTATTTTGTGGAAACACACTGAACTTTTAGACAGACCCATGAAGTAGTTTTACGGCTATGGCTGTGTTACGAGCACATCGTCTACATGTGCTGTTTTACCAAACCCGTTCCAAACACTCCTTTGGCCGGATCAGGATGTTGAATGCTGTAAGCTTCCTTCCGAACATACAAGATTTTAGTGGTTCCCATCCAACGGGAATGCTAACTGAACACGGATTTATTTCAATCAATATTTGTTTTGTTGTCCAGTATTGTAGAATGTGCAACGAAACTGACAACAGAAGTACCCTTTAACGGCTGCACAAGACAAATTACTAGTGTGATGTTATAGGACGTGACACAGTAAGTATACCAAAGTGGCTTTGACAGAATAGGTGAACTAGCCGTGCAATCGAGTTTTAATTGGATTTCTGCAAGATTGTTGTCAGCATATTAAGCTAATACACATATCATAAAATGAGTCGTAGCGTCAAGTAATGCATGTATACGACTTTTTAAAATGATTGTGCAATCACTGTTCGGTAAGAAATGAGAACACGTCAAGGCAGATAGAGAAATACTAATCAGTATTACATTATCCATTAAGAAGTGCTACAAAACAGCACGATAATACGCTGGTTGAGATAGTCTCGGATTACCTCATATATAGAAAATTGTCACTTCAAGGTGAACCACACTCTGATTCAAAATTCATCTGACATGACAGTGTTTTGTGTGAGCTTAGGACCAAGCAATAAACCTTTACATGTGAAAGAGAACGGCGTTTTCACGAATGGCACCCAGTTGGATGTTGGTTTTTGAAATGTCAAAAAATTAGTCAAGAGTAGTTCATAACCATTTCGTATCCCAGAGCGACTGTTTTTATAACACATTGCAATCACATCGTCTATGTACAAAATAAAATCACTGAGTTCCTCTGCAGATTCACATTTTCCCGACAGTTATGCTGTAAAGATTTTGCCCATAAACTCGAATAAGAATTTATTCAAAGTTGGTTTGATGCGCTTCATTAAAAAGACTCATCATCGGACCAGCCACCGATTGAGTATTCTGCCTAGGTTTATATCATAGGGCGGCATGCCACAAGGATGTGTGAAGGTTGCTAAAAAGCCGATTTACGTTACTTTTAATGGTCCACTGTGTGAATGTTGCTTAATAAAGTTCGTTTTGGTCAATTAATGCAGTCACATCTTCTCTTCTTGAGTGTACTGAGCCTTCTAATTTTAACAGCTGGTTCTCCAAAGATTTTGGTGACCGCTCACTTAGCGGAGGCATTTATTTACAGACGGTTTTGTAAGTTCTCTAACTGTTTCTTGGATTAGAGTGTCCCTTATTAAAATACTTTTCGTGGGCGAGGGAGAGAAGATTCCATAACCTGTTACAAAAACGTATAGTTACGAAAACATGACAACTTTCGACATGGGTTTTGTTAGGTACAAGCGAGTTGAAATAGACTTTTCTTTCCGCATCAATTCAATGATCTGTTACCAAGTTTACCACTTGGCCTGTTGGAGGTAAAAATCATTCCAGCCGGATTTCTATATCCATGATTATCTAGATAGTGTGCATTTTACTGTCTGAATAATCGCCTAAGGACTGGCACTTAATCCCTGCTATTAATGTGACCCTTTTTATAAACCCAGCGCAAATTCTCTCAGCAAGAATGCGTGACTTGTGCGCGTTTCAAAAATCAGACATATGTGAAGTTTCGATATAAATTTTCCTGACTCTTTTGGAAAAATTATGAAGAACAATTTCTGGATGGCTTCCTTAGTAAGCCCTTAGGGCGCTGATGTGCATCCAATATCGTCATTTTAAACCACACATTGAAGAAATGATATTATTAAAATTTGTGCAGTGTTTGTTTTCTTTCTTAATCGGTTGTTCAGAGAAACGATAACGCTACTTCTCGTCATGCTCCTCGTTAACTATCACACAATGTGTTGACCTATTTCCTATTCAGTAGACTGGTAAGATTGGGCTATAACGAGGTGTTCCAATGTACTGAGTTACCATTGTCTATAAATAAGCTGCTATAACTAACATTCGTCAAAACGTCGCATCCGTCATGTGACCAAATATTCTTCAGAAATATGAATACTCTATGGTTTTCAACAATAAAATGTTCCAGTAAAGCAGTACCAGTTCACTGTTAATCAATGAACCAGCTGCACAACATATTAGCACTTCAATGGTATTATTATCCTCGATATTCACTTCCAACCCATAGTTGATTCATTCTTGACAAACTTATCATCCACTGAACCAGAATTGGCGTTACGAATGTTTTATAACCAGTTTCACTTTTTCTGTCAGCCATGAACTTGAATATTAATTAGTTTCCAGGAGAATTCTTTTAAACACACAACAGTAGTTGTTCAACCCTAATATCAAAATCGAATGCCCGCTTAATTTAGTAGCAACTAAGAAACATTTACGGAAAACGTTAGATTCCGCAACAATTTAAGATGTGCGCAGAAGTCTTTTGTAACCTCTTAATGTTTTAGTCAGGACAAAATCTAATTAACAATTAGGCTTTCTTTTTGTAACACTAGATAGAAGGCTCTTGGGAATGCAAAAGCAACGAGCAATTGTGAACAGCATTCAATTTATGGGAACCACTTGACAAGATAGCATGTTTTCTGCTTAATCACCATGCTAATTATAATGCATTCTCAATGACACTTTCGGATGAGTGGAAAACCGTGTTCACGTTTGTACTCCCAAGGCCACAAACATGATTCTGCGGCTCAGCTCGTGCAGCACACGTTGCTTTGGGTCGTGCATTTTGTATTTCTGGCTAGAATACGCCCTGAACCCAAAATTCTTGTTTTGATTATTTTATACCAAATTAAATTTGATTAGTTCCTACTAACTAATTTGAACAAGATGAGTCTGTTCTCAGAGCTTCTGTTTCGTCTCCAACTTCTGCCTCACATTTTGACGGTACCCAACAGACGGAGAAAATTGCTTTGGCTTCGTGAAAATCACTAGTGATAACAGTACCGAAGAATTCTGTGATGGGCTCTATACGGATAAGTGCTAACACTGGTTTTTGGAATAGCCTCATACAACTATCGACTGAGAGAATCCTCACAAGTAAATATCACTTGCTGTGCTTTCCGCTTGACTTTTCAAGCTTTCTCCATAATGGACTAAACCAGCCGTTCAATTCACACGTCAGGAATAAAAACGTATAAATATGTACTCAGTGCAGCAGCGATACATCCAGTATACTGTTGACCACAAATGTTCCACTTGAGTTTATGCTGACTTTTTAGTTGTCATTACTTCCTATAGTGTTTAGTACTAAGCCATGCTGAGATCAACTGATGTAGTCTTCTTCTAATGTGTAATTCCACTTCATGTTCTGTTCTGATTTTAAAACTTAGATGTTTTTTCTCAGTGCTCACATCTGTTGGATACAATACACGGACTACAGTTTCTTTCGCGGCCTGAAAACGGACTGTTTTATACAATGCCATCCACTAGACAACCGGTGGAATATTTTGTCTCTTTTGATTGCAAGCCCCAATCTCACGGATTCTGCTACCAACCCTACCGTTTTTCACATAAACGCGGTCATCGCGAACACATGGATCAACAAGTTAATTCTCTCGTTTCCGAATCAAAATAGTTTAACCGTGTCATCAGCGTATCAGTTAAAATTAACCCATGGGCATTTATATACTACACGTAATCTCCTTCTCAACTCTTTAGTAATTGGCAATACGCTCCGCTTACTTTGAATATGATGACCATAATTGCCTAGCCTGTTAATTGTGGCCTCAGTAACTGCCAACCTTTAAATCTCAGTCACTTCCGATCGACTTTTAACTTTCCTACGGAATAGTTGAAATGGGTGTTTCTGATTGTCAAATTCAACGTACTTATTAAAACAACCAGGAAACACGCTGGAAATGAGAAATTTGTAGAGTATCCTTCCTGACATAAGCATGATTACTCATAAAGGGTCTTGCTAGTGCATCTGAAATCATTTCTAACTGCAAAAGCAGATGCTCACTTTTCCAGTCACGACAGGGTCGTTCATTCTAAAATCACTAACGATTGTGTGCGGTTTTTACCTAGTTGGAAAAGATTTAGCAAGGCATAGTGTGGATTTTGGTTAAATTCACTTTCAATGAATCTTCAGCTTTCATATGCAAACACTGAACGTTTATTTCAGTCACTAGTCAGCGAGGAGTAAACGATGTGAATCGGAAAATCTGGTAAACATAAGATGTTTCATTTCTAGTAAACAATTAAATGTTTGCTGGCTGCTGGTGACTACTGAAGGTTTCTTGATGGTCTGTATCCGCCAGGGCTGTGATTGGTGAACACTACAAAAGACGGAATGGATACTTTCCCGACAAGTTATTCGTCTTTATCGATTCTGTCACACTATGATCTGTAACTACGACCAACTGTATGGTCAAGGATACAGATTTTCAAACCAACCATTTAATGAGTGATAAAATTCCTGCTAGAAAGTTTAGAGGTGGAGACATTTCACGGGGACTTGCATTTCTATCTCATGTTTCGATGATTTATTCAATATTAAATGAGAGATATATCGTCCCATATGTACGAGTTATTCTATCACCGGTCCAACATTTCATAGAGAACATGTGTAACTTTGTGTTGTCCCTTACGGGCAGGGTTATGAGAACTGAAGCAAGTCAGACAAGATTACAGATGCTTGCGTAAAACTCTCGGTACTTTGATGGATAAACGATGAGATAAACGATAACTAGTACTTAGATGTTGAGAAGACGTGAACTGAAAGATCATGAAAAATGTGGTTGATTATGATGAAGTTGAAGATGTGCTTAACTACAGCCTGTTGAAAGTACATCACATGTAATGTGATGCGAGCCAACTAATTGAAAATCGGCTGTGACAACAACAGGCCGAGTGTAGGAATTTTGAAGGAAGACTAACTGAAACGTTCATCCAAATTTATGCGGCAAATCTGCAGTTGAAGCCATCTTGTAGTGGCTCAGTCATTATATATTCTGACAACATAATCAGATTGGGACAGAGGAAATCTAAGCTGGTGTTGGCAGCAATTCCGACAGTCAAACGGTTAAAGCAGATTTAGTAAACTATTTCAGAGACATTGATTGTGAGTTGTTAAGCGATGGTTTGGATTGTAGGTTAGACAATATGCTTTAAGATAGAACCCACATTTCAAAAACAGAAATTATCTAACAGAATAAGATAATTCGCCCAATGTTGTGGCCTGCATTGCTGCCATCCCCTGCAACTTTTTACCGAGGGAAAAGTCTTTCACGAGATAATGCAATGCACCCAGAGGTTCAGTTCAGCATACAACGTTTAGGTCAGCTGACTGGTAGAAAAATCAAGGGAAACGTGAGGAGAAGCAGACGAGTCTTTCGAACGCAACGCCAGCTTCCTAACTCATAAAGAAACGAGTTTCAGATCACGTGTTATAAGGTGATGGTTTCATGGGCCTCTGTCACTTCTTGTGGGAAAGGATGTTTGCCTTCAGGTCAGTATTCGGTACAGGATGAGTGACGTAAGTGCCATACCTGAAAATCGTAGTTTTCAGCTGGAGCCTGTCGTATGTAGCTTGGCAATACACAATATTTACATGCATCCACATCTACTCACTGTCAATTACACTGTTCGCACCGTGCCAGACCTTCATGTCAAACATGCGTTGTTGCAACAGGGCGTTGACAAGCTACATGGTTCTCAGTGTTAACAAATTGAATAGCAGAGATTCTATCATGGAGGCGTGCGATATCACAGTTTGCACAACACTAATCAAAAAACAAAAAGTTGACCACATCTAAAAATCATCAGTCATTAAGGTGGTCAGTCATCGTTCGAAACTTCTAGGTAATCTCTACACTCTCTATGAGAACATTTTCATAGCGCAAAAACTGGTTGATAAACCCCCACTACCACTTTTCGAACAGTCTGAGACTTGATTTATACCATTTTTGGACTCGCAGTTCTTGTCTACGTAATTATCGAACCAGTCGCCATGAATTTCTTACCGTTGGTAACAAACAGCAGGGTGTAAATCGAAATAAACCACTTATGCGTTTGAAGTGTACAGACTGATGTAATAACTATCACATTTTCATGACGAAGTGGCTATAGATACCTTTCTCGCGCAAAGACTGTCTTTCTAAAAGTGTTCGAATTCTACTGGTTGATTAGTTATCTCTTAGTCAGATATGCTCGGTTGATAGTTTAGTCGTGTTCAGTTTAGTTTCCAGCCACAGTGAAACCAAGACGATTGCAAACGTTTGTCTGCTAGTTCACAAATGCGCTGATTCCGTTGAAACATCTACCAATTAAAATTCTCAATTAATGAATACTTTTCAAAACTGTACCCCGGTGGATTTATCAGAATGGTTAAATAAGACCTAACTGGTAAAACGTTGCAGTGTGTGTTCGGTTGGACAAATGTTGCCCTTCTGAAGACATACCGGTGCATCGAATCATATTCAATGAGGTCCTAGCCAAGAGGAATACTGGGCTTTGTTTCTGTTCTGTTTACTTGATTGAGTTAGGCCAGGTGTTGCATAACTACTCCGCGTGTGCAGATTGTTTTTTTCAATAAAACAATACACCTTAGTCAAATAAAAGCTGTCATAAATTGTAGCATAGTACATTTCCGCATTTATTCAACTGCCTCTGGATTGACAACTCAGAATTCCAAAACTGATGAGTAATTGTTCGACAACTCCAAAACCTTTAACTGCTCCGCTTCACAAAAGCTACATTTTGTGTTTATGAAGGATATATTTACAGAAAAATGGTTTTGCATCGAAAGATTAAGCGTGCGTTCGACACCTTACTTTTATTGGGCTGAGCAATTTTTCAAAGTCGTTTTTGGTTTATGCGTTTGTACAGTGCTTTGAAGAACGGAGCTCGGAAAGAATGCTTGGAAAGTTGGGCACTGCTTATGACTAGACCGGCGTGGCTGATTTCAAACTCGTGGCAAACAAGGGCCACGTCAAGTCAGTGTAACTAGGTCAACCTAGAGTTCATTTTTATGAATGTTAACTGAAGGCTTCCATCTCAATTTACATGACGGTAGTGGGCACTTGTTAGTCTATAGGCAAGATGATGTATCATTGAATCAGACTGAAGAAAAAATAATCTTCCTGCACGGTAGAATCGTGCCACCTTAATTTAAATGATAACCATAGAAAACGATTGGTGTCATGTGGTTTGTGCAGTTGGTCGCACAATCTAGGCTACTTTGAGAAGAACAACGTCTCAGGCGAATTTCTGAACACTGTCATTTTTTAATATCTTCAGAACTTTTCTTACGGTGAAGCCGATCATAAATTAATTAGCTGTCCAAACAGATTGTTAGTGATATAAATACTCAGTGTTTAGAATTGTTGGAAATACTTCTGTTGACAATATGTTGTCGAGCATTTGGCTGCAGACATGTTGACGCATCTGTTGTTGTGGTAAAATTACTTTCAATGCTTGACAGAAGGCGCAGTTTACACACCATAAGAATCTTTGAACTTCAAGGTGGATGTGGGTTTAATTCATTACTCCACTTGTCCAGGCCTGTAGGCATACATTCTACTTCGGTCGAAACTCTTGAACGGTTTTGCAACAAGTAGTTTTATTCTGCTCCGTGTGAAATTCTTACTCGTTAGAACGTCCCGTCGCGATGTCTGCGGGATTGCATTCATTGACAACAAACTATTTAAAACCAGAGAAAGTGTACAATCATAGGGTTAAACACAATCCATCAGCTCACATTAGTTTTAGGTCTCTTTTTAGAGCAGTCAGAGGCGCGCTGTATTTATCTAAGAGTGACTGCTACATAGTCTTAGATGAGACTCAGTGAAAGGAAGCAGAATATCAAGCAAACGCTCAAGAAGATTCGATCATGAGGACTATGTTTTGTTCGAGAAAATCGATGAAACTCGGTGAGAAGTTTTCTATCTGGGAAGCTCATTTTATTAATTTAGGTTTTGTGCCTTAAGGAAATCGATTTACCTTTAAATTTTTTACTTGTATGTGCTGCATGAATACCAATCTTGATAAATAAAACACTTCGGACAAACAAGAAGGTATAATTAAAACCATTATGGTTCATTTAATTACGGGTGCGGCCACCACGCTGGGAAATTAGGAAGTGCAATTATATTTACCATCCAGCTATTTCGAGATAATCACAAAATAACGCTTACCAAAGGTTGAATTTGACCACATTCATTTTAGAACATATTCACACATTTAAGTCTGTACTAACCAAAAGTTTCTTTGCATTCTGATCCTTTGATGTCCGATTTCCTTTTATTTTAGTGTTTTGTCGCACGCCCTAAACCGGTACATCGAAAATCATCCGTAATCATCTGATGAAAAGGAACAAAATGCTTAAATCTCGTACTGTGTGACTTTTTCTGCAATGGTGTACTGGCTAAAACTAACTTGAAGTTTAAATCGCGCTCTAATCGGTTGAAGGTACGAACAAATCATCCGCAACTACCCATGTGTTGCTCCCAAAAAGTAAACTGAAGTGCCCTCATTGATGCCACAGTACAATTACATCATAACATTTAATGAAGTTTTACACCAAAACACTTTCTGGAAAGGACCTTATGAGCAATTTCTTGTAAATCGTCCATCACTAAAGTGCAGTTTGGTTTATTTAAAGTGACTACTACTGACACTGAATCCCAGATATTTTACCCAGATAACTACTTTCAAAAGTTGACACCAGGCTCGTCTCAGTTTTGTTGTTATTGAGCACTGATGTATATTTTCAAGTTGACCACCATTCACACTTGATCGCAGCCTTCGTATTCAGACAGACTTCCCGGTCAGCCTCTTCCGAAAAGAAACACTAGACTCGAGTTTCGCTCTCATTAGAGCTCGTCAGTGGTGCATATCCTTGCCACGGCCGGGATTTGAACTCCGGCCACGCTTTTCATGAGGCAACCGTATTGACAACTGCGCCATTGACCTCACATTAAGCACGACCGAATTATGAAATCTGAATGCTCGCCCATTTTCTCTTGTGAGCGATGACTACTGATCAGTGATGTATATCCTTACCACAACCAGTTGTTCAACTGTTCTACAAACGCCCAAAAGGCAATCGCCGAGCCATCACTTGGACCTTTGACATCGCATTCGCTTGAATACAATGTTCCTGAAAAAGGGCACACTAGGTGGTTGAAACGTAGAGTAGCACAACTTGCTCGTAACGTTGTGTTATCTTCAATCTGTTTATCAGTGTTCCTCTTTACTGCACACCGCCACTGGAGACGGTTGGTGTTGACGAAGAGTCAACTTTCAGGACATGTTCACAAGCAAGGTAACAAAGCTCGTGTACAGTGTTTCTTCGAACTAAACTGTCCGGAAATTCGGCCTAAATTGTAATGCCTGTCATTAGAGGTTAGTGGTGTTCAGTCTATGTAATGTTGTCAGCCTTGTAATCCGTCGATTTCACTCAGAGAGAAAACAGAAGTGTTTTCTTTCATTAAACGCAATAATTCGTGAAGGAGTTTGTGAGTATTTAACAAGAAGTCAACTCCCAAGCGTTAATGGCAACTTATCGAGCGATAAGCATAGCGAACTTATCTTGGATATAATCTACGAATAACCCGATATCTGGGTGGAAAAAAGTGGTACAGTAACTCTAAAACAGTTTTTAGTCACACAGCGAATCTTTTTTATGATGGGCCGTGAAATGGTTAAAGCACAAGCCACTTGATGCGAATCGACTCTCCAGTGATCAGACCAGATACGTACTGTGGGAGTAACCAGAAAGTACTTGGCATACATTAGCTACATTGCACTGCGCTACTCTCTCTCTCTTATTCGATTACATTTTGAAGTAAGTGCTCCAAAGTTTTTCAAGTAATTAAAATCTAACCTAATTACCTGATTAACGTCACTTTACCTACATAGCTGTCCTACTCCAGTGGACCGTCAAAAATGGACAAAATCAAATTACGCAATCACTGAAGTTGCTCTGTGAAGGACCATGATACGGTTTATTTTACAGACATTGGTCAAGATTATCTCAAACATTACGAGGTTGGGTACGCCAACGTTATAAAATCCAACAAACTGATTGATGTTCTGCTCTCTTTCTTCAACGTACCGAGTTCGATTTAGTTACAGTGGATGCGGTAAATTAGTGGATGTGCCAGTGAGCAACAATTAATGCAAAGGTACGATCGATCTGTACGAATAACTGAAAAGCAATGACTGATTCATTCATCCACTGCCAATACAAAGATGTTCAGTCACAATGATTGATGGTGAGTAATTCACATTCTAGCTTAGTGTACACTGCTCCTGTAACCAGTTCATTGGTGTTACAACTCTTCTGCCTGAGTCTGAGTCTCTATGTTTACGGTTGAATCCACGTAAGAACGAAATACAAATGACCGACCACTTCATTAGGCATTAAGATATGGGAAATGCCTAATAGATCTATCCGACGTGCTCTCCACCGAATGAAAACATGGGTCGGCCAATATTGAGAGCTCTCATTTAATTGCAAACTACGTAGGATTGAGTTATGCAGTATTTAACAGAGCAAGACAATTTTATGCTGGTGACATTTTAGGTGTTGAACTAAACCAGCATGAGAAAACATTACTGAACAGAGATTATTTTGCAGAATTTACGAAAAAAATTCGAAGCAGTTCTCGAAAGAAGTGACTGGGGACAAAAGTTTTGAGAAAGAGATGATTTTACGAATGCCTTTGTAGTAACAACGTATGTCAGTGGAAGAGCTTTGGAATTCAGCAGAAAAAATTACACACGGAAACTTCTAGGTCTATCCACCTCCCGACTAGAAAACCATGCTTCTGTTCGTCAAATCAGATGATATTCACGAATATAAGTATGATTGCGGAACATCTTATGTTGATATAACTGGGGTCACTTTTGAAACAGAGGTTATTACCCTCTTCACTAAAATTGGTTAAGCAAAACTGTTATACAACCTGAAACACTGTTAACGTCTTATTTACTGTCACTAGCCGTCAACATACAGGCGAATGGAAACACATGGAATTGTCGCACGTCGTCTTCCTGCCTTAGTGCGCTTGATAACGAACATTCTGAAGAGGCCAGCATTCTCGATCGCATACTGAACCGGTCAACTGTGTATTCAAAACATCCCTAACTCAACTGGAATGTGCGTTGAGATCTTACTGTTGGCCAAAAATATGAATACTAAGTCAAATGAAGACGTTTATTTTCAACAAGAAAGTCGAAAAACGAAGGGAAAAAATATTATAGGATTAATTTCCCTCTCTTCTAACCTCAAGCACATCAGTACGTATATAAAAGGTATGCTTAGAGGTCACATACTAACAGCTTGATGTGTTTACTGTACCTTTCAAGACCATCTCAGAATCAATAAACTTAACACTGATTTTTTTTCCAATGACATGCTTTTACGTAGTTCAACTCAGCCTGATTGCATTATCAGTTAGGAGTCGAATTCAATAAGCAGATAGCCATTGTTATTGGATGAAACAGGATTCAATAACTGGTGTAGCATTTTCCTGTATGACAGCCACTTGAACGTTCCAGTTGAGCTGTGCGTACGCAATCAACCACTTCAAATGGTCACTCAGCTCTTTACTTGTACTATCATTTTTTGCTTATTCTCTGTGAGGCAGCCAACAAAATTGTGTAATATTTTAAGAATAATTCAGAAATGGCGAGTCAGAACGTTGTTTTTTTTTCATAGCCAATTTGCTCAGATCATCATGCGTTAAAATAATGAAGAGTTACTACGCACGTTTTATTTCCAACAATTTAACGGAGATCAAACTATAAGACCATTTTAATACTTGGGGGGAGTACTAGTTGGATAAAACTGTCCCCGTTTCTCCAAGATTACCGACACATCTTTTCGGTATGTAACTGATAAATGAGGTTATTTGGGCTGGATAACTACAAGTTTATTGTAGTTTCGAGGTTTTTCAAATTCACCGTAGCAAAACAGATACTAACAACTTAATAACTTTAGTAAGGATTAAGTTTAAGATATAACTGATGTGGTTACGATTAGGATTGCGGGCCAACTAGTCTAAACATGCAGTTTATGAACGAGAAACCGTTTGCAAGTGTTGTAAAAGGCAGTCCTGACCATTCGTTGTTTGGAGTTTTTGCACACGGGTCACCATAAGCACCAACAAAACTCCATAGAACGTGTTGGTATAATAAGTGTCACATTGCTAACTATTCAGATTGGCCGCCCAATCCCACCATTCATCAGGAACGGGTGGAGAGCTCCCACTGGCTGCCTGTCATCATTTGGAACGACATGCCATTACCACTCCCATATATCAGGAACATTTAAAATTGGGCTTCTCGTGAACGATGTTCGTGCAGTCTCAATGTGATATCCATGAAGCATAATTCTTCACCCGCATTCAGGATTGTTTGAAGGTATCCACAAAAGAGAAGGAACTTTCTGAATTAAGGTTTTATTAATTCGATCGGAAATAATTCCATAATATCCAGTAATTGACACACGCCGAACCGCGTTACACGAGTTGTTAACTCATTTACAAAGAACTGTTTATCGTTCAAAAGGTTATGTTCTCTATTAATTGTATATCACTAAAGGTAGTCGTATACTCTCATTGTACTATCTCTTGTAAATTAATCTAGAAAGAAACGATTGCCTACATGCTTCAAACTCTAACATTGTATGACTGTCTTTTAGATGGTTATTTGCGTTTGTTCGAAAGCCGGAAACTACATTCGCTAACGTGTTAACTGTTATAAGTTTGGGCATGAAAGGGTGGAACTAGCCCGTTTAACAAACGACCTTTGGGATAACTTCACATCTGTTCATCGTTTCCAAATTCATTCAAACGACGTCTACATCAAAAGGTTTGAATAACTGGTGTGACACACGATCACGCTGTCGGATAGCCTTCATTATGTTTCATTTATTTGTCAATAATGTGCTCACTTATTGTGTGGACGGAACCGAGGAGTGTCTGGTATTTAAGTTCATAATTTTGACGAGGAATTTGGAACCATCCGTTATACAACGTTTTGCCACCATAAAACATTGCCTCGGTTAGCCTTGTGTGCAAATGAGCGTTTTTGAAATGTCCCTGTCAAACTTATCTCTATACTGTTGAATAGTCCCACAATCTTGTTGCAAAATGCATATGTCACCGACCGGTAGTTCGTCCATCCCTATACACTCTTCTTAGTGTCAATCACATCCAGTCCGTCATTGCAAATCCCATCCGAAAATACCCTCCTAGTTGGATTCACCAACTTTCGGTGTTGGTTTTTTAAAGCATGCCTGGACGGTGTTTTCTTATTTCAGGTTCTAAAATATCCTGAGTTAGTCCGATAAAACTCGGATGGGTGATAAGCAGATAATCTCATGCGATTTCACTTCACTCCGACATGGTTAACCAGATTAAAACTTGGTTAAGAACTGGTTTTACAAAAGCCCGCCTCCAATAGTTTCTTTTGTGTGCACAAACACAATATTGGCAAATTAGTACACGCTTCTACAGTTATTTTAGTGGCCTTTCTTAAAACTTTCATTTAAAAAACTGCTCATTCATTCATGTCGATTGCTGACGCCTAATCTTCTGTATCTCATGTGGGTTTATGCGGAACACATATACCCTGGAAGACAAATGTATTGAACTGGTTGTTACAACCACACCAATTCTTAATACCTGATTATGCGCAACAAACCTTGGACCAAATAGAGAAAAATATTGAGAGCATTACACGAAACCAGCAAAATAAATGATTCCTGAGATAGTCACGAAACTGTAAGGAACAAATTTGTTCTCACAAGGCATTGTTATGTCTGCTTTCTGTCACATGAGCCGATATGCTAATATGTAAAATGCTGCTCAAGTTACAGGCACGCCGAACTGTTATGGATGCTGGTGAGATAGGTCCATATCAGAGGGTCGACATGAGGTGATTGGGTGGTTGAACGGTAGAGATCAAGGTTGCAATTAATAGTATGCCTGAAGTAAACGCATCCATGTCTGATGTGGTTAGTCCCTACTGCAGAAAATAGTCGTTGGTAAAGACGGTTTTCTAGAGTGATCTAAGTTGGTTGTCTGGATCTGACATGAAGGGTTTGAAAACGGAAAACATCAGAGTTAGTAAAATCCATACTACACACATCAGTTTTTTAACTGTGTTAGCGTGAGAAGTTTCATCTATGTGATATCAAAACCGTTGAGAAGAAAATGCTACACAAGTGTTTGACCTGGTTCTACAACCGATTGGGTGAAGTGGAAAACATGAAGAATAACTTCTATATTTGTTAAACTCTACTGTTCTCTTGAGCATCATAGGAATAACTGAAATCTGAAGGTGGTACTTTTCACAACTTTGAACCGGCGTGTCCTCAACTCCTCATACTGACATACACTTATAAGTACATCTGATTTTGCCGCGAAAAACATTCAAGATTCAGTTGTTATAGGTAGATACTAACGATACGGCTGAATGTCGCACTGTGTAGCATGTTACTTTGTCAAGCTGAGGGTTCTTTTTTAACACATCGGATAATTTGAATGTGCTCAAACTGGCAGGTTTGATATACTTGATTTTATTGTTACTGCTAGCTTGTCGGAAATAATAACTTTCTGAAAGGCCTACCGATTCACACAGTGATAGAAGACAATTTGCAAACGACGGTTTGGATGTGCTCAACTTATGTTATCAACAAGTAGTTCAAGTTTTGGGTGCCACTCGTGTATTTTTGCAAACTAGATCATAAAAACCATCTTTTTATTATGTTGTTTCTCAAAACTGATTCCGGTTTGTAAGTGGAGGTTGTAGAAACAACTACTTTTAACAGACAGCAACGCTAAATTGGTTGATTGTGTCAATTTTATTTGCGTTCTTGATTATCATTATGGAGTCACTCAACTGTGGTATCGCTTTTTGTCTTTTGGTTAAGGTTACAGATAAAAATAACTAATCTCTTCTCCATTCGTATTCCGTATAATCCAGTGAAATATGCTCATTCTTGGAGAACCCCGATTAATTCTATACTATTACAAAGATATACGCGTATGTCTTCACTGTTTATGACAGTAATGCTGAACCTTCTGCAGTATACCAGTGAATGATAACATGATAACCAGTAGTTCAGGACGAAGAAGACAAGTGGAATCATTTTGAAAAGATTCGGACCGCTTCATCAGTGATTTTGATGGCAGACTTCCGATGAACACACATACTGGGAGATTTAGGAGGTATTCGAAATTCATTTGGAAGGACATTAGTTTTCGTTAGTACGTTTTTATTGATAAACAAGTGACTGTTGAGTGAGATGAGAAACAAGTTATACACTGAATTATTGGCGGAAATTTTTATAAAGTGAAGAATTTTCGCTATTTTTCGTAGATGTTCTGAATCATATTTATGTTGTGACACGTTTTATTTGTTAGTATTTGTGAATAGTATAGGAAAGCGCTCGAAAGCTACTTCACCCCAGAAGTAAACCAGCCTAGTCCTACTGATTTAATAATCCCGGCTGGCGCATCACGTACTCACATGTATCTTGTTTTTAGCATCTGTGGAAGAAGTACATAAGCCTGATAAGAAATAACAGTTGTGACTCGTTTAATTAGTTAAACTAATCTGAAGCTTATGCCGGCATTTTGGGGCATTGCATTTTTATGTATGCAATGTGAGTTTCGGTTTAAAACGTTTTGGACATTTCTGTCAGGTGCTAACTCGGTTGGTTGAGCTTAACCCTGAAGACATAACCGGTTACTTCACCAGACATGTCAACCATCTATAACAAAGAAAGCTTTTCGCTACTTTCGTTAAAAAGGCAGGTCAGGAACACCAAAAGTCGACGGGTTTTTCACCTCCAACAATCACTCTTAGGTGTGGTGGAGTTGCTGAATCTGTAACTAGATGGGTTTATCTCGTAGGCCGGTCGATAATTCTTGTTGTTGAATGTCATTAGGTTATCGATATATGTAGACAGTGATTACCATAGCGAAGACTAACTGTTCCATTGTTTCGTGTTAACCGTATTTTCGAATAAGGTGCGTCTTGTGAAAGACGGGATACAAAAGTCCACAAGATTGTCCAAGATAAGTGAAACCCGCAGCTTCATCGAAAATCTCTGAGATTAAGAAAGAGGAAAGTATCCTTGATAGGTAACCAGTTCCACAACAAGCTAGGTGGTGTGTTCTTATCAGTGGACTGATGTTTAATTGAATCGAGATTGGATTGAATGGTAACAGTAGCATGCATGCCGTATCCGTCAAGTAATTAACACAAATTCATCGCGCCAATTTACTTGTGCCTATTACATGCTTAAATCACGATCAGTAGAAATACCTTGAGTGGTCAATTTTGGGTTGAGTTGGTATATATTACTCTCAGATAGAATATGTAATTTCTATTCATTGATCGGGATCGGTGTGAGATATATGCTAGTCCTTACACCCAAATTGACGTCAGTTTAGTTCATTTGCGGATTTGATTGCATCCTCAAAACAAAACGTCATCAGTCAACTGTTTGAGAGGTATGGACTTAACGTACTCAAAGCATTGACAGTGCAGTTGGTATTCCCCAAACATTTAGTTTAAGTAACGTGGGTTATTAAAACTGATTTTTATTTAACCCAGTCATTTTCAGTAGGTTGTTCGACAAGTAAAAAATGCTAGAGTGTGACCGATAAATGTTACAACCTGGTTTTTTCGAACAAATTAACAACACCAGTAGCTTTCCCACTTACGACAGAGTTTGCGAAAGGTTGTGTCTGCATTTAAAAAGTTTCGCGGAAAACAATCAAAGTGCATCCTTCACTGCTCAACGCGCGTTTTTCAGAGTTGATTTGACAAAAAGTTGTTCTACGTACATTTTAGTCCATTACATAGCAAACTGCTCGTGATGCTGAAAATACGAAACATCGAAAATTGATAAACGTGGTGATCTCTATCACTATATGACCAAAGAAAACTTTGTAAGCACCGTAGTTTTTTTCGAAACCTGTATTACGTATGAGTTACATGATTAACCTAGGTATCATATGATGAGAAAGTAAGTGGACTATTGCAAAATAATAGTCCACGTCATCTAGAGACCTGAGCTTGCATCACAGCAAAAATGGCAAACAAGACTGTATTATTTGTTGTTCACTGAATTGGTATTCTGATATGTCATATAAAGAAGTGAAACTAACGACACTTTGAAAGAATGCTTACCAATGGATTGTAGATCGTTACCAAACCGTCCGTCTTAATTTTTGTGTAACACACGCGAGTACTCACTGCAGGAAGCCGCTGTCGGACAATAATCGTTCCACTCTCTGTCCCAAATTTGGTAAACGATTACTGATGAAAACAGGTCTGTTTCTTGTAGCAATAAAAATCGTTAGTCCCTTGAACTTCGTCTTAAGTAAAATGTTGCATGTTAGGGAATTACATGAGGAGACATCCTGAATAAAATTATAGACAGGACGTCCGTGTTAAAGTAGAAACGATTAGAGGGGGCCTGATTCGATGCTTAAGACTTTTGAATGTACTTTTGCACAGTAAAACGATAAAACTCAACCGAAAGCGATAAAGTGTGAGACAGTTGATGATATCTAAGTAATCATAAACGGGGTATACTGACAAAGTCGTTTGTATTTCGTTGCCGAAATAGTCAGAAAACTCCTAAAGTTCATGCATTCTTTCAAACAATCATTTGTTGGCAATGAAAATTTTGACAATGAAATTTTTCAACCGCTGTTTCTGAAGATTTAATTTGGCATTCTCAGTCACTTGACTAGAGGATAGAAAACTAGTGTTTTCTTGAACAGACAAACACAATTTTGTTGTCTTTTATTCCACTGGTTTCCAAGTATTCCTCAGGTAAATGAAAAAGTAGCTCTCAACCTTCTTTGTTTGTCAGTCAATATATTCTACATTATCTCATAAACCTGACATCCCCAGGGGATGCCGAAAAACTCATAGTTAGTCGACGATGAGTAGATTTAATTTTTGCTAGATTGTATTTGTCGTGAATCGGTGACTAGCCGGTTTCATTAATCAGTCAGCCAAAATATCCGTGTTGCACACTGTCGTGCGGAACGGAAGGTTGTAGCAGCCTACGGACAGTACGCCCCTTGTACTTAAAAAAACGTTAAGTTTCTTAACCGATTCAACCGATTAGAAGAGCCTTACGAATCAAACACAAACCTTCACAACCATATGCCTGTAATTTAACATACCCCGAGTGGTTCAAGCTCATACAGCCGCAAGTAGTCTATTTGTGTGTCGAAAATTTTCTGAGATACATGGGCGAAATGGAGTTGCGAGAAATTCGCTGATCCTTTTCAACAGTAGTTTTCTATGAGCTAGAAAAACCAACGATCTTTCCTGAAATTATTCCACTCACTCTCGACAATTAGACAGTATACTCGGAAACGTTTATCGGAACCGGGCATTTTTCGGACTGATGTTGGATCCACATTTCGGTCGGTTAAAAGTGGATGCATTTCATTGTTCCAAAACTGAACGAAATACTAGAACACACCACTATCGGTTATGTATGCTAACAACATAACCTACAAAAATGACGCATGAACCTAAACCAATCGTCTAGTTTCTTGAGGTTGCAATACTAAATTGCTTACACCGTATTATATTTTGAGACTCGTATTGCGGTTTTATTTGTCAACAGAATAAACACTGCATCTGTAACCTTACACAATAAACAATTTTATTCATGTACCCACCCGTATATGACGTGCTGATAATGCTCTTGTAAAACTCTGTTCCTGAGTAGCTGAGTAATTTCTCGATACATCCTTTTTTATCCCATCCGGGTTTGTATGGATTTCCGGAACACAGTTTCTCTTGTAGCTTATGCAAGCTGTGTGCAAACGCATATACAGCATGATACACGAACTGAATTTTCGCCTCTTGTTTGAAATCTGTTCCCAGTCGATCTTGTAGACGAAGTTTTGGATCCCGTTGGCAAGGTTTTCTTTTCGCTGTGCTCACGTGACGTTTATGACGAGACACACTAGCATTTCGTTTGATCCGGAAGTGGCTGTCGTCGAATGTACAATCAAATAATTCCTCCCAATATTCTCGAAACCACGGATTTCTTGGATTGTCAAAATGCAAATTGAGGTAGTGTTCTGTGAATGCTGCCACTGGTTTTGCTTTAATTTCAATGGTTAATGCCCCATTGGCTACCCTAGAATTGTTCGTAACAGGTACGTTCTCTCGGCCCCACCCATCGCTTGCAATCCACACAAAGTGGTTAATCAAACCGGCTCTGCGCACGGCATCTAACAAAAGCTTCGTATGATCCATTCCAGTGAAAAGCACAATGACTCTAGCCTTGGCAAAATCGTGACTAAGCACACGTACGATAGCATCAAGCTCTTTTGCACCTGAGTTACTTCGAATCACTTCGCGTGCAGCTATACAAACGCCTAGCTTATCCGCTTCCTTCCAGAACGCGTCCATGCCAGAATCGCCATAATCACCAGCGCTACGTACCGTAGAAACATAAGTCCAATTGTGAGCTGCAACAAGAGAGGCCATAGCACGCGCTTGAACCACATCGGACGGTACAGTTCGCGCGAATAGTGGGAAAGATCGTTTGTCGCTGAGTACTGCGCTCGTTGACGCGTAGGATATTTGAGGTAAAGCAAACAGCCGAAATAGCTGAGCTACAAGTATACTCACTGAACTGTAAGAGCTGCCTACTACACCACGTGTAATCGGTCGCTCCTTGCTCGCGCCACAGGTACCACCACCCTGTACAAATTGTAGAGCCTGTTCCAGCACATAATTTGTAGCTGAGCACGTATCGCGAATAATTGCGCCCATCTGCAAACCTGGTAGAAGTTCCGAGTTGTTGTTAATCTCATCGATCGTGAATAACATGGCTTCAACGCGTTGCACACCACGCTCCGGGTTGATAGCGTTACACACCGAGGTACCTGATGTGTGAACAGGAAACAACCCACCCAGGATAATATCGCCCGGTGTTTCGGCAACTAACTGCTCATTTCTGTTTCTGACGCCAGAGCACAAGGTGACAACGGCAAACATGCTGAACCAAATGATGTAGTATTCCACACCTCTGTCATTTTGCTGATATAATACATTACCAAGTTTACAACCAACTATCGGATTGCTCACTTTCCGCATCGTGAAAAACTGTATTATCCAACACTCTGCGTTAAAACGAGGTACATGTATCACTGTGATAAAAATTAATCACAGTGATGAATGATTTATACAGGATTTCCTTATTCTCAGCGCAAGTCCATGAGCCTATCTCTCTGTTCGTAAAACACCTGTCCAGATACACAGGTAAGTAAACGTCCAATCAAAACACGGAACACAGAATGTGGAGAACCAATCGTAGTTCAAAATCAGAAGATGATGGTTTTGCTTGCATAAAACTGTTATCTCCTAGTCGGTCAACTGTTTTAACCTATAAGTCAATCTTACTTAGTGTCTAAAGTTGAGAGTATCCCAAATCTGTTTACTCTCAGAAAAGTTATCACATCAAACTGGCAAATTTGTGAACAAAAGTACAACAGGAAGGTGATCACGATTAAATAGGTCAGGGTAGTTTTGTTCAGCTTCGTGTGAGACATAAAAACCACTAATTTGTTGACCAAATCAAATTAAGTTTAAATTTAATGAGTATTAAATACCAACATTTTCCATAGTATGAAAAGTTGGCTGTTGTTAATTTGCCACAAAATGAACCCATCGAAATGAACATGAAAGAATGTCTTGTTAGTACAGTGTCCGCCACAGTGAAGTACATGGATGTACACCAAAGTTACCGAGTCGGAAAAACCGTGTATTTCTAAATCTTAATAAAGATGCATTGTCGAAAGAAAAAACAACATACGTTCTAAATAAAACGTAACGATGAACTATAAGCAGTAACAACGACTACCGTGCCTTTTCAATCGCTTGATGATGATATGTTAATTTCAACGGCATAGTGCTTACCATAAGTTTAGTCAGAATGATATGGGCACAAGTACGTTGTACAAAATAGACCAAACCGTCCTAGTCAGTGGTGCTTGAAAAATGGCTTGCTGTTCACAACCAACAGTTTTGAGGTTTGACACACTAGCCAATAAAAACCGGGTTGATTCCTGTTCTAACAACATCACTCAACTCCGTACACGAATGAGCCTTAGGTATTTTAGAGAAAGCTATTCCAAGTTTATCTATAAATCGTGCAGCTAAAAACTCACAAATAACAATGAATCTCTTGAATGGAATTAGTGTAAACTTTCACACTGAAGCTCTCACTATGTTAAGCTCAATAAAGCAAAAACCCATGGAAATAAATATACTGGTTTTTCACCCATTTAATGACAAAAATTTGGCTTTGATTAAAAGTGTTAATCTATGAACCTTCGAGATATTTATAAGGCCTGGAATATGCTTAGTCTATGAGAGATGTTACAATCAAACTATTCCAGATAACATCAAAAAACCTTGAAAAAAACTTAGTTCCCACCCGTAGGACTTTTCGTATTCCAAGTCATTCATTAATACACCACTTACAGCTAAAATCCGATGGATGTCAAAGATGTCCTATCCAACTGAAGTAGTTGATGAGAATCCAGGAAATCCTTCACTGTTAAGATCTACTCATTACCGAGCCTTGTGACTGTTGAACTTGCTGGAAGACTAAAAATTTAAGTCGTCTACGGGGAATAAATCTTTGCCGCAAAATTCTTGAATCATATAACGGCCCATTCTCATTGGTCCCTAAATATACACAGTTGACAGAACGTTGTTTCCGTACGTTTCAGTGTTGTTCGTTTATATGCTTACATATCACTATTTCCCCCACATTTTTTCTTCATGTTCCTGTTCAATGCAGAGACTGGAATTCACAGGCATGGAAATTTTCTTTCCTGTATAAACCCATGAATCTACAAAACTCTGATGGCTTTAACCACTATTATGCGTGGCAACTGATCCTGAATCGAACAAACTGACTTATGTCGGTGACAAAGTGAAACTTTTATTGGATTAAAACTACAATTCGTGATTTCACCTCTCAGTAGATTGTTTCACGAACCTATTTGATTGGTTTTATCGATTTAATTTATCTTGTTTTCTCCGAAAACCCATCGATCTCAGCAATTTCATTGTATTACTGAAAACTCTTTTCCTACGCCTGGTCCGTACCACTTTTTATGGATTAGTTCATTCGTTTACATCTGGCTGGTTGTAAATGTCAATGTGGCAGCATGTTTACTCGGTTTGACGAGATTTCTGTCCCATTTCAACATGTCCCCAGTCGATATGAAACATACTCTGGAAGGTACATCAACTCTTATGGTAAAATGTGAAGTGGTTCCAGAGGCTGGACTGACGAGGGCAATCCTTTCCTCTGATGAAAACAAGGCACCATATTTGATTAGAAAATGGTGATTTCAGCTGATAATTATTTACTCCCCGCAGAAATCCGTCTCAACCATATAAATCTTGTCTTCGTAACTAAGTATGAATGATCACCTTTTCAATTTTTGGACTCTTAAACCACTCAGGCTACTTATCTACCATAGAGAAGTTTTCCACAAAACACTAGAGTTACCATGGATTCTGCTGAGTCAAACTGTTGGTGGGCTCAGCGGATGGGCGTACCAAATGACTTCATGCAAACAATAGATTGGAACGTTCTTGTACTTTGATGCGGCTTTCAAAAGTTGTTGGATAGATGTTCAATCTGCCCCATCAGATCAGGATTTGGATAGTGCATCTCCTCACAAAAAAACGAAAATCTGCCAAACGAGCTCGTAGCTTCACCAGGAACGTCACAGAGGAAAGCTTTTGATTGCATAATCCCTCAAATCTGTGACTGTGTAACCTTGGATCACTGCAAATTACTATAGCCCCCCTCGATGAATATGCATTATTTATCACGTTGTGGTATGTCGCGGTAATGGTCAGAAAGATACTGAATGAACAGAATGAAATGTCGATGAGGAGACGTATAGGTCAAAAAAATCACAGCAGTCAGTGGACAGCTTTGATGATATGTTCCGAGGAACAATCCGAAATTACTTCTCACAGTGACTAAAGCTCGGTGTAATGTGTAGCCAAACTGACGCAGAACGTTAGAAGTGCCGAACAACTTGACTTGTTTTGTTGTTCCCATACTGAGTGAAGGACCTTTTGAATCCCTAAAACTCTGGCGGTTCGTCAACATCGCAAATGTGTGGTTTACGCAAAAAATGCAAATCGTAATTGCCAATCAGACCGGTTTTATCTGGGGGCAATGCTCCATAACAGAAACTGGCTCCCTGGTTATACAGTCTATGACTTCTTTAAAATGAATGTTTGACATATACCATGTTTCAGATTGATTTGGTTTGAGTGATCTCGAAAGTCAACCTAAAAAAGCCGTGTATTCAGTAGAATCCAATCATTGCTTACGAATGTTCCATTGCACCAAACGGCAGAATTTTCTTGTGATCTGATTGAAACTGAAGGCTCTAATATAACCTTCCCCACGGATGTGTCGAAATTGTCTATATTATTGCAAACAGAAAACATCATTTTCAATTTTAGAACAAACTTTATCAATGAATAGATATGGTCATCTTAGGGAGCCCGTTAGGGGCGGTGTTTGTTGATTTTTTCATGCCAATAGTAGAAAGGGATATTACTACACACACGTCAGCGTTGCCAGTGCACAATCTTCGTGTGGATGACATCCTCGTATTTGCACAATCCCCACAGATGTTCGATAGGTTGGTAGAACAGTGTAACTTTTTTCATACTAATTTGAAGCTCACCTATGAAGTGGAAAGGGACGACTGTCTAGTTTTTTGTGACACCCCAATCAGTCACAAAGAGCAGTTAAAAATGTTGGGTATGAAACGCAAAACTGTACTAACTGGTAAACCCATTTTACAATTTTCCTGCCAATGAAGAACAAGTGAGCACTGGTTAGAACATTATTTATGAACGCTGGGATCGACGAAATTCGACCACTCACAGCCAAGTTTCAGGCTAACAAAACCCGCGAAGACAACGTCCAGCAGTTGACGAAGTCCCCACGGCTGCGAAAAAGTCTAATTTTATCTACTATTCAAAGGTGAAAGCTTTTCATTTTGAACCGCAAAAAGTCACATTGCACTGATTACGCGGGTTTACAATAGGGCTGAAATCTTAGCCACCAAACAAACCAGCAAGCTGCGGATAGATTCAACCTACTGGCGCTGACTCACATTGCATTTGTCAGTTTTTTATAGTTGCGGCGAAGGATGCACCAGCAAAACCGACAGATATTTGTAATCTATTTTAAAAGGAATTCTACCGGAATAGGCTGAGAATGTGACTCCGCAATCTACTTCCTTAGCCCCTTGATCACGCAAACCTCCGGCTGGGCACAAGTTGGCCGTTGGTCATCGGACTAATCTCGAGTCAACATTCCGGATTAAAAAAACGTCACTGTAATCTAGATTTTATGCGTTTTGCTGATGCAGACGCTCTTAACCGTGTCAATCTAACATTTCGTGCTTAAAACAATCATATATAAGCATTGGAATCCCATGGACATAATAGTTTTGCGCCGTTAACTTTCACTCCATTCGCTTTTTTGTTTCGCCATCACCCAACCCACTGTGGTTATATACATATACTCCTGGTTATTGAACAGAATACGGAATTCTAGCATCTACCAGTTCCCGTCTTCTCACTGCTATGTTTAAACTTTGTATACTTATCGATCGTGAACATTTGGCACCGAAAAAACATTACGAACGTTATTCGTTTACATTTTTTTAAGAATGTGGATCACATAACTTATAATTGTTTTCTGAACGTCTTCACAGCCACTACACACTTGCGGCAACTTCTCTGCTGAGTCTTGTAGGTTGATCGCTTCTGGGTTTTTATCCGACTTGCAAAATACATTGCACAATCAAGCGATTCAAGCATGTTTAACCCGAATGTACTTGGACTATGAACTATCAACTTGAAACGAATAGACCTGAATAACGTAATTTGCTAGTAATTCACATCAAGGATTTTACGGGCAGGTTTTATTGTGTAATGTTCAACGCATCGTTTGAAAGTTCAAAGCGAAGTGTCAAAATGTTTTACGTTTGGTCCAGATAGAATGTGTTTCGTGTTTTAGTTTTTCAAATTTAGTAATAAACATCCCGTCATTGACAGTTTTGTCCATTAAGTCTGAGAAACTACAGTGATTACCAGAATAATCCCGAGACAGACCAAGGAATGAGAGGCGGTTTGATTACCTACAAAAAACCCGGATTTGACCGGGCGGCCGTCACTAATTAGCATCGGGGTTGGCTCGTTGTATAATGTTCGCTGTTGAACGTAGCATGCCGGGCACACTATCACCAACGCTTGCATTTTAGTTTGAGAATTATTCTACTTACTGGAATTTGAACATAAAACTTGACCGGAACAGTGAAATTTAATGTTCGAAGACACATTGTCCTGCTCATTTGCTTTAATCAAGCGGCATTTTGATAAATACAGTGAGCGAACGCGTTTCATCCGACTAATCCCGAAACGTTTGATTGGATAGATATATTTTGAGTTAAAGATGTATTACATGGGTACTATCTCCAACAGGTGCAGATTTATTACTGACCTGCTACGTGTCGTTTACGATCAAAGAATGAGCTTGTGAATGACAGGCAAATTTTCAAGATACTTTGAACCGGTAACGCATGAATGCATGTCTTTGATTGCCGAAGCGAAAGTGCTTTGAGATTGTTTGTCTTTTGGGTTCAGTGAAATCCGTGCGTTGTAGCAGATTACTTGATGGAAGCGGTGACTGAGGAATTTGCAGAACATCAGATTATTGATAATAAGTGAATTAAAATAGGAACTATCTACTTATAACGCAAGGCTTATGAAATACGACATCAAAACTTGTTGCGTGGTATGAATTTTATTCAAAGCGCTGAGCGACTGGTCAGAAGGTAACCGAATTTGTTCATAAAAATCCATGAGGTACATGGAAGACATGTGTGTATGGCAAACTGATTTGAGGTAGTCTCATGCGTGAATATCTGTTGTTTTTCTTAAAGAAAAGCTATGCAGCGTTCATGGTAAATCCATAGTCATACTTCATCGTTTCACACTTCATGTTTCATACTTCAGTACCTAAACATATGCGATGCTGAAGGCGTGATACACAGTCAGACAAACTCCTCGGAATCACATATGTTCGGCGAGAATCTGGAAGTTGAAAGCCAATTAGTACGCAACGAGTGTCATGTCAACTGTCAGTGATAATGCATTATATCTAGCACGCATGTACGTGCGATCCAATCTGGCTAAGCAATGTTTTCTGTTCGTTTGGTTTCATGATAAATGAATGCCTGGTCAATCATCCATTTTGTGTCACGCTGGGTGCGGGAACATTACAACCTTGAGAAGCTTGATGAAAAAATTAAACTAAGTGTGAGCTTCGAGATGGAGTAAACAAATTTCTTCGAAGATCTGTGAAGAACAAAGGCCAGCGGTTTATAAAGACACAATATGAATCAGACCGGGGTCGGTCGGCAGCGGGACGTTAGATCGAGGAAAGGTACCTCAAATATAACGCTCAAGACTTGAGGACTAAAGCCCGTTAGATTGATGATTGTGTCTTTGATGAACAGAGCTAACTTTAAGAACGGTGGAACTGCATGATAATTGCTTTTAGCAACCAGTAAACCAAATCATCAACGCCTACGTTGTTGATCGTCTGTGTTGATCAAATTTGTTCTTTGATTCAGAAGGATTTACATTGACTAAGTTGAAGAGGACTGTTCGCGCCTTCTGTCTGGCTGAATTTTAGATGAACAGGTATGAAAGATACTAGTTCCATCAAATTCAAAACTTGCAGCTGAGAACTAACAAATTCTGGCTTGGCTTTTGTAATGTTATCCCTGATAAAGTCGGATTTTGGCCTAAAACTTATTTCGACAAAATTTGATTTCAATAATCTGTTACATAAATGTAAAGTATTTCACAGCCATTGAAAGTCCAGATGGAGTATAATTGCGCAATGAATTCTGGTTCAACTCATTACATGAGGTCCTCTCAGGCATGAGGTTGTTAACGGACCTTGTTTCCATCGAACATAAAGAAATGTAAGTTATTTTCGTTTGAACTGAATGTAATTTATTCTGTTTGGTCTTTTCAGAAATATCAGGCCTCGCAAAGAAACGTTTTATTAAAGATTCGTCACTGAGTAAACAGCCCCGACGATGGCTTCATCAGAAGCTTGCCTACGGTTGTTGGGCGAAACTTGTTCAGGACTGCATCAATAACTTGTTCCAAGGAAGCTAGACTGGAGTAGATAGATTAACAGTGTGACTGGTTTCTGCTGTGAGTTGAATTGCAAAGATTATCGGGGTAACACAGAAACAGTTCCATAATTGCAAGTTTAGACAGAAAAGCAGTTTCATTTCACTAAGTACGCTAAGAAAAGTTTCTGATTCGTATTCAAGACGCAATGCACTGTGCAATCAGGCGTTAACAGAATCGTTCGTTTCTGTTCATTACTGTTTTTTCAGTGTGTTATCACTTGCATTCAAGGTTACCTGTCGACTTTACCAAAAGGTGCACAATTAAGTTAATCTGTCGTGAATTCTGAAATGGAAACGTCAACCAAAAAGGCGATTTTTGAAATGCTCAGTTAAAACTATATAGACCGATACATGTTGCAGTGGCCAGTTTTGACGTTGATGATGCTTCGTTTCCGAGCTCAGACGCATGTGCTTTTCGATTTCCAACAGTCCAACCTCATATAAACCATCAAAAATGTTACTGTCCTCTTCATCTATTGATAGTCTAATTCAATTTCAAAAGATAAGGCGAAGAAATTCAAACTTTCAGACTCTAACGCAGGGACTGTCGGTCGTATAACAATGGCATTGACCGTCCAACGCTATGTTTAGATCAACCTGCCTCGTCATTTCACTTGCAGAACATTTTTTTAGTATGCCGACTCACCATTCCAATGCATGTCGCTGTTATGGGAGCAGAATGTTGAGCCTACGCAAAGCACTTCACAATTTTTACGTTTGTGTTCAATCAAGTGCGCTGCAAACTAAGCAATCAAGATTATCATTTTTGCACTGCAAATTTTACTGGTAGTCTTGGCGTTCTCTACCGTATCGTGAACTAACTGGTCTCAATCACCAATTTGGAATTTACCCCTCAAAACAAATTTCTTGATCTACTTCCTTCCGTCCGCCGAACCGCGAAGATTCTGTGAGCTCATACATTTGAACACATCAGAAAATGGGAACATCAGTTGTAGAAAATGCTTTTCTGTTTATCGAATGTTACATATTGTCAAGGAATCTCGCGCAGTGTCATTTTTGTATCTTTTAAGGTGCGCATACCAATGAACATGTTCTAGCGCCGAGGAAATTGAGTATGTGTTCGACACGACCACCTATCTTGACTTTGCAATCACATGACACCGATCGCAGATTTTCCTTGATAGCTCACATTCATACTTGTCCATATTCGTCTTCACGTTGTATTGTTTAAGTAGCAATAAACATCGCTTTGTCCTTGCCTAGTTAATTTCTGCTCCCACCTCTTATGTTACCCTGTGTGACAACAACCGGACGGATTCAACAGAATGTTCCATTTCGACGTTTTAAAACTCACACCTGCTTGCTTACCGGGAAGGACAATGACTATCCGACCATATAACTAGCTCGTGACTTATTTCACTGGCGCCTACCAACGTAGAGAGTGTATTTTTAACCACTCGACACCATTCAAGCAACCGCGCTAGGAACAGTGAGACTTCACAAAATGCTGAATATTGGTAGATAGTCGTGTATTCTATTATGAACCCCGAAAAGTTTCTATAGTTTTCACTTGATAGCGTCATAACTTTGGGCGGCAATCATTTGGTTAACATGGATGGTGGTTTGAATGGTTCAGAAGTAGAATGACAACACTCCTGTGGAAGGCCACCCGAGGTAGTTGAAACGTAGAATATCACAACTTGCTCCCAACGTTGTGTTATTCTCAATCTGTTCATCTATAGACTAACCTTATATTTTACTAAATGCTCATCAATTCACCATAGTAGTCAACAGGACTGGTGCACCTACTTATTTGCAAAAAAAATATTGAGTCCGACACAGTTTCGATCTGCTCATTTTCAACAGCATCACTGAATAAGTTTCAGCTGCATTCCTGAGTGATTGCACATTCGTGGTAAGTTCAAATACGAAGAAAATTTTAGTTTAGAGTTTGTGATTCAAACGGTGCGCTAGAAATGTACATCTAAACATAAATGGTGTATAGCTTGGGATGATACACTACCACGTATTATTCGATATAATCGTATCATTACAAAACTGTTTGGCAAGGTTTTCCGTGTGAAACAAAATTGTTCACATTTAAAAGTTGTAGTAATCAATAATATCTCGCCATTCCTATCAAACATTCTACCAAATGACCAACAACCGCACTACACTCACACATTGGGTCAGACGTAGTTCTTGATTACGGTTTAGATAAAATGTCAGTTTATTCACTAGGCGTATAGGGGGTGTTGTGTTGCATTTTTTGGCCGGAATGACCTTTGTGAAATGCAACATCGAGTGCTGCTTGTTCCATAAACCATATAAAATGACCGCTAGTGATCGGTTTGAATTTGGAGTTAATTCACTCTTAACAATGGTATCGGCTTGGCGGACTGTACTTCTTAGTGTTAATTATCGGTATCGACTATCCTTCAGTGCAGTCGTGTGAAGCGAGTAGAATATTGGATAGACATGTAAGATAAAACACACAAAGGACAAACTGATGGGTTAGTGAAGGAGATAAGCAGTACAGAAAGGCTTTAAAAGAAAAATCACCGATTATTCAAACAACAAATTGCGTTCTATGTTGGAATTTATACGGACTTGTTGCACTGCAATACTGATTCCATTCATTGGAGAATACAATCATGAATGATTCTTGAATGTGAATAAGATGATTTTTGTCCACGGGATATAAAACTGCTTGTCCGTCCACCGATCCGCTTCAAAAATTACACAAGATATACACAGCTGCAAAAATGTTTTGTCGAAAGTTAACAAAATGTTACCGATAAATTTCAGTGAAATTAAACCAGCTTTTCACGTGACGTCTTCACACCCTTCTTATCCCAACTTGAAAAATTTGAACACAAATAAATTCCGGTATGCCAATGAACAATCAGTTCTTTTTTCATTATGAAATTTTACTGAACAGATCCTCACTGTCCGGTTTGTATGGTTTACCTGATTATTCTATTTTTACTGATGGATGATGCTCAATTCATATTTTGACCCTGCTCTTAAAATTGGTGAATAAGTTTTCCAGTGTAGCGCACAAATTACTTCACGAATCTAAACCTGTCAGAAAAGCTAACTAACTTGACCCTGTTTGTCTTTGATGGGGTTGATTTTATGGTACGTATTTTTATGTAACCTTGAATCTGATTCCGTAATTTCATTGCACTAAAATGACTTCAGCAATTATCTGACTGCTAATGGAACAGTGACCTCGATGTACCATGTAGGAAATACTCAGTGAGCTAATGCAATGGTATCTATTTACAAGTTGCCGCCGTCCGTGAGCACGCATTGGCTTCCGTTTACTTATAAGACAAAAGGTCAGTTCTGCTACGGAAACACTGTGAATCATCATTTGCGATCGTGAAGATAAAACAAAGTGTTAATCCGCAAATCACAGAAATCATCTTGTTTAGTTCTTTCAAAGTTGTATGGCAGAACGTATGTAATATGATAATTTGGTGTCTGTGATACAAGATGGATTCATCCTAGTTAAGTAATTGGTAGGTATCCCAGCTAAAAGTTTAACTGCATAATTTTGCACGTTATCAGTTTCATATAGATCGACAGAAAGGTGGTTTGCCTTGCGGTATATATTGAGGCTGTTCAGAGTAGCAGTATTCTTTTGATAATAACCACTCTCTAACTCATGAGGGAACTGTCTTCGCTATGATCTATCAAACACGCATACCATGCTGAAATTTCCAATCTGTTATGATTATTTAAGTGGTAGTGCTTAGCAAGAAATGTACTTGGGTTTCATTCTGCCTTCTGTATCAGCGGAACCTGGTCATTTGTGATCTCGAGGTCAATTGAATAACTATTTAAACTACTTATATAGCATTAAGTCACAAGTTGTTACTTTGATTCTGCTGCCCGCGTGTTGTTAAGTCCCGAATGAAATAAAACAACCGCACGGCATCTCACTGGAGGTCACTGGATTCCAACTGCTCACTAATTAACCCTTGGGTAATTGATGCAGAAACCATGAGACCATATTGCGAAGGCTTTTGAACTCGCTGGTCATTAGCAGTAGCGTAGACCTGAAATCAAATACCATTCTACTCAAACATATTAGAGAGTAGTGGTCGCTCAAGCTCATCGCGGTCTTGCTCATTTCTCCACCGGCAGCAATAATTGGACCAAACTTATCGAAAATGAAATTGAATCTGTCGTGATATTGACAACTATTTGATAACTGAACTCCCGGTTTTTTTCTCAGTCCACATTTCTGTCTGAACATCTGTATTATATAAATTGCAAACTGAGACAAATGAATATGTAAAATGGATTGATCTCGCAGCAGGCTCTCTCTCTGTGCAACTTCGTCTTTTTGATTTTGGTGAACAGTTTAAATTTGTCACATATATATCATCAACTGTAGCTTACAATTGTAAGTATCCATCAAACTCTTGCCGAATGCATCGTGCTGACTGCTCTCATCAGGTTTTTATCAAAATGAATTTGCTTCAAACAAACTATATCAAACTATATGGAAAAAAACCATACCGATTTATCCGAGACGAATGTTTTGGGCACATGCAATTAGCAAAAGGATTTTGGATATTCCTGTAAACCCAATGGTTACCTGGTGAACCGTGGCCAAAAAGATTACTCTCACTATTCGAGCTGCAGTTTTCACGTTTTTCGATTCACTTCAGCGAATGGTGTGGAAATAGCGTGAACATTTTCTAAAAACGACTATTATCCGCTTATACATATCAACTGTACGAACTGTCATGATGGCCGAACAGTCTGTTAAAACAACTACGATTACCAGGACAGCATAGTGTGAAGTAAAATGGACAATAATTCGTGCTTCATAAAAGGTGTTGAACAATGAACGGTCACCTGTCTATGAGGAGAATTTCAGTTATCTCATGTTGAATACAATTTTGCCAGAATGAAATGGGATTTCTGTACACCTGATCTGTCCAAAAGGCAGTTCATATCAGAGTTCAGGCTTGAACAACATACTACAGAAAAACACTCCACAACATTCAAACCCAGCTGGTTGTTGGTGAAAGTCACCTATATCTTTTAATTGACCAGCGTTCGATTGAGCGGTTGTTTCGACGCCTAACAGTTATCCGTGATTTAGCATGAGCCGTGTGAAAGCTGTTAGTGTATCACTTACAGCGTAATATTTTTACACACTCCCACACACATGTCTGTAGGTAACTGATGTTATTCACTATTAATTTTGAAATATGATTTCCCAGAAAACTATTTCAATCGTAAAAAGTAGATAGTTATTCTAATTAGCTTGAAAATTATGAACACCCAAAGCTGACCTTTGAGCTTTTAATGGACAACTTGCAATGACACAGCGCGGCTCAAAAATGGTTGTATGAAACATTAGACTAATGTAGTAATGCATATACTGACTATCAGTTGGTTTAATTGGAACACCCAGATTTTCGTTCGAAATAAAACATTAACAATCTCAGCAGGCCAAATGTCTTGTCGTTGTTTACGCAACTATGGTTACCTTTTTCCCACAGTAAATAGAGCAACTTAACAACTTACACCCATACAACAAAATTATATACAGCTTTTAACTGGTGAGTTTGCGAACGAAGACCGATCGACAGGGCAAACTGTGCAGATTGTAATCCACATTTTGGTCTGCATGTCAGTTACTGAGCTACGTTGCGTCGCTTAATTTGTTCGAAAACCTAACTTATCTCAGTGGCCTAATGTGTGTTTGTTATTAATGATTCGGGCATTGAAAAGATATCTATCCACTTAAGGCACGTCGATGATTATCAACAAAAATAATCCGCCAATTGCCCATTCAGTGAAAAAACTGAATGAATTTCTGAAGACAAGAAATATCGTCTCATACGCTCAGTGCAAGCATTCACTGCGAATACACACTTGAAATGCCAGTGTTTTGGCTTACAATGTTCAGCCTACCAGCAAGTTCATCACTATGGCCTTGAAGAAAAAGTGCCAAAACATGGATCTGACATTGGAAAGTGACCTTGTGTCTAGCTGTGGGAAAGTTACAGGATGATTATTCAAGTTTTTGCATCTCAAACAGATCGACGCTAGAAACAACGATGGTTTGACGAACAGTCCTTTTTCGTTATGACGGTTGCCGAGCCAGCAGAATCAAGAGCAATTTGTTACATAGTTACGTCGAACTGTTTTGAATTAGAAGTGCGTCACTTGAGTGATTGGGTACCATGGTAATCTCAGGGTTGAACAAATTTTTCTGAACGCACAACTGTTGATTGTGCAATCGAATCTCGATCACTCCCACGGTGGCCAGAATACGGACGTTGACAGCTTAGAACTGACGGCTTGACAAGTGGCGAATGAGTTGGAAAGCCACTTCTGGTGAGATTTGCTGCCCTGAGTCAAAATATTGCACCAGAACTGCATTCGAAATTGACTTCACTCCGTCCTTAATCAGCCATGTGGGGTGATGTCCACATATCCTTTGAGAAAGGCGCGTGGTTATGTGACCGATGTGAATTGTTACACAGGAGTATGGGAAGCAGTTAAGAAAAAACGTTCTTATGTGTAGGCGACGTACATTTGAGGTGTACACAACATACCGGGTTGGATCTGAAAGAGATCCACAGTTGTGTCCCAATGTAGGTCATTTCACTTGCGTTACATATCCCGTGACTCATAAGATCAGCAAGCGTCTAGCTCTTTTAGTTCAACTTCATGTAATTACACTACAAGTTATTGTTGATTTTGCTTGTTAAACAACTGTGATTATATAAAATACTTTATAACTGGCCTGATGATGAATAACCGAAAAAGACTTTTCGCTAAATCACTCAGGACTATTCGGGATATTGCACATTTGAAGATGAGCTGTTCTAAACGTGCTGATTGGTAATATTCTAATCCCTAGGGAGTGTAGAGTTAGAGTACTGTCATTGACGATGAACGATATGATTAGATGGGCAGCTAGTGTCAACTATCTCTAGTGGTTAGTACGGCATGCAGAAGGTGCACATTTAATTCACAGAATTCACTGATTTATACACACAACTTTAAGATTGTGGTGTGAGATTATGGTGCAGAGTATGGTGTAGCTTAACTTACCGGCACGTGACCGTCCTATTAATCATAGCGAGGCTCATAAACTGGTGTTACCTGAGTACACAAAGTCGTGCGCAGAGCCAATATACAGTGAAGAGAAAGTTGGAAAACATCAGTTTGTTGCGGTACTTTGTAGTGTAACAGTATACAAACCGGCTTTGAAAGGTGGCACCTTCTGTATAAAATTGGTAGAGAAAACACCCAAACCAATGTTACTCCGATGTTACATATCAGCCAGTTTCCATCAAAAAACAGCTTCATACAGACAGAATTGAAATCTTCAAACTCTTAGTCTAGGATTTGGTTTGCTATAGATTGATGCATGAAAGCAAAAATTGGTTGTCCTTTCAGCGACCGATAAAATTCTGTTAGGGATGAGATTCAGAAGGAACAGTAATTTTTCTTAACGAACCCGAATGGCCGCTGGTTACTCAGATACATTTGTCAGCAACAGATTGGAAGGACAATTTGCCCGATCTCTTAATCAGAATGGTAACTTATGTGCCGTGGTTATGCATTGGTGAATAACGTGCTATACAGAAATGGAACAAACAAACAGATTTAATCAGTCGTATCCTCACGTATGAACCATGTAGTGTTGTTCTTGCACTATGCACTACACGTAGCGAACCCAGCCGAAAACCAGGCTGCCGTGCGTGGAGCCATGTTCACGAGCAACCAGAAGCAATGATATGATTGTTTGCTTCTATTCATAATCTAGTGGGGGGCATACATTTGCATCTGTAACGAGGCATCTAGGTCTATTCGGACATGTAGTCTGTATTCACAAACCTTCTCCATGATCGCTTGCAGAAACTGCGGGCACACTCTTCCATTTATTGAAACTCATGAAATCATGTAGTCTGTTTGATTCCTGTGTGCTCAAGAACATTTTGCTCTGATTCCATAACACTTCCGGTAGTCGACGTTTCCACGTATTGCTGAACCTAAATACTAGCCCCCAGTGTTTCCGTCCAGTCTTTCCGTCTGTATTTCTGCCTGACTGTTAGTCCGGCTGTCTGTCTGTGTGATACATTGATCTGTTGGGTTGATCTACGGATTATCATTTTGCAGTCTTAAATTACTTAACCGTTTGGTTAAAACGTATAAACAGTAACCCCAGTGAGAGCCAGCAGTTTGAGATTTACCTTCGTCTCGTCTAACGTTGAAGTAAATCAAAGCGTTATTCATCGCCCAATAGGGTCAGACAAACCAAGTACGGCAAGTTCACTTGATTAAAAAACAGTTGAAAAGCCCTACTGTGTCAACTGGCCGGTTGTATTTTCCATCTGGCAATCAAACTTGTTCACTGCATATGACAGCCAGTTTTAATGAAATATCTTATTACCATACCAAACCTGTTATTGCCTAATACATATACCCTTTGTGCTGTCGTCCCTAATGCTGCTCGAACTTCGCGAGAGAAATGGTGCACTTTTCGCGAGCTGATTCAATCCCAGTTGCAAATGAGGCCGTACTTTCGAATCGAGCGTGATCGTTTTCACATGGAACTCATTTGCACTGATGATAAGTTTGCTGTGATAATCGTTTCTTATTTAATCAGTTATCCTTTTTTCGAACTGCAAAACATTCATTTCCATTTCGTAAACTTGCCAGAAAGGTACACTTTAGGTGATAACCGTATAATCGTACAACAAACCAGTCGCATCCTACCTTTCATCTTCATCCTTTCCTTTTGATTCACGTTTGAGAAGACTGTCTGGTAGACATGTGAGTTGGGTTATCATAACTTAACTTGAAAACATTCATACTGAATATTCAATTTCAACTACGCAACTTTGTCTTCAACCTGACTAGACCTGACTTGTGACGTTACGTTCAGCGGTGATGTTACTTTATCCAGGAGACTATACAAATAAACTGTATCATATCACTTTCAGTCCACTGGCGAATGAGATGACAAGAGAGGGAGGTTGTACGGTATAGATCAGAGTTGAATGCTCGAATTAATAGAGTACTGTCTAGTTTGAATAGGAGAGCTGGGATGAACCAAAACATGCAAATTGCTTCAACGTAAAATTTTCAAAAGCTCCGCTACCAAACCATAGATCTGTTTCAAGTGAAAACAGTTCGAACAGAGTTTTAAGTTTTAGGTGCTTTTCAGTCTTGACGGAGTATACAACAGAACTTGCATAAGGTTAGATTGCCCAGCACCATCCAACCCAAACTTATTTTAAAATACCGAATAGATCAGCACGCTGGACGCAAACTAAAAGTTACCTCTAGCATCAACCTGTTACAACACGACGGCCGTAAGTTAAACACCGACCAAACTTGATCGCAGCTTTTGCGTTCAGGGAACCTCTTTCACAAATGAGCAACTGGTAAGGCGACCGTGTTTACCACCGTACCATTCACGTTTGATTAAACACTCAGTTGTGAACATTTGGTCGTACAAAGTGTAATGCTAATGCCGCGATATACAACATGGTGAACGTTGTAATAAGGTAACAATGCCGACCATAACAGAGGTGTTCATTACTGACAATCTTTTACACCAGAGTTCACAGCTTCTTGCGAAAAAGGTCACCTAGAAGGTACAATCGAATGCAGAATCGACAGAAAAATTTGCTTAGTATGCGAAATTAACCGATCAAGTCTCTCATCACTTATCATTAACCCTAGTATTATTGTTGCCACACGAAAATTTTTGAGTTCTACTGTTGTTTTTAGAATACCTTTTTCCAGGTACTTTCCCTTGTTCTCTAATGAGCACATGCAAAAGTACTATATGTCACAATCCTAGTTTTATTCTTTCCACCTTCACAAAACAAAACAATAATTCTTATTCAGTTAATCAATGTACTACTCACTGTGGTCTGTAACATTGGTTGGAGAACCGTTGCAGATTCATCTCACTAAAATTGTCATTACGAATGTTGACTTGATTAGTAAATTGGAACACTTCCTGTTAATTGATGGGAGAGATTAAAATTGCATTGAGTCCATTTTCCGAATTATACGTTACACTACAATTTTTTGCCTGTAAAATGTACAAGCTTTTTAAAGACTTGAGTATATTTTATTTCGCAACACAATATAGGCATAAAACATATTATTAGGTGCTGGTTCATTCTTACTGGTTGTACGTATAAAATCCCATTATACATAGCCCACACATAACAGGAAAGTAACGGCAACCATCAAGTGTTGCAATTTCCATAGTGGAATGGATGCAGGAGGTGGCAAACAAGCCCACGAGAGTTACCTGGTTTGTTTCAGTGTTTTTCCTACAGAGGCAACAGCACGATACACGTCTATCAAAGGCTATGCCACTTATCCAACATTGTTTATTCTTATCGACGCACCGACTTAATTAAATTGGTCAACTAGCTGACCACATTCGAAGATAGGTTTCGCAATCGCGACTTCAGTTATGCGTGAAACGTTGTTTTGCTAACAACATTGCTTTCAATAAATATTTAGAAAAGTGTTTAGCCATCCACGATTATAGGCAATGTTTTGTTTTGTCGACAAACAATATGTACGACAATTCGAAGGAAACTCATCTACACCACTATAACTCTCAAGATAAGCAGAACAAGGCGTGTAACATTCACTTTTCTTATTTTCGTCTCTACCGATGCCATACAAATTACATCAAAGCTAATGAATGCAAACTGTGTTTTATCGATCTCGATTCGGTCTGCTGGAAGTGATTCCACATCCTTATTGATCATTTATACTTTGTTGACTGAAATTCTCAGGGTTTTCATGAATTGCACAACAAAAGTGTGTGGCAGCACACCAACGTACCAAATACGTTGAGTGGCGGTGTGATCACTTTCTGGATGAGAACGCTGCTCAGAAGCCTTCAAAACTTACATATACGACTGTCATTACCTTGCTCACCTGTAATAAGCAAAACTTAGATACTGTTGCTATAGGCTAGTAAATTTCCCCTCTTTCAACCCCCGAACACAATAGTATGATGTAGCTTAGAAAATGTGGATCGATCGCTTCTCCCTCTACAAGACTAGGCTGGAATGCGTGAATGTGGTTTCATCTGAAGCAGAAGTTTCTGAGCAGCACGAAATTAAGCCAACTACATTTGAAAATATACTTTCCCCTGAGGTCACGGAGAATTGCCATCATTGATGCATTATGCTATAAGTATATATCACATCCGGTTATCCAGCATGCGGACGTTCATTACTCCGGACGATGTACATCACGCTAGTCGGTGCACGCGAGTTTGAGGTGGGCAAAAGTTTCCTTCAGTTCTGGCTGTCCTCAAAGTAGAACTGTTAACTCAACTCATATATATGTTATGTTGGCCAGTGTAAACTGGTGGATGCTCAATCTTATTTACACATATTCCGATCCTCAGAAGTGAGTAAACAATTGGGAAAGAATATTATGTAATGAGTGAATGAAAGCTTCATGTAGTTGGCGACTAATATCACGTACATCTTGTTATAATGCGGTTGGCGGTAACTGTTACCGCCTGACTAAGACTGTTTGTTTGTACTGTTTGAAAACTTTCTCAAGCAGATGTTTTTCGAAGCGCATTCTCAAAATATATCACCACAGCTGCTTACAAAATTGTTTAGAATTGGTATCATGAAACAATACATTATGGTTATTTTGTGCTCTTGTATCCTGTTCGCCAGCAGAACAAACTGCCAGTCTGAAGTGGGTGACCACATTCATTCAGACCAGAGGAGTGCCAGACAGTGAGATATCAATAAACTTAGTCGTACAACACAAGCAAGGTATCAACAAATGAGAAGGTCTGTATCGACACTTAGTCATTCTCAGCTAGAGCTGAACGTTTCAGTGAGCAGTTTGTAGCAGGAATTCATGATATCAGTGCTACGAGGCGTAGGAATGCATTGGAATACATAGCACGAGTTCCTATGATAATTGCTGAAGTGTGAACAGTGTTCATCTTACAAAGTACATTAAAATTACAACCGATGATACTTGATACTTCAAAAAACTAAAACGGCAGATTTTACGGAGTTGACATGGTGGCGAAAAGGCTGGTGTATGGCACGTCGCCTATTGATGGAATATTTCTGTCGTTCGAAGACAAACACCACAGCACCGTCAGATCACAATGCTCAGTTTCAGATATTTGAGTTAATGGTATTCCATTGTAGAGGGGGAAAAAAATCCTATCGTTTAAGTTAATTAAAGTTTCGCCACAAATGTACAAAACTAATGCACACAACGAGTTATACAACTCTTCGGGTTTGGATGGGAAACAAGTTGTGAATTCGACATGAGTTAAAAGACACTTACTTATCGGCAGTCAGAGTAATTGAGTTGGTGTTGAACGTTACTCACGTGTAATTTTGGTTGTCACCATCAGAGACATTCCCATTCAGCTTTTCCTGAGAAGAATGATTAAATTAAATGTCAAATTTGTTAAAGATCATTGGTAGTACATATTCTGTTTCTGACCGATTGTGTTGACCAGCGCACAATCAAGTTATCGTGCCTAACCTTTCCAAAGAAGGCTGCTTAGGTAATTTTCACGTTGTTCAATCTAAAGGAAAAGAAACGATAATTCAGAACATCTGGTTTGTTCAAAAATTCCGAAGGGAGAAATCGTAAAACTTACATTGTCTGTATTCTCGTCGGTCGTACCACAAGCAATTAACAGAGGTTTCACATGGAACAAATTGTTGAAAAGTTGATTGAAACAGCAATGGTCTTGTTTCCATATTTTTTAACTAGGCAAACTCAACATCACTGATGGCTATTCTGTAAGCAAAGCAGTAGACGATCATATTTTATTAATTACGAATTCAATGAACTTCGACAAGTGATGATTTTCACGAGTCAACAAAATATCGAACGAAGCACGGGAATCAATGTGTTTAACTGTTGCTAGCAGACGCCTAACGATTCGTAGATTAAGCCCACACCTTTTTCCTTGTAATTTGCATTATGACTGCTGCATCGATTTAGTCAAACATTACGAAACCTAATCACCAACGTCCAATACGAAAATTTTGTTGGCACGTCCGAAGTACACTCTCTCAGTTGCATGCATAATTGCAAGCGAACTTTCACTCATCGATACTACTCAAACTAGGCATAAACATTGTTGGAAGTCTAGTGGGGGAGGGGTCGGTTTCAGATAAGCCCAGTAGGGTTGCATAGCGCAGGTTTCCTTTCATGCAGTGATCACGCGTTTTGACATCATAAAAGCGAGATGAATGAAAAGTTTCTTTGAATTGTTTTCCCCTCTGATTTTTAATGTGGCTAGATTCTCTGTTGAAACTGTGTGCGCAAGGGTCAAACTGTCCATTTTACGACCACCGTGTAATAAAGTAAACCGGAATGGGCCTGCGCTGAGTTGAAAGTAATTTTTAAATAGCACGTTAATTGTTTTTAGACCACCTTGATTTTTAATGAACAGAAATCTGCGGACAGTCATCTAAATGTTTCCCTTAAAACTCTCTTCATTGTTGCGTACACCATTCTTTCAAGAACCCATGCATAGCCTATGCAAAAATAAGGAAAGTAACGTGTAATTGTGTTCACCCAAAAAGGTGACTGGAAACAACCACGGATGCTTTAAGAATTGAAGCGTATTTTTTCCTCAAAGAGCTATGTTGCCGCAGAGGTGAAAGAAAGATGTGTTTACCTCCCAACCCTCCTCTAATGTACGTTTTTCTGAGCAAACTGTAGACAGTTCATTTGCGAATAGGCGTTGAATGGGACACACTCCATAGAAGCTATGTAGATTATTTATTTTGATTTTCAAGTTGATCATCACTCACATTTGATCGCAGCGTTCGCATTCAGATAGACTTTCCAGCCAGCCTTTTCCGAAAAGAAGCACTAGACTCGAGTTTCGCTCTCATTAGAGCTCATCAGTAGTGCACATCCTTGCCACGGCCGGGATTTGAACTCCGGACATTCCATTCACGAGGCAACCGTGCTGACCACTGCGCCATTGACCCCATATTAAACACGAATGAATTATCAAATCTGAACGCTCAACCACTCTCACTTGTGAGCAATGATCAGGTTGCCCGATCGTCTCGATAGGAGACACAGTAACTGTCCTGTTAACTCCAATCGATAAACGCGCGATTAGGACTTTCAAAACAAGTCGAGATCACTGAACAATGACGCAGTGGTTAACACGTTTGCTTCATGATTGGAATGGCCGGAGTTCAAATCCCGGCCGTGGCAAGAATATGCACTGCTGATGAGCTCTAATGAGAGCGAAACTCGAGTCTAGTGCTTCTTTTCGGAAAAGGCTGGCTGGAAAGTCTATCTGAATGCGAACGCTGCGATCAAATGTGAGTGATGGTCAACTTGAAAGTAAACCAACTCCCCGACTACTCATCGGTGATTTATTTTAAGTCATCAGTGAGAACTACAACACGAACAGTGCTGTTGCGACATTTAAGTCAAGACATGGTAACCTTCGATCCACTGAAGTCAAAGAGCAACGGATTCTGAAAGATAAGCAAAAGATTCAGTTTAACAACAGTTTTTTACAAAGAAATACTTGAAGTATTTGTAACATCCATTTGACCAGCTTCATTTTCTTAAATCTACAACAAAATGCATCGAGATGCCTAACTGAAAAGCTCCTTACGCCTACATCGTTAACACCATATAAATTTTGATGTACCTTTAACAGGGAGTTGGCATGTGGAATGGATATCTGACAGGCCCTAGTCGTAATCTGACGCAAGCGGTGCTGATGGAATCTACGCCATCGTCCGTGAATGGGAAATGTGTTTATCTTTCAAATGACTGCAATTCATTGGTGACATCACACGCCATCTAATCAAATCCTCTTGTGACCTAGCTGTGTGCGAGCTTCCGTTTGACCTCCACTGTAATGTCAGTAATTAAATATTGTGCTTCATATGCTAAAACTAGCTTTTATACATGATCATTTGTTTGGCCCTGTTGAGCAGCATCCCACGGTCATACTACAAGATTCTGGGTTGGTACAATAAGAGGCATCAAAAATGGCATACCTCAAACAGTTTCCCATCGCTTTTTTGACAGTCAACTGGTAACCATTTTTACAAGAAAGAAACATTTTAACTAGGCAACTGAGTGTTTGAAAACAACCAAAGTTTGCGACATTCCGAAAGTTCATCAAGGTCGAAGCTGTTAAAATTTGATCACTGCTGCCTCTAACTTCAGCGGACGCTAATTAGAATACCAAAACTTCTAAATAATCTTACGGGTTGTAGGCGAATGTACAATTTTCCCTGAACACTTAGTACGTGATCTCCAACAATGTTTTAATATTAATCGTGTTGGCCATTTTCATGGTAACTGTATCGTAATTGGTCTGATGTTCGAAATCAGAGCCAAGCTTCATCAGCTGTTCTCATCTCAAGTATTTCTCCAGTGCACTGAGTGTCGTGCACGTGAAGGGGTGGGATATGCATTTCAAAGCACTAAGCAGTCAGGTTTACATCTTTTCAAAAGCTGGTGTTTATCACAGGTCTTCGGTCGTAAAAAATTAAAAAAAGCTTAGATACCGTTACAAATTCTCTATTGTCACAATAAGTTTTCCCCTGTTATCCCCTAATGATCTTGTGGTCAGAATTTTTCGGTCGATTCGAGAGGACAAATCCCATTTAATCTGGCAATACAAAAACATGTGCATATTTTTCGTTAGAGATCTGCGGTCATAGTTCAGTTAATGTCGGTCAAACGCCATTCGCAGCTGATCAGAATTCCGCTATCCACACAGACATTTCAACCAACTATCTGAAAGAGGGCTCAGTTCTACCCACACTATTGGTTATCAATAGTATGTGATTTTTTCATAAGCAATAGGTGGAATCCTTTCCGCATATTCGTGAGACGTACTGTTTGTACTTCAGATCACAAAATACTTCACACTGGACCAATTCCGGAGACAAAGATCGCTCAACTCAGCTTGTAATAAGTTGAGTTTGCCAAGCCAACGATCATTCCTGTTCAACAGAACTCCAATGCGATATACTTTGTGAGCTAAACCGCGCCCGCGGTACTGGGGACAATTATCAGTTAAACACTTTCTAGTGAAGCACTGCATACCAATGATAAGCAAACTGTGGCCTGATAGTTTTGGTCCAAGTGCACAAAAATTCTACTTGGCAATAGCCCACCGATTACCATTTATTTCAGAGAAATAACGACACTGTCCGTTCTTCCCAGAGTCATTGCGATTATTTCCAGTTCTGATGAAACAGACTGGGATGCACATGAGCGACTCACTCCAGAAAGACAATACTCACATAGCTACCTTTGTTGAGCTTTATGAAAACGAGAATAACGAACTGTGTGGGGTGAATTAATGAAGGTAGCTTTCCATACATTCAGCCATCCGTATACTTTACGTCTGGTGGAAATGTCTTTACACGGAGTTGCACCTAATCAGCTATATGTCAGACTTTAAAAAGATATGCAACGTGGTCTGTAATCGAGGTTTACAACTTGGTCTGTCAGATTACATGTGAACAAACACATTTTATGCTATGATTACATCCACCCCAAACTGTTCGAACAAAGTGAATTCGTCGCAGCAGTTATTCTCAGTTGCTTCAGTTGCTTTCACTATTTCCTGCAAAAAGTAAAACAAGCTAGTCTGTGATTTGAGAACACTTTACTGGTGTGTCAGATTGAAAAGGACAAATACGGTTGAGCTCTCCATCTTCCAGTCAATGCTCATACCCATATTTCCTTGACTGTAAAAATAAAACACAAATTTTTCTACGAATTATTCAACGGAATGAAAACGCGCATGTTACCGTTTACTGAATTTGTTTCATAAATTGTCCGAGACTCGATCTGACCATGGGAGTCATAGTCCAGAAAAGTACCCTTGTCAATCTGAATAAATTCAAAATTTTTGTGAGTTGTATATTTGATCAACACATCGTTCGCTCTCCTCATTTACGTGCAGAAGATGAAGGTCGAATGGGTAAAGGAATCTGTTCGTACGAGCAAAACAGTGCAGTTTGTCGAGCTAACAACCAGAGTTCAACGTATGAAGTTTGGAAATTTGAATTTTTCAACCACTGTGAAAAGAATCGCTACAGAAACCGAAATAGGATTACATAAACTTAGTAGCAGCGTGTCGAAAAACAAAAACTGGAGAAAAAAGTGACGAGCCATTTAAATAAAATACACTAATTGATTGTTGTATGTACAGTTGATTACCGAGTCAATCCTTGTGTTTACTGACATCTGCTTCTGGGCATTCAAGACTGGTTTCTTCGAAGAGACCAAAACGCGTTTGTTTAGATTTTGACAAACAATAAACACTTTTCCGCTGCGTTTCTATAGCTTTACTTCAATTTGTGTCGATTCTTCTTACACTTGTTGAAAAATTCGAATTTTCAAACGCCACACATTGAACCATGGTTGCTATCTAGAAAAACTCTACTAGTTTTTCCTGTATGAACACATTTCTTTACCCATTCGGTTATCACTTCATGTATGTAAGTAAGGAAAGTGAAGGATAGGTTGATTAATCGTACAATTTATGTAACAATTTCGAACTTATTCGAATTGCAGTTCGGTCAAACAGCAAGTTCAAATTGTAAAAATCGATAACTGGCAGAGCAAGATAACATTAATAAATGCAATTTTGTGCAGTTAGGGTTGAAACAAATGAACGGTTGTCATTTTTTTATGTTCACAAAATGGGAAGGCAATCCAGAAATTTCGATACAATCGATTCCCTTGCTCCAGGCTACCCACGAAACACAGCGCTTTAAGGGAATATTTTACATATACATGTCTGGTTCACTTGTTTTCTTCCAGAAGTTTTTAATTCGTGAACAAGTTGAGTCCTAAGTATTTCTCAAATATGATTTGCGTTAATAATGTTTTAGAGGTGAATTTGGTTCAACACCAACTTATCAAGCTGTTACGGTTTCATCTTTTAAGTCTGGCTTACATTTCATCCGTATACGTGGAGAACCTTGAGTTAATTTCACAAGTGTTTCCTAAATGCTTCACAATCACAATGCATTTTCAAACTAATCTTTTTGCTTTCGTGTAACATAATAAATTATTCCGAGACCTTTTTATGTAGGAACCTGTATGATACATTTCTTTCTCACATCATTCTCCATCAAAAACGACCGATGGAAATAAATGCATGTAGAACAGTATAACGTTATCAAGATGTATGTAAGCAGTCTTGCAAACAGAGTCAACTTAGCAAAGTTATGGAGGAACTAAAAATCAACACATCCTATTTTGTGTGTGTGGCTGCTGATCAGAATGGATAAACCAACTAGTCAACTAGAAGTGGGTTTGCTGCAGATTAGTTTCATAAACAATGACATTCTTTCATTGTGTCGAATAAAACGTTTAAAACGACTTCAAATTGTGTTATGAAGGTAAGTGACTGTCGTTATCAACCTTTTCATAACAGTCATGAGCCTGACCAGAAAGTATTGTGACTTGGAGCGCCGCTGACCTCAACAGTACAGAAATTGATTATTCCTAGATGTAGGTATGTTCCACCAGGATTTGACCCATATTTTAATAAACAATAAAGAACAAATGTTAGGCCCAGCAAAGAGTAATTTGATCCAGCTACAATGAGTAAGAGAACAACGAATTATATGTCAATGACTGTGTTATTCTGCGCAGCTTAAAGCAGCTACCAAAAGCTTGCTGTCAATAAAATATTCGATGAAAATTGCAGGGCGGTACACCGTATTTAACATTCCTTTGTGTCCATTGTTCAGTACGTCGTCCACTTGGTCTTGGGAACATGTTAACAATTAAGAGCACGTGAGTTCTTTAGAGTTCTTGCTAAAAAAAAATTGCACACAGTTCGCTCTTAATTCAGTTTCCTTAACGCAAAACTGTATATTTTTGAAGTATATTGAGGTAGCGGTACAATTCTCAGTTGAATATCTTAATGTGCACAACACCGACATAATCATCTTCGACTGTAATGGTATAAATCGAAATCTCTAGTTAGCCATTTGTATAGTTTGTAAGTTAATTTTTACAGGGCATACCGGTCCTCCCAGACTACTTAGCACATAGCAGCAGTGTTAACGATTATCTCTGATTACCACATCTTCTCAGTTTTGGAACCTACCGATGACAGAAATTAGAGGGGGCATGTCGATTATTTATACATTGTAACCTTTGAAATTTGGCATGTTTTTTATCTGAAAAGAAGTGGATTTCACTGGCTATTTGTTCTAGATAACACTTAATTGCGCCAAGTCTTTTGCAAATCAACCAGCTTCGCAATGAGTGCTTTCGTGAATAGGTGGAGTGCGATCTACAACTCGGTCAATACCAGTACGATACTGAAATGGTCTGATCGATGAGTAAGCAGTGATGAACTATCATCCTATAGTGAGTTTATTCGCTTTTGTTAAGTGTACGCCTTCAGAACCTACAAAGAATGACCACTTGAGTACATTTCTTCTCTCCAGTAGCAAATACTTTGTCAAATTAAGAGAGAATGGGGGGACCAAATATGAGCATAATTATACTTCTCATGGTAGTTCAATTAAGTCTGACGGATAGAAAGCGCTTGATGAAGATCACCAGGTCAGTCAATATTGTGCGAAGAAAGTGGAAATCCCATAAAAAAAGAGAACGTGGGCGCTGTGAAAAGTGGCCTGAAATACAATCGTGCATCGTACTTAGCTGTAAAACTTGATCATCTAGTTAAAAAGTGTTATTCTACTGATCATCAGATGGTTATCATATCATCCTATATCTTCACGCGAAGGAACTTGTGTTATAAATTAATATACGTAACAAAATAAGTCGCAGATAAACGTCGTCGAGTGTAAGACTCCGACTTAGTTTATAAGTCATGGTTTATAGAGAAATCTTCATGCAGCAATTTCTCATACAATCAGAATGCACATATCATCATATCACTGATCGACGACAAAACAAAGCATTGGTCAGAGCCCAAAACTGCAAGAACCTGTCAATAATCTACAAATACCTTTGATTGTAGTCATACCAATTACAAGTTTTTATGATGCAAATGATCATTTTCTGCCCATGGTTGAACTTGTAATCACCTCGTTCCATCATTCTCACCCGACATTCTCTAGATACTAGAATCAGGTGGAACAGATGGATATGAGTATTGCGTTCGTTATGTGCCGTGGGCTGATTTACTCAAACGCGCGTTGACGGATCTAACCAGAAGGTAGACACACCTGGCAATATGTCTTCCTGTACGGTGTGTATGACTGACTCTGTACAGTGATGACATCAGCTGACTGGATGTGGGGACAAACGAATCAGTTATGTGGATCACGGTTGACAGATGGCTAGGCATAGTCTTAGTGGCTGGCTGTTCACCCATTTCATAACCGGTACTTAAAAATAAGAATTGTCTGTTATTAATAAGAGACAAGAACAGAGCTTAATTAAGCTGCCAAAACGTAAGGTTGATGTGAGCTCATCTTGCAAGGTCGTTGGTACAAGAAAGCACTGACTTTGAGGACACCGTGGGACTCAAACCCACTCATTTGATATATCAGTCTAAAGATGCAGCGCTCAACGCAGTCACTCGTCTGTGATTTGCTCAGTTCAAAAGAGATGCTGACAAAATTGCTTGTGAAAAAGTACAAAGTACAAAGAGGTTCCATCCAGACTCTGAATAAAACTCGTCATTTCAAGCTCAACTAAGATAACCCTCCTGATTAGTGCAAGTGACTTAATACACACAGACGGGTGAGTGAGGTTTTGAACACTGATTAGGTCGAATAGGTGTTAAGGTCATCGGAAACCGTGTCAATATGCTAACTAACGTTTCCCTGGGACTGACGCCGCGTTCCTCGCTTTCAGTTCGGTATTACAGACGCGTATTAAGAGAACAAGTAGCACATGGCAACTACTTTTGATGTAAACTGCATTTTCTCACGGATTTCTCCGTCGCTGTGTAGTTGTACTGAGTTTCGTGTTCTTTTCGGTACCTGCCACTTATGCGCATCGTACGCCTCAAGTTTGTGTCACGCCCTCTAATGTCTCATGGGTGTTATGTCCGAAGAACATTTCGTTGTACGAAAAAAAATAGCGTAATATACGAAATTTGGATGACAATAGTTACTTCTACTGTCCAAGAATGTCCAAGTTTTCTTCAGTCAAGCTTCAGCGTTAAGGGATCAAATTCGAAACTTTTGAGTTCCTTCCCACCCTGTCTCTGAGACCACCCCTCTGCAATTGGGCGTGACGAACATGCAGTTCAAACGTTTTCCACTTCTTTCAAACCAGACGGCGATTTCAATCACAAGGTTCGTCTGTAAAAGCCTACATTTCGACGCCCACCTTTCAACATTAGTTTTAGCCACTACACGGTAAACATGAACTGCCGGTCTGGAGTCGAGTAGTAAATGGAAATGCGAAATAGTTTGTGTGGTTTATTGAACAGGATTTATGTACCGAGTAATCAATTCTGGCAAAATATAGTCCGGTTGAAATATGAAGCTAGAAGGAAGAGAAGACCATTCCAACGTATTGTCTAAAATCTGAAGCGACCAGCACATTCAGACAATTTTTGGCGCGCCACTCTACTCCTACTGGTATGAGACGTTAAACAGAATGTAGACAAATAATCACAAGACCAGACTTTGTCTAAACTAAAAGTCGATGCAATTGACTGATGGTGAGACAACATTTTGAACAAGTAGGAAGTAATAAAACGGAAGAAATTCGGTGAAGTTATCTTGGCAGAATTAGAGGGTGAAAGAAATGCACATCATTTCTATTTCAGTCCCGATTCATCTTACAAAAACCAAGCGCAGCATGTCCGAATAGCTGTTGCAAACCTCAGCCGATTTTTCGTCGTCCATTCTACACATAGTTATTTTGTATGTAAAAAAACAAGAGGAGCGGCACACGTGCTACGATATAGAAAAACGTAATGTGTACGGAAAAAAATGGAACAGACGTGGAGGAATGAAGATGTTAGAACGATGCACACAAAAATTGGCAACAAAATCTTCGTTCTTCGCCACACCAAAGGTGTCCAGTGTACTTCGGATCCAGCGAAGAAGTTGGCAGCGCCCTACTGAAGCAAGCTACACAATGAGTGTTTGTTTACTTCAAACCCAGGTTATGCGCTTACTATCAGGCTGCCGCTTCCAGCCTAATCCACCACTCGCGAATAAGACTCAACGTGACAACCGGTGATTTGGTATTCGTGAAATGTAGCCAAGCTAACAAAGTATGTGACACGAGATCAAAATGCTTAAGGATCGACAGAGTTTAGCCGTTCCGAAGATACGTCGGCTGACACGGTGTTCCTACCACACGCCGCTAATGCTTCAGAGACACCAATGGGTTAGTAGTAGTACCCCCCCCCCAGTCACGGCCCTTGTTCAGACGCAGTTGTCAGAGGAAAGAGTGAATGCTAAAATCTTCCTACCCGGATATACCATCTTCCGGTCGGACGGCTCTGGTGTCAATGACCAGCAACCAGGTGGAGTTATGCTTCTTAGTCGCCATAACACTCCCGCTAACCTAATGCTAACCAGAACCGATGCTGACGGTAACTATGGGGGAATGTGGTGCAAGGTAAGGTTTACCGCCGAACAGCTTCTTCGTGCTCGGTGTTATATAGCGCTCTACTGGATCGCTTTCAGCTCAACTGCTAGATGATCCAAGGAGTTTTGGAACAGCTAATCACTGCTGGATATTGGGAGACCTCAACACACCTAATATCAGTTGGAGAACACAAGCATGCGCTATTGGTTCAGACTGTTGTCCAGAGACACTGCATCGACTTATCTTTGACGAGCTGTGCTTGTACCAGCATGTGGGAGCTCCCACTTGGTTGCAGACCGGATGCCGCTCCAAGTTGGATTTGGTGTTCTCAGCTCTGGAGTCCGATATCAATCGCGTAGATGGTGTATCTCTAGTAGGGAAGAATGGTCATGCGTTACTGAACAAATATGGTGAGCAAGAGATTAACTGCGGGCATCACCTACTCACGGTCGTAGGAATATCTGGAGAATTCCATTCGAAGAAGTGAAGGAGGCCACGCGCACCTACCACTGGGGCGGCAGCATGATCATGGCTGATGAACATCGCCGCAAAATTAGAGATAACCTGCTGGTTCTCGAGAAACGACTTGCACGGACGTCTCGTATTCGTCTCCAATCAAAAGGTTCATCGTTTAAGCCTCCAGTCAGTACTGCAATGAACACGCGTTGCGCGGTGTTTAGAATGTTAGTGAGTTGGTAATAAAAATCGCCCTTAACCGAGTTCGCACTACAGTCTGTGAGGGTATACACTACAACAACAAACAGCTTTGTGATGGACGTCTTTCGATGTTCTAACCGCACATTCGAGTCTGACAGTGCACAGGCGGCTGTTGACGGGTATCTAGTCAAGCGGCATCTGGTCTGCGTACGTGCTTATGGTAATTCCAACACCGGCTTTGTCAGTGGCCTGGGTCACAGTGTCTCCAGACAAAGCACATTTTACCCGCATTGCGAAGCGGCTGAGGGGGGATGAAGATGTAGAATCCTGAGGCCATATTTTAGCAAGACAACAGATACTGACGACCAGGGTCTCCAAAGTACGCATAAAGGCTACCTGCTGATTTATTTGCATGTGTTCGAACACTGAAGGTGGAAAGCTTAATGATGGTCGCAGGGCGGGTAATGTTTGTGTCCTTCAGGCAGAGGAACGTTAATGTTTGACCCACTATCATTCCGGCCAGGAATTCCGTCGCGCGCGGCAAATGAGGTAAGTGTTTGATGTGTGCCCGAAGTCGTAAGTGGGGAATCACCAAGCAAACAGATATTTGACAAAACACGGAGGAACTAAACAAATCAGATTAATGTGGTGGAATGTGATACGGAAGCAAAGCCAGCCACCCAAACCTTGGACAAAGAGTTGTAATAAGAATATATGAAGAAATTATTGATTGACTTGTGCTTGGTCTCATAATTATGGGGGCAGAATACTTCTCGGTTACTCAGGCCGAAGAAGGGGGTTGGTTTGAAGGACCACACCCGGAGAACTCAGTTGAGAAGTAAGCTAACCCACAAGACAGCTGAAAGACGCACAGTGTTCACCGTCTACTGAAGGCCCGTGACCAGCAGTGTCTCGGTTCATATGCTCTACGAGTGGAGCCCATCCACCCAGGATGCCCGATGCACCCTGCATGAGGTTGCGACAGAAGCACAGCAGTAGCTCGAGGACTCACCAACAAAAGTGGATGGGAAATAGTCGAATTCTTCTGCAAGGAACTCCAAGATCGTTAGGACTAATGATGCACATGCTCTTTACCAATGGGGCCGGTGGCCAAATTGGCTCATACTCCCTTCGAATTGGGTCCAATCATTCAAGGTTCGCGGCGCACCATACTTACCAGTGGAATTCGATCATCACTGAGGTGATTCGTACGCCTTCCACGGAAGCTGTCCATGATCCTCGTAGACTGAAGGTGTCAGTACACCATACGAACGACACACCAGACAAAAGGCATTTTGCCCATTGAGGCACCCGGAACCCTTTTGTGGTTGGGTAGTACAGGTCATGTCGAAGTAATGTCGAAGAGTTCAGGTGGCATTCTATCGAAGAGTCAGCTTCTAGCCGTGAATCTCTCACGCCCTGGTAGTACTGCCGTCCATTCCATGTAAATAAGTAGGAGATGGTAAATCATTTGCCGTGTGCTGACGGGGTTGATGAGTGGTTTTTTTCGCTCCGGACATCATGCACTTTCGTCAGACTTTTATGATTACACATCAAGAGCTACACAAATATTTTTTTTGCCTGTAACTCCGGTTAGTCAGCATGTGTTCTCCAATGTATGTAATAGTAGGCTTCAGATGTTCATTAGCCAAAATCTGGAGACATTTTTAGGGCGCATGATCCGAGCACTCAAAGTGTCTGTGTGAAAACATGACAACTTTTCATGAGGGGGTTAGTATGCCAGACACGATAACTTATCACCAGACTATTCATCACCTCATGCTGTGGTTGCATCCAGCCTACAGAGGATGATCAAACAATTAATTATCATGGGTCCAACTGCATAACAATTATCATTTCACAGTTGATAAGCCACCACTATGGTATTTCAGAAGATATGCGAAAATAACCTGCGAAGCTTATTTTCCAAGCTACTTACTCCAGCTATCAGTCCATAGGTAATTCGGTGGAAATTTTGTTCCCCCTATGTAGCCATTTTGTTTCCAAGAAATTTCACTTAAATAACCCTGTAAATTGATGGCTGAAGTGATAGTATCCGCGTCTAACCCAGTGGACCCAACTAATAACGCACAGAGTTTAAACAGCATGAGGTAACTATTGAACACCCACTTCCAGCCAAGAGTAACTAATGAGGGTATCACAACTTAGATGCAGATCAGCTGTCCTTATTGTCTACATTCAAGTAGTCCCTGGTGGTGGTGATTCTGTCAAACGATTTAAAATCACCCAGGCAAATAAACGCGAAAATGATAACAATCACTTCAGAGTCAACTGGATTGACTCACTCTAACAGTGTCTTTAGCAATTATTGTATTCCACATCGCCCCTTTCAAGAGTTAACTGAAGTCTTTGGCGAACATCACTCAATCTCAGCTCATCATATTAAGTAAACATTTGTGTGTGACCTTCTGCGCGGTCCGTTTAATTTTGAAAAGTATCACAAACAATCTGCATCTTTATAAGTGTGTAGTTGTGCCTAGCCATGTTGTCTCTGAATGAGCTTGCGTAGTGAGACGAACATAACAAACAGACATCACGGATGGTCGTCTGCAGATAGAAAAATCTACGCAAAAATCCCTTGATCACAGTTGGTACCAAAAACTGAACCATGGGACATTTGCCTGATTGGTGAAAAAATGTGTCTAACAGGCTCAATCACACCAGTCATTGAACTGTTTTCATTGAACACACGGTTCCTCTGGTGTGTCCAAGACTTTTTGTGTTGACAAAAATGGTTAACAGTGAGTTACAAGGTATTTACTTCGATGTAATGTGTACAATTTGGGGGAGAGAATTGTTACACGGAAAATGGATTTATGAAAAAGGAAAAATTAAAAACCATACATCTCAGATGGCCGTAATACTATGGAACATAACTGGATGGCCAAAGATACATACATTTTTTCAATAATTAACATACAGCGAGCGTCAACTGGATTAGCAGCCCGCAGGAAACCAGAATCATCCATCCCGGATGACGCAATATTTGCCTCACCTAACAATGGCTGTCTATTTTAAGCTTCCGAACAGAAACCAAGATATGTTAGGGTATGCAGTAGAAAGTGTAACAAAACATCACTACATTTCATGAGTAAAAATCAAACAGTAACTCCGAAACACTCGTGGGTGTTGAAACCATTTGTTCAGTAAATGTATTCACCGATCTTCTGTAACGTAAATCGTTGGCCTTAATACCTTAGTTTATTCGTCAGAAAATGGCAACAGGAAATGTTCCTTTTAAGCGTATGTACTATATCTCACTGTCCCCGCCCTCAGAAAGCCACCAGTTCGAAGTTCATCCTTAGCCAAAATAAATGACCGAGGGCATTTGGTTTGTGTCATGAAAGTACATCGGTAATATTTTTTGTGTGACAATGTCTTTTCGATCACAGTGACTGCAATCGTAATGAAATTTACTCGCCAGATTATTGACATTGTCATTAGTTGATAAACATCGAGTTAGCTGCAACTATTTGTTTATTTTTGAAAAATTGTTAACCTGGCAAGATTGCCGATTGTGTTTAGCCTTTTTATTTTCTGAGATCTGCTGGGAGACCTTCTAGAAAGGAAGTGTTCATTTTCAAGACCTGTGCTAACTCATGTCCTAAATTTATGTGAACATAATACAAATTGCCGTATGTGTGCTGTTTTAAACAAGACACCGAGTCCAACATCAATGGTTACAGTCCCTTGGTTTATCCATGCAACTACATCTCTATATTAGCTTGTCAGTTATTCCCCAGCATTTTCCAATGGGTTTTATTCTACACCTACCAGCTATTAGTTCACCTTCACTTATGTTATCTAGCTCTATGGGTTTTTGACTGAAGCAAAGTGACAGTTGAAGGTTTCGCCATCCATCTTGGGCTTGATCTCTCTGCTCTGAAGATCACAGTCTCATTGCATGGGCTACTTTGAATTTCACTCGTCTGTGCTCATTTGTGCGCCTGGCTAGGCGAACACGTAGCACGCCTGATAGCACATTGTGTCCATCCCCATCTGTTCGCGTGTTCTGACATGTCAGTCGACGACAAGTGGCAAGCTCATTGCATGTTTGTTCATATTACACTAGAACCATTCTAACAGACAGTGTAACCCAAATAACGTGATTCGGTCAAAAATTGATGACGAATGGTATTCGGAATAGAAGAGATAGCCTGCAGCTAGGAAAATTCAGAAAAGGATGGTCATGAATGAAAAACGTAACTTGGACACATTTTCCGGTTAGGCGTGCTCCGAATTATTTACTGTATATTTTGGACTGTATAGTTTTGTTGTGCAGCCGCTGTGATTAGTGGTTAAGTTGAACGCGCACCATAACTAAGACGGTTATATGCGATGCCGAATTCATAGTAACGAGGTCATCCCATACAATTTACTTGGATTGTTCCGTTTTATAAATTACTGGAAATTAGCTTTAACCAGATAGCTAACACTTTGACGTGATACTCCGCGGACTGCAAACAGAACCACTGTGATCTGACTTTTGTAACTGAGCGATTAAGAAAATGAGGTAAAAAGTTAACTAAATTTGTTGCAGCTAATCAAGTGAGTTAAGTTACCCAACTGAATATTGGTTCTCGGAATTCGGATTAAAAAGACCATCTTGCCTTGCCCAAGTAACCTTTTCAGATTTACTCATTGGCTGATAATATAGGTAACTCGAAAGTGACGCAAATTTGATTTAAGATTTCATATTGAGATATAAATCTTTGTTTGGTGAAACGATAACGAACACTCACCCAGATTTTGTTGGTTATAGAAATACAGCTCAGTTGGTCAAACTATACCTGAGATATCACATTAACTTCTAAGTTTTGTTTTCAAAGTGATCAACTGATGCCAGTGTGAACGTTATTCATAAATCGTAGCCTATATATATAACTATATATAACTATATATATAACTTCAACCAGGTCAATCATCGTAGCTGTTTTTGACCATTTTTTAAACCAATATGCATGACTTAATATTACCCAAAGTGGTTCTGAACGACACATTGTCTGCTGCCAAAAGCGAATGGTAATTAGAGATGTGTCTGAGTCAGCATGATTCAATTTCAATCAGTTGTTAAAACATAACATCTATATCTCGTACCGGAGAAACTTTGAATGTGGGGCGAAATCATCTCCAGAACTGAACTAGACGTTACGTTTACCTCTCTTTGGAGTGAAAAGCAACAGACGTCTACAGCTTGTCAACAAACAAACCTTTGCAGCGTAACTCAAGATATACTTTTTTTACGTGAAGTTAACAGTTGGCAAACTTTTAACCTTTTATCATCAAGGGATTGAGGAATTGTTGCTCTCGGTTTCCAATTTCTATACCCATGGAGTAAGTAAATCTTTGTGCGTGCCGTAAAGTAAGCTATGTTCTAAACTGACTCATTTTCGACTTAGTGTTAAACTCAGTTAAGCACTCACAAACGGTGATTACCGTAGGCATAAAGAACATACTTCAAAGGAGGTTATGGATGTAGTATTCCCTGATGAATCTCCACACATGTTACTAAGCGCTGCAAGTTATTCAAAGAGCTTCTGGTGGAAACACAGGCAGGCAGATAGAAAATTTTTCGTCTGGCGGGAAAATTTTCTCCTGGGTGTGTACTAATTTGGCAGCTCAAACAAAAGACTCGTTTTGGCACATTTAAATTGGTCGTGTACACACTATACCTTATTTCTCTAAACTATGTAGTGTTTACTGTCGTTTTCTTTGGATGACAGAATTCCTTATCCATTTCCACCTCAGGGTCGATTTCATACAGTGGCTAATGCGAGGAACAGTCTCATAGTCCCGTAGTATATACAACATTACTGAGACCTACTAGAATCTTCTCGTGCACAGCTCTGAGTTACACCTAGATGTTTATATTCCTTTAGTATGACAGGTTAGAATAGATTCATCTACTTATTAATTTTCGGTGGCTTAGATGTAAATCTTTCAATATTTTAGAATATTTTGGATTAACGAACTTTCACGTGTGACTGTAGCTTTCATATACACATATACACTTAGTTCGCCTTTTAGGAAGTGCTGCTCAACTCAAATCCAGCTCTTGCTGGAGCCGTTCAGCGGCGTAGATCGCCCTGACGACAGAAATTTTGAATTCATTTTGTTTTTATGAAACCACTATGTTGACCACCACTTCACAGTGGTATCGACTTAATTAACAGATCAGGACGCTCAGCCACATTCGCTTTTGTACAGTGGTCAACCACGCGATAAATCTTTCACAATCCCACCTGGAAATCATATTTCACCTAGACTACTGAGCAGCAAAACTAGAAAAGGTCACGTTGCGGGAGATTTGATTGAATTAAAGTTGTGAGTCATATTAACTAGATTTCAGCCCTCTGAAACTGATATCTGTGGCTGAGAAGACCGTTACCTTTGAGTTGTGACTGCAAAGTGAAGTATCTAGCACACTAACTTGAACATCCTCAACTCAAACAAGTAAAAAAAGAATTGGCTAATGTAGCTACATCTAGGTGATATCAGCGAGAACATACACGCAAACGGATTAGGAAGGCACTTGCAAAAGTAAACGTAAAACAACGTATCATGTAATGGGCGCCGACCGTTCAGGTGAGTACAGCAGGATGCCTCAGTGATAGGCCTTGGTTGACTGTTGAGGAACCTCACATCAGGAAGTTGGATTTAACAATACCCAGTTACGAGTTAAGCCGTGTATAAATGTTCACTTTGGATAAGGCACAAACCAGAAAGCATTACCTGGATCGCTTCCATACTGTACACTTATCAAATGATCTGTCCGTTACATACCTACCTGAAAGATAATCATTCCTCCCACTGGTTTGATGCCTTAACAACAAAAACGTTTGTATCATCAGTTCAGTTGTAACAATTTATAAGGCTAAACTTTAACGAACTCCCACGTCGACAGATGAATGAGTAGTAACCATTGAGCTCTACTTGTCTTATCAGTTGACCCAGAATACAGCATATATAAACCTGACAGTTAGAAACCAGAGATAAAAGTATTAGGATACTGAGGAAACGATAAAAAATGAGTTTACGGGACGTACAGGATGTTTCCATAAGTTCTAACCCGGCCGGCTTCTTCTATGGGCAACTAAACCTCGGTATATTTCTCGATTAACTGAGACTACTGATCACTACTTCAGTGGTCGCATAGTGAGCGTGACCTAAATATTCACTCGCACACGCACACAAGTAATGCTGATACGTTATGTCCGCAGCGTCTTGCGAGATTTCTCGCAAATGTTTCTAACAGTTTCAGTTTAATCATCCGAGGAGCTAGGGCTTTCAGTCGAATTGAAGTTACAACTTCGGTAAGCTGGACATGCAAATTACGCATTGATTTTTAGTGACCGCAGATTTTCGTGTTCTAACACAACTGTACTTAGTAATGTTTAAAAACGAATGGTGTTATTTAAGGGAGGAATATTTTCTACTTTCAACACAGCCAAGTCGCTAGAATGAAATATAGTACTCCCACCGTCAAATGTAAACCAGCACAATATTTCGTATATCGTGGAAAAGAAACACAAATGTGAGTTGAATGTGCGGGAAGAATCAACTCACGGGATAAACTGGCGGACCGATTGTGGAGACTAAACCGTGCACGAATGAACGTTTGATAAGGGGATTAAGTTACCACCACTATCTAATCGTGCCCAGTTCGCATCATTTCCCACTTGTCAGGGATTTAAGAATGGTACATGTTCTGGACCAGTGTTTTCTTAAGTAAGTGACATTGTGCCTCGGGGTGCACCGGTAGAAGTGATGCAATGATAGTGGGAAACTAGTCCGAAAGCGAGAATTACTTGAGATCATTAGATGTTCAGACTCTCCATCATTTGGATTAGGAAGAGAATCCACCTCTACACTTCGGTTTGAGGGAAAGTAGAAATGATAAAAATGCTTAATGATCTCATTGGAAAGTGAGTTCAAAGATAAAAATATAATGCGTGCTTCTTGATTGTAGAAACATAACCGCCAACGTTCTCCGGATGTAGAGAAAATAATCGTGCCTCTGTACATTGTCTTTCTGATATTCCCGCCACTTACAGAGGTAGGCTTCAGGTGAGTCATTGTTGTTTTATTCAAACACCGTAGTTAACTAACGTTCACGTTCTTCATGTAGAACTTTATAGGCTGATATAAACGTCGAATTTTTGCATCGGACTAAAGTGAAAGGAATAAATAATCATTCACTGAAATACATGCAATCATGCTACTAGTGATCGTCTGGTTTGACTTTCGTGGCTGTACAACATACGTGAACTAAAGGAAGCGTTCGCCCTGGGCATAAGATCATGAGGTGATAAGCAGACTGTTTGGATGCCACTAACTAAAACTGTGTACTCTCCGTAACGGGCTCTGGAGGTCCGTTGGGTGCACTATAGTGCACAATGCTACTTTAACGAGTACAAAGTAGAAAAAACCGGTTAATTACTCTAAATCTCACGTAATTTGTAAATGTCCATGTCATTTTAATAGGTAATAAATTAAGAACGTTAAGCAGTCACCGATTACTCCGACCAGTAGGTAAATCTTAATCATATGATGCGTTATAAGAGAGTGCCAGCGCAGAATTTTTCTCACGATATGTTCCTCAATCACGAGCTGTTTATGTACACTGTGGGCGTGTTGTTACATCGCCTAACGGAAATCACTTCCCGTCTTTCATTTACACCGTCGAAACTGCTGCTGTGGGCCGTTTGTTTCACTCTGTCATCCACAACCATTTATGAGCATACCTATATGCAATTATGCAGACGTTTCGCAGGATGAACGATCAAAATGCAAAAACTTGCGCCTACAGATTTGTATAAAATCGAAAGTGACCACTGTTAAGCTCAGTTTTCAGCATACAATCGGTGTAATGAAAATGGATTAGAAAAATGTCTCTGTTGGTGAGTACTGCCAACAGTCTTTCAAGCGGATGCTGTTATGAACAGAATGACAGCAACTCGATCTCAACCAACCAGCACAGCGATCATCAGCTGCGTCGAGTGTATGCGTGTATGTGTAGGAGACCAGTGACTAGAAGGACTTATGTGAACAACGAGTGCGGAGGAATCAAGGCTATTTAACACAATATTAGGCTTGTCAGTATGGAACCAGTATAGTTACGGCCCAATGAAAACCATTACTATACGATGCTGCTTTTCTGAAAGACAAGCATTGTTTTTACGGAAACTTTGGTATAACATCGGCTCAGTTGGATTTCTGTTCTGATATTCTCATATATTAGACTAGTGCACAGCACCACTAAAACAATGAAAATTTCACAGTATGAGCCTAGTGGGTTCTGACTGTATTCTTTGAACTGGAAGTTTACTTGACAATGGTTCTTTCATCGTTTAAGGTGAAATGATTGACGCTACAGGCAAAGTTCCGCCCAATTAAGTATCCGGATGGATTTATTCCAAAACGCATTACAGAATAGAGGAATGTCAAGCGGAGCCGGTGAAAAGATAGCCTGCATTTACCATTTTCCACTCAAAGGATTATAAAGCCGCAGAGCCCACTAAAAGCTGCCTATACAACAAGTTCCTCCTAAGAACATCGGAGGTAACGTGTTTCTCATGAGTTGCCGCAGACTAACAAGAGTTTCTACGTCACAGGAACAATTTTTTGTCCATGTCCCTCTATTTTCCATCGAACCAACAGTTGGATTTACAACAAGGTAAACGGGCTGGTTTGAGGCGGAGTTTCAAAAGTTGACAACAGTCGTAACTTCTGCCTAACTAGTGAACATAAGTCACTCAAATGACCCAAGTGCGTTGTTCAAGGACATGTACGAATGACAGGTTACCCAACCGAGGTCGGTCAAGCAGGTTTAGCTCACATGTGCTGAAGCGATGTCAATCTGATTTTGAAATCCTGTGCACAGTTGATGCTCATTTACGTGCCTCGTTGAATTTCACGATGAGAGTTCGTTTTGCCTTGGTCCCCACCGCCCACTTACTAGTAAGCTAATTCAAGTATGGTGTATCCAATCAAACCACATTTTACATTTTTCTACCAAGATATTATTAACGGAATGCTTAATCTTTTTACCGAATCAGTTGAATCCAATTTGATCGCCCGTAAGCAGTGTTCAGATAGCATTCAGGACAGTAGAGTGGTATGGGCAAATAACCTTGCTCAGCTACCGTGGATTAAAATGCTTATAACTCCGTTTTTCAGTGCGTATCAGTCCTGACGTATAAGCACGCGTATTTAACACCCAGTTATCTAAGTGGTCTATGATGGATATCCGTGAGGCTGTTGATAATCTTGTTCTACACGAGTCCACTTGTATCTCGCAGTGTCACCTGATTAGATACCGTACCCCGAGATTCTTGCACCACAGATTGAAAAAGAACAGTCTAGTTTAAAGAGACTGACCGCCAAAACGACTTCGCTTTGTTGATTATGTTCATGATCAATATGATTACTATTCGAATTAGTAGGAGTGAAAGCGTCAACGTGACGGTAAAACGTGCTCAGAGTTCACTTGGTTGTAAGTTGTAAAAATTGCTAACCATTACTTGTCTAATGTACAGAACCAGTTTTATCCAAGTAAACCTTCAATATTGTATCTTGTTCTGCATCATATCAAGAGGTTTACAAATGTCGCAATAGCCTAAATATCGCCGTGAATTTTGATTGATTCTATAAGCATAGTGATACCGAGTTGATATCATTGTACTGATAAGCAACACGCCACTGACTACATGATGGGCTGCATCATCGCTCTTGATATGGTGGTCGGATGAATAACCAAATTTCACAACAGATTACACAATCAGTGATTGACAAAAAGCAAGAGTCATTATAGTCAGCAAAAGGTACAACAGAAATCTCTTCATTCGATTTGAGTTACTAGAAATTCGGTCCACAATGATGCTAGGCACTGTCGGCGATGAATTTAGACTTCATCAGCGCAGAAAGAAGACATGTTGCGAGATGTTAACGACTCGTTTACTCTCATCAGTCGCAAATGTATATATATATATATATATGACAGAGAATTAGAGATAGACAGGGTATGGACACGTATACGATCACACCACGTATTATGTGATCACCACCACGGCAACCCTATAGGTTGCTTCACCCACTTTTGTGCACACAGCGCCGGCTGGTGAGCTCTAATCAGCATGGCTTCGCTAAAAGCCAGTAGCTTCGGGTTCTGCTGACGTAACAATATTTTGAAAGAGTTAAGTGGGACCATTTGGTGACCTGTTATCATAAGGTGTCTGACAATCGATGATGCAGAGCTTCGAATGACCGATTCACCGGTTACGATTTAGGCTGGAAGATGCACCGTACATTTGTGTTCAGTGAAGACAACGGGAGAAAAAGTCATCAATAAATCAGTCAACCCAAGGCATGGAGTCACGTGATTACACAATCTACGTTGGTATGGTGTTCGTTAGAGGCAGAGGCGGTAGGAATGTTTGGACTACGGTGTAGGGTTGTAGCGTTAAGGCAATAAGATAAATGTAGATAAAATCGGCTACTGTTAGTCAAAGGGTTACATTGAGCGTGTACATTTAAGGCCTTGTTCGATAAAACTGTTGTACAACGTACAGTCATAACATTAGTTTTGTAAATTCCTAGTATGATGTCCAACTGCGAGTCCTTCTTCTTAGACTGTGGTGTTTGAATGACGCCGCTCTCTCTCTACCACTCATCTCAACTCTTATTCTGGTCGGTATCAGTATATCAGTGTTGTATATTGTTCATAGAATGTGATGTAAAACGCGCTACATTTGCACACTTAACGTGTATTATGGGTGATTACATACTTACAGACGCTGTTTGGTAATGAGTGATTCATTCATTGACGTCCGAGCGGTTATCTTCACAGATCGTTCCTACCCACTGTAGAAACCGACCAATTAACATGAATTAAGTGCAATATTCTTTGTCTCCCTGTTCCCCAAAGTGTCCCTGTTGAAAGTGGATTATAAAACAGGTGGCTAGAATGAAATAAGTGACTTTAAGAGATTCCAGCGTGTTTGACTCGACTACGCTGTGTCGGCAGTATATACGCATCAAGCATGGGTTGAAATGCGTTTCATCCAAACGTACTTAAGAAATTATAACACTTTTCTCAATGCTTAAACTAGTTAAAACGTACCATAAAACCACGGTGGGTTCTGATTTTGTTCTCCGTTCTTTTCGGAATGAGAAGGATACCTATGAATAGCAATGGAAGCCAGTGATCCATAGTTTAATGCAGTGCGGAGTATGCCAAAAGTTATGGGAATCCCCTCAAATGGCTCCGATACTTAGCACACTACCGATTGGATTTAAAAATCGACCTTGACTAAAACGTTCTTTTGCTAACTGAATCGATTCCTTTTGAGTTAGTTCTTCATCACAACATATGCTCACTATACCAAAGTGAACGGAAGGTAGGAAAAGAAATTATGCTATACGACGTTCTACTGTCTGTCCAACCATAATCTTCCATTACCATATTCTGGCAAAATTCAACGTAAACTGTTTTCTTCCCTACTCTGAGTAAATTTACAAGAAAGTGAAAGCAAAAGACAAACTGATAATAATGACAACCTTCAGCATCCGGAACACAGAACATGTAAAACGATGAACGGAAGTTGTGCGAGTGTTTCTTTGAGCAGAAAAAAATGCCTCAACAAATTGTATCTAACGGTGAGTTAGTTTCACTTAAACTAAGTTTTGGTTATGCTTGTGGTTTCGTTTTGTTACATATCTGGTGTTTCAATCGAACAACACACAACTTTCTGTCTACTCATCTTTGCAGACATAAAACTGGCTGAAATACTCAGTAACAACGTAACATCGACAGTTCAACAGAAAAAGTCGACTGATCGGAACTTTGTATTAAAAAAACTGTCATATGAGGACAGTTGTCACAAGTGGACAAACCTTGTAGTGTTTGTCCACGACCGTTGTTACACTGTTATCCTGACGAAATCCACCGAGCATGCAAAGAACGAAACTGAGTTCTCCTAGATGATTTACAAATCAAACATCACGGTCTTCGCAGAAATTCAGTCAAAAATTTTCGCGTGGCTTTTCACGTATTTTTATAATCACATGCAAACCTACACTTGTTGGTTTGATATTGTTAGTTCGAATAACTAGTCAAATATAAACTGGATTGGAAAATTAAATTATTCGAAGGTACATGCGTTTTCTCGAAAAGCGCTTAAAATATTTTACGCCGTGACTGTATTTTAACGTGCCCTGCCAAGTGTTCGCATAGAACGTGATTAAGATGTCAGGTCTGTTCTACCTAGTCATGATGGATCATTTTCAAGAATGGTATCCCAGTCACTGCTATTAGGGACCAAAGGGAAACAATAGTTTGTCCTGGTTGTTTGTCTCTTTCCTCCAGTTTTTTCCAAAAATGTTGGTACTCAAAGCTACGAGTAACCGAACTGTTGACTTTTGGGGATCAGGTTAATCACTCTGTAGATAAGTCTCAAAGTAGGCCGTATGACATTCGTAGAAGCTGAGGTTATTGTGAACCTTTCAAACAGTAGGCTCCTTGAAAGGTTCGACGTGAAATTCATAGAATCAGAACTTACCTGTCTGAGAGAGATCGCCAGTAGTGGATACGTATAGGAGTAAAGAGCCAAAAGACAGTGAATCTTACAGTAATTTGATGGACGAAGCTGGAGCTCACACGATTAGCCAAGTGGTGACATTCATAGCACAGATACACAAGAATAGACAGCGCCACTTCCACTAGTGAGAATAAAACGAGCATATCTGCTGTATGAACAATTTTAGTTCAGGATTATACATACACCCAAATCACAGAAGGTAGGTTAAATCAACGATTCAATCTTACTTCAGCATTTCAGACAACTATACTTCCTTATGAAGTGATGACGAATAGAGATTAGCAACGAATCGGGCATTAGGGTTTCTAATTATCAAGTCAAAAAGTCAGAACTCAAAGATTCGAAAATACCTCCAGCAACTTTGTCACAGAACGCTACCTAACGATCTCGGTTGGGTATACTTAGAAAGAAAACATTGTTATCCACGTTGCATATAGGTCATTTATAGACTTCCAGCACAATGAACTGTAGGATTTTTTTTCCGTTTGGAACTATACATTAGATAGCAAAGTTGACAAGCGAATTTGATTGACTGTAAGGATTATTCAAAAACCTAATTCATTTTCGCTGGAGGATTATGTAGAGCTTAGTGTTGGTTGAATTTTGCAATCGACCACACTATAACAGTTGATGCGTACACAAATGACCCATTTTCTTAGGAATTTTTTATGAAAAGGTGTAAACCGATAACCGTAATCAGTACATGGAAACAAATGATGGAAAACCAAGCTTACGAATGCGTAATCAATGAAATAATCGGTCTTACAGGAATGTCGACAGAAATAGCTGGAGACTTGTGGTTGACATGCCAAATCGTAGAAAATACCAGACACCTAGGTGGTGTATTCTAACGTTGGCAATATTAAGCAATTAGTAAATGACAAACAGCTCTGCATGAAACGAACGTGGCGAGAATTTGCTGCTCCAACAAGCTTTGGTTTGAGGCTAACTACTTCAACGTTATCCTAACTCAAACATAACCTAACTCATGAAGCAAAAAAAGTAGGCACGTAGAATTAGGTTAAGACGGATGAACAAAATTGGTTTTATAATAATGGCCATATATACAAATGAGGTTTCCAGCAACGTATGGTTCCAGGGAATATATGTATGACAAAATAGAGTCAGTTTGTCAAAGAATTCTGTTCAGAATACTACAATAGCTGCAGATTTTCCGAAAACTGCTCCAAGATCTTCAGCGTCTGCAATGGGGTCCATCAAAAATAACTAAAGAGTAAAATTCTTTCTTGTGAAATCCTGGTTGAAATTCACAGCCAGTCACTGTCAACTGCACAATTGATAATTTGGCAAACGGGTTCAGAAACCACAATCATGAGTAAAAGAACAGCGATTAGTTCATTCACGAATGTCCGTGAGTGTTAACTTGCATTATGCTACGTAAGTTTGTGCAACATGTGAAGGCCAGTTGAACTGTCGTATGAGACTAGGGTGATACTGTGCTCGAGGATGGGCATAAAACTGAGAATCAGTGAGTCAATCTCTGCTATCAAGGTTGTTGTTAACGCTTCTTGACCACCTTGTCAGTCTGTTCGACAGCGTATGTAATTTGATAAATATAGTTAAGTGTAGATACACTCCTCCAACCAAACGACGAAACCTTATCTAGATAGAACAGTTTTGACGGGTTCAAGAATCTTGATTTGCGCTACGCACTGAATGGTTCCCGGATATAGTTGGAAGAGTTAAGGTATGTTAACAACAGACAGTAACTGTGTCTCCTCTCGAGACGATCGGGCAACCTGATCATTGCACACAAGTGGGAGTGGTTGAGCGTTCAGATTTGATTATTCGGTCGTGCCTAATGTGAGGTCAACGGCGCAGTGGTTAACACGGTTGCCTCATGATTGGAATGTCCGGAGTCCAAATCCCGGCCGTGGCAAGGATATGCACTACTGATGAGCTCTAATGAGAGTGAAACTCGAGTCTAGTGCTTCTTTTCGAAAGAGGCTGGCTGGAAAGTCTATCTGAATGCGAAGGCTGCGATCAAATGTGAGTGATGGTCGACTTGAAAATAAACCAAATCCCCGACTACTCATCAGTAACAATTATTTGTGTTCCGATTACTGTTTATTTCTTATTTTTCAACGCAAGTACTCTGAATGAAGTATTCGTATGTTTTCTTTTAAGGTAACTGTCCGATTGCAAATAAGTAGCCCCAGGGACGAATAATATGGCTGATACACCTTGGGGGTGGGGATTGTTGTGTACCCGTCAAGGCCGCCTGTGAGCCCCACACTCGTGCCAACGCTCGAACTGTTTTGATTGGTCGCGGCTTCAACGACCAACGGCTCACTCGTCCATGCACTCTGAAATGACCCGAATGTCTGTAAATGCGACAATACACCATGCGCTTCTACTGAGTCACTTGTTCTCACTACCGTTGTGATTGTCCGTACGGCATGTAGCGGATGGGGCTCGAATACACATACAACAGTACTTAGAGATTTGGTTAATTTTAAGTTGGAAATCTTTCATACTTAATTGCAACGCTCGCACTGATATGAGCCATAGCATGCACTGCACCAGTGATGAGCTTTAGCAATAGCGGAACTTGGGTCTCATGCTTCATTTCGAAAGGGACTAGTTGGAGTGTCAATTTGAATACAAACGGTATGTTGTGCAAGGACCTGTGAAGTACTCATAAATGTAAACTGCAGATCTTTATTGCAGGTCCGTAGGTGAACTATGAATGTGGAAGGCCTATTAGTAAGTACATTGATAGAGCTCCGCTGGTAGAGTGCTTGCCGCGTTGAGGCGTGTTGTGTCTGTCGCTGGTTCGAATCCAGCCGGAGCCCTGACTTTTCACAGTTGGGTCTCATCTAAAATTGACACTTTATATTTGAGTGCAACTTTGAGTCGAACTTGAAAGCATACTATTTAACAATGAGTAATGCTGAGTTATGCTTTGCTATATTCTTTTACATTTCCTTACGCTTTTTTTAACGTGGCACCAAAGCTAGCTGTTAATCTCACCTGGAGTCTGCACAATTATGTTCCTTAATTCATGCATACTTTGTGACGGACTATCCAAAATATGTGTGCCTTAAATGGATGCACACGAGGTGGACAACTTCAGACATATGTGTAATCGAGACGACTTTTTGTAGGAAATGGTATTGTTTAAAAACTTTGAAATTTTTGTTATTCCATAGGATTATCCGGTCCATTGGTAAATCAGAAGAGGCCTTTCTTGCAACGGGGAGGCAGTACACTATGAATTACGCTTAATTACGGTGCTTTGTCATAGTCTCTCCTGCAAGCTGCAGACGTCCCAATTCATCTGCGCAATAAGAGGCCCAAAATTCATTGGAATTTCGAGTCCCCCACTGTGCGTTCGTTATATCGCACCTGGTGTAATGTTTCATTAGGTCATGGCCAGACAGAGTGGGGCCTCGTGAGGTGTAACAATCCATATTGGTTTCCATCGATCCAGATAATAGTTGACGCGAAGGTTTTCCTTCCAGCTCTGTATCCGTGAGTGAGTTTCAGACTTTTCCCGGTTCACCTAGGAAGTAAGTTGACACTTTCGAGAGTGAATTTATGCAGGCTCACGTCTGTAACCGTGCCCGTGTACCGTTTGTATTACGGCGATCTTGACTGCACACTGGGAAACGTTATAGAGAAATTTCAACATAGAAATGCATCTCTCAATTGGCAGAAAGCCCATTACCATCCTAACACCTTTAGGGAACTTTTCAGGAAGTCTATGAGATATCGTTCGATCAAATGTCACACATTTCATCCAGCTTCGGCTTCATTTGTAACAGAGTACGTTGAATTCTTTTCAACATTTCCTAATCTAGTAGTTCTGTTGTATTATATACCTTATGTGTTCAATCGATACTTCCTCCGCTCTTGTGACGTTAACCAATAGGAGTAACCGCAAAATGTAGCTATGTGCCCCTCAAATGTTCTCGTACCATTGGCCCATAAATGTGAGTGACCTACAAACCTAGCTTTTGATTCCCCTATTCAGCCGAATACGGTGAAATTTCATATGGGTCAAGTGATTCCATGGTGACTTGTTTAGCTGGCAAAGAAAAACCGGAACGATGGCACATTCCTAAGATTTTGGTAACATGGTAATCTTGACCTTTTAACAAACAAACAATGATCCTCTGATTCAATTGAAACCACTTATTGCACATTATGTAGCTGACTTCTTTCGATATCACCTCACCAAACTTCAAGGTTGTAGATCCCGCACAACTCCGGCATTTTGTTTAGGGCTGTTCACTCGTCCAATTTCATCAAAATTGTGTAGGGCTTCAGAGATGGGTGCACAACACGAACCATATGCAGGTATATATGTTTATTCACACATGCACATCGTTCTGCAGCTATTCACGAATGTCTGCATTGATATATGATGGATAACATGTTTTGTCAAAATGTAACCTGGTGTACGCAGGGAAGTTTTCGAGTTAACGAGCGAAACTTATTCACAGAGGCAATTGGGGTTGTTTTGGCTCACTACTGCAGTAGTTTAAAATTCTCCTACGAATAGTATTAGTGATATTGAGTTGCCTGCAATTCTCCTGTCTGATGGGCTGATTAAGGCATTTTCCACTTGTGCGGCGTATATTTTCGAACTATTTGCACATTCGTTTCCCCGGCTAAAATTACAAACTACGTATCCGTAAAACTGGGCAGTTGCTCTCTAGAAGTCACTGATCGATCGTATTTTCAAGAAATGAAATTTTTGCTTATTCCATACAGATGATTTCCTGCAGACCACCCACCATACTACGCTCTCAGTCACCGTCAGTCCATCAGCTCCAGCAAGTCAACGCAAATTTCATGGCAATCAATCATAGCCTTCGAGTCACGGAATAGATATTTTATGGCTAATGTTGTTTATCGCACTTTAGCATCAATTGTAATTATTGACAGACTGACTTGCGTTTCATCTACATCGATAAACAGAACTTCATTACTGAGTCAGACTACTAAATTCGGGCTAACAGTTGAAGCGGTACGTTTCGAGATCATTTTTACTCGTGCCAATTTCTTACACCGGTGATTAACAATTTTCAACAAACCGCTACACGCTTCATGTCAACAGGTGACCAACTGGATTCAGTTAGCTCATTCGAAATATTTTTAGACGATCAGAAGCCAAAGATAATGGTCTCTAGTGAAGCTACTTTGTCTCGAACTGACCGACCGGCGTTGTGTGCACAAAAGTGACTGAAGTGACTCGTCGGATTAACAGGATCATGATTACCTATCAATTTCAGGGAGTTCATATGCGTCCATTCGCTGTCCATCTCTGTTCGTCTGATGTACACAGTTTGTATGCTAATGTCTGAGGCCGATGTTGATAGATCAAATGTTAACCTGCCTTCGATAATTTTTTTGATGGGATAAATATTCGCCCACGCAGCTTCCGGTGAATCGCTTGCAAATCAGTTTTTTGTAGTGAATAACCGAATTTCAGAAGCCAAGTCACTACGAATTCGGTAACGTTTGCCTGAGTGGAATGCCATACAGAGCTCGGCAGCTGGATTGTTCGGGACATACTGATGATGTGGAAAACCAGCCCGTTAACTCAGCATGTGATACGGTGAAGATTGTGAGACCTGCAGTGCTGTAATTGGGATTCCCGTTTATTTTAACCTGAGTCTCATCAGGTGTGTGTGACGTGGTGCACACTCAGACGTTTTGGTCAGTTGTTTTTTCTATCATTTTCCATTGTAGACTCCGCTAGTAAGCCACGGGCGATATCTCTGATTTACTGCGTTGTTGTGGGAGTTCGTGACAAATTGTCTGGAAACGAACTGCTAAAAAAATTATGTGTACAACTGTGAAGCGAATCTTAGCCTATTTAGCCATTCTATTCGTGGGTCTAGGCTCAGGTTCGATAGGCAACAGAACAGGGCAAATATCGATAAACAGCCGAGGAGATGTGACGGCCTACCCAATGATGAGCCACATGGATGGCAGATTTAAGTTACCACAGAACACAGCACTGTTACGACTGAGAAAAGTTTACTTCCTGCTGCATTTCCGTCACGATGTTGCATTCAGCGCACTGCTGAATTCAACTTGAGGATAACGCTCAATGAGTACTGCATAAGTTACCACCCTGCATATGTAACTTCCCAGGAAAATAATGGTTAACAAGTACCTACAGAACCTTACAGAACTCACTGTTTATACCTGTGGACAATATATAATTTAACGAAGAATATACAAGCTGGAGCCCCGTCAAAGCACTGAAGTATTTGGTGGCGTTAGACGGTGCGTGCACGATAAGTCTCATCTTAAAACTCGTATGGATCTACCCGCATATGTGTGTATATACTCAATCGCACCTACCCTGAATTCATTCCGAACACTTTATCAGGGAGGTGCACTGACGTAACCCAATTTTGTCTAGGTAACATTTCTTGACCTGGTGAATATTGTCCAAGTTAGCAAACATGCCGTGCCAACTCAACTTACGTTACTGAGTAAGTGATCGCGGAATTGCACAAACTTTGATGACCAAATGAAACATCGGTAGTCAGTAAAGAGTACGGATAACTCGAGGTGATCGCCTATATGTGCTTGATATTGAGCAGCGAGTGGTCGACCGAAAATGCTGACGCCACCAATTTAAAGCTCTTGATACACAGAAAATCAGCTTCGGCGGTTAACTAAATACCTCACAAGTTATTTTACTGTCATGAATACTTGGGTATATCACAGATGGACAAAAATGTTTTTACAGAGTGTAGTTACTGAAATTAAACACCAATGATTTTGACACAACATCCTCAAAATATGCTAAACAGAAATTCAAATTCATCGTTTTTTAATTCATGTACAAGTTCGCTGTATGCACATACTCTGCCACACTGTTACCTACGTGCGTACAGAAGGGAACGGTTACAATTTTCAAAAAGGAATATCGTGATTAGTGCAGCAAAACTCAACTTTTGAATTTTTTTCCAAAGGCAGCAAAGAGGAGTTTTAGAGTGAAGGGTTTTTGACTTAAAACACGAATTGAAGATAATAAATTTGATGGTGCACAGGAATCACCTCCAGTGAGTTACGTCCATACTAAAAGAATTCGAGCCTCAGGTAGCAAATGACCAAAACCGGTGAATACTGCTTTTTGAACAGGAAAGGCTACTTATAGAACTAATTTCGATTCGAAGCACGTCAAACTGTTACACAAAGCAAATCTCCGTATGCAACATAATTTAAGTTTCTTGAATGGTGCCAAGTATGAAAGATGTGAGTACAGTTCACACCCGTCTTAGGTAGTTGTATAAACCTGGTGAGAATAGCTCGAAAAACAATCCCAACTAATTCTATGGGAATATGAAGAGGATTTCGTAAGTCGGTTTGAACTTTCAACTGCTGTCTTCGCCGGTTGATATTCACAAGACAACAGAACCAAGTATCACAGCGGGTACATCGGAAAGATTCAGTTTAGTAAACTGTCTGTGATGCCCATTTGCCGATTTCAAGCGATTGGTGTGAAAATCTAAATGGAAGAGAAGGCTTGTTGGTGACAAGTTACAAATGTAAACACTAGACCGGTTTGGTCTTTTTAAGGCTTCCTAGACACCGGTATCAGGAACCCTGTTTTACCACATCAACCTTTCAATGACAAACGCCTGAAACATTTTACTGAATACCCAGCATTGTATTTCCGAACGAACAAACAGGTTCTTGAGTTAACACTCCCCACCCAAACACTGGGGACTAGTGTACGCCATTCTAACAAGTGTTGTGAATCAAAAAAGCGGGGGAGTATAACGACTGTTCATTAAAAACAACCATACAGCACGGATCATATAACACTCGTTGGAGTTTAACAGTGAGACCGGGACGCCACAGTTGCCAGTAGCACGCTCATGCACGATAAAAACTATTTTTTTGAGTAGGTGCACCCGAATGTTCCATATTGTATTTTTCCCAGGTTACTGTACATCAAATACGAGCCTACTCCTGACTACTCAAGAGTAGTACAGCGTGGTCGTCCAAACCCATTATACTAGGTGACTTAACAACACCGCCAACTAAGGATGAACTCAGTCGAATCGGAATAAAAAACCCTGACTATGACCAAATTGTCACAGAATCCCCATGGTTATTTTTATTTCGTCGAACGTAATAACAGCTGTCATGCGAGAAGCATATGCATAGTTTGCTGACTATGCAGCTGCAGGAGTTTCACCGAACGTTGTATTTCCAAAAAGCTAGCTGTTAGTTAACCCGTGACCTACTAATGACCAACTGGCTCACTCTGTGTCTACAAAGACAACTGGACCTACCTACCAAGTGCATGACAATACTTATATTTACTAAGTCGCAGCGAACTCACGATATTCAGAGACTGTTCTTTAGCGGTTGTTGTGGCTATGAACCTATGGCTGAAAAGCGAGAAGATTCAGCACAAGTTTTGTGGATAAGAAGTGTCCCGAGTTTGAAGTCCATCAAGTTCATTTCCTTTTTTTCTGTTGTCTCGCAACCACTGTCGGCTCTATCTTTGAGCACTTCTAATCGAGTTGGCCCTCAAAATCTGCTCTCACCTGTCACAACGTTACAGAATTGCGTACAGTTTTTGATAAACATCAAGTGTGAAGGCATATTATAAGCATAAACATTAAAGACCAAAAATGGCCACCAATGCAAAATAAACGAGCCACTCACTTGAACGAGCCATAGTACACAGTAATGACACGTGAATGAACGCTTTCATTTAAAAAATTCATTTATCTTCGTGAACAACATAATTAGTTGAAACTATACCTCGAGGTAAGTGAGCTATATAAACAAAATGCAACCACAAACGCATTTTTATAAATTAATCGATCTAGTTTAGCGTTCTCATGGTTTTCTGGTTTTCCAAGTGATCCCCTAGTTCAGCAGCATCGTCCAGTTTTCAATGGTGCTCATTAGGGTATTGAACGTAGCCTTCCCGTAAGGCGATTTCAAGGTGTGAAAGATAACCGTTTTCTGTTAGATTAAAACGTGTGCAAGGCTTTCCGCATGAATGTCGACTTGTTTAATCCATCACAAACGGAAAAACTAGAAGAACCTGCTGAGACTGGTTTCATTCTCCTTATCCAATGTTGAGAGGGGCGCGTGATGAACATGGTCGTATTCCGCAGACTTTCCGGGAAAAGTGATGAACGATCATGGAAGCAATCTGTATCTCCGATCAACAAACAAGTGGGAGGTTCGTGAACGTGAACAAGTGTTCGTCAAATTCACAGAATGGTGTGCTCGTAGAACCGTTGGTAAGACATTCAACACCCCGGTGAGTAAAGCGGCAGACGTAAACTGCGAAGTAGAAATCTAACGATAATCTCCGCCATAAACAGAGGACACTGACTATGCGACAGAACTACTAACTTCAGTAATCGCTGTGAATGACAAACATATCCCACACATAAGTTTGGCGAGATTTTAAAAGGAAAATACTTCCTAAAAATGCCATCTCATTACTTAAATGGAATTCGGAGAATAGCCTCAGTGACGTTGGTTTAGTTGTCACTGTTACCCATTAACCAAGACACCCTACAAATTGTTCATCCCACTTAGTAACCGTCATCATCCCATTTACCACCAGTTAAACCACTGGGTAGAGTGACAGTGAAAACTATGTTAGCCGTACACATTTTCTTCCACCACTCATACTCGGGACACTTAAAAGTAGAAATGTATGAAAATTTTGAACGGCCCCGTCACAGCATTTCTACTAGGAACATTTAAGTCAGTGTGTAGTCAAGGGCCGCCTCCAAAGAAGATGCCGTAGGATCAAAACAAAACTCGACGCACACACACGCACACCATGCATGCAGGCGTAACAAGTGTGATATAATCCAACTACTTGACACATGTAAGTAGCCACGACAAACGTGCAAAGATAGTGTACAAAATGAAAGTAAGGATGACCGAGTTGGTTACAAAATCAAAACATATAAATAAAAGAACTCGTAAGCGCAAAACGTCTCACCCATTAGAATAAACATAAAGCAACCCGGTCGGCGCGTACAAGGATTCAACCACACACAAAAATTTTAAGCATATCAGAAGGTTTCATTAGTTGTGCTTTCACTATGTTGCCAGCAAATATTTCAGTGCTGATCAAATGGACTCACGGCATAACCTGGCAAGTACATAATTTGGGATAAACAGCAATGATTGCGTGATTTGGGTTGACATCTGGATCGTCGTTCCATACTAAAACCACAGTGAGATTCAGCTTCAATCAGCTGGTAGCTGTAATCACTCGTAACTGGCCGAAGTGATGATGGGAACAAATGAATGGACAGCCCCGTCTCGTTTGTTGACGGACGGGAGAACCGAGATTGACTGGATTGTGAATGGCGGGGACATTACCAATGTGGCGAAATTGTGTAATTCGAAACGCGAAACCCAAATTCCTGTCGCCCCAGCACGTGTACACAGCTTAGTTTCGATGGCCATCAGAGCCGGATTTGCGTGCACCACAAAGCAAACGAGCGGACCAAGAAATTCGCGTGATGATTTGATTATCAAAGCAGTACTCATGAGTATTCGAAAGAGTGCGAGTCAATCGGCGCATGAGCTCGACAATTCCTGCTATTCTGTGTGGTAGGTTAGCGAAAACGGAACTTTCGATCGGCTTCAGAAATGATTAGTGGTCGATCCGCATAGGAATTAGGCAGTTTGCTC
>QNGE01000050.1:342924-356768 GCA_008508345.1 Paragonimus westermani | reverse complement strand
ATATATATATATATATATATATATATATATATATATAGCGTCGCACGGTGCATGCAGCTTTTTAACATGCCAACAGACGGTGAGAAACCTGAAGTCTACTTTGCCGGAAATCAGCTCCAAATTTCCGTGATTAGTCATAACGGTTTGACTTCGACGCCATCATTTGCACTCTCACGTTGACATTAAGCCGTACAGATTACGAAGTCATGCGAACTAATCGAATAAAAAACGACGAAACGTGTAATATCACAATAATTGATCAAAAACGGGATGTATACTGACCGAAACAGATCCGGGTTCAGAGCGGTCGTTCAGTCTTAGCTACAGCAACCCAAGCGAATTAAACAAACGAGCAAACGAATTGAATTGTATTCGTTTAAAACGGTCTTCAAAAGGCTATATAAACTTGTTTGAATGAAAATTTGCTTCATTTTAAGTTGAGCATCACTTACAGTTGATCATATACTTGGTATTCAGGGAAGCTTCAGAGACAACCCCTTTCGAAAAGTGACACTGTTAAAACTCGTCAGTTGTGCATACCTTTGTCACGGTTGAAATGAGAACTCCAGCTACACTATTATGAGGCCATCGCGGTGATCGCTGTTCCACTGACGTCACATTAAGCATGGTCGAGTTATGACGTCTGAACCCTCAGTGACGTTTGCGTCTGAGTGTCGGTCGGGTTGCTAGATCGTTTCTTTAGGACACAACACTTGCCTGTTGAACTACGTTTCAAGCAGGAAAACTGAACCTTCAATAATGAGGATTTCTAGAAACCTGGTTTGAGTACTTTCTTCGGTTGTCCTAGATTCTTTTTGCAAACACTGGCTTCAACTAACTTCTGAGGCGAAGGGTCAAGACCGAAAGATTTGTAGACCTTGGCGGGCACTCTTACTGACCACCTTAATCAAATTACCTTCCACAAAACTACCATTTGGATAATTGCCAATTATCGCGTTGTGTATCCGAAAGACTTATATTGCTTCGCTCCATGCAAGGCTACTGTTGGATGATGTGGAAAGTTTTTCCACCAAGAACAAAGTAGAGCGGTCTTAATTAGTAACCTGGAGTTTATTCACTTGTCATTTTCCCCATAAACGCACGTCGACTGTAGGATATTCGCGGACGTACAACTCCTTCCCAGGACTATGTGTGACTAACCGTCCGTTGCCCTCCGTCCCATAGCCTTCACCCAAAGTGCTAAACTCCGTAGTTTATCTACTCTGGTTATTAGTTTTCACTACATGCCTGTTGCTCCCTGTCACTCGCTCGTCCCCCAGGAAATGTGAACAAGGCTCTCCTGTTGGCCAGCGTGACACCATCACCGACCAGTCGATCCGTCTGAAGACCAAGCACTTAGTCGCATACCATACGGATTTGAATGCATTGTCTTTGTTCAGTTTTGCCTTTGCCATCTTACGTTTGGAATCTGGATAGTATCTTATGGATAATTTCGTACTTCAGCCTACGAACGTCAACAAAATGAACAATTCCTGTCTTAAAATTTATCGCTTTGTTTGTGCTGATGGTCCCATAGGCTAACGACTTCGTGTGGTTCCAATGATTATCCTTAGTTATATGCGCATAGCACAACTTTCACCAAAAGAAAGCACATTCATAAAATGTGTACCCAGACTGCTAATCGGAACCACTAAATTCGAACTATGAGGTCGACAACCGGTAAGTGAACGTCATGAATTTTTACTGCACGATATCAAATTTCTGATGCGGGCAATTTAAGTACAACACAAATTATCACTGAAAACAAACTTCCCGTAGTCCGAATGTTCAATGAATCGCGAGCAAACTGCCTAATTCCTATGCGGATCGACCACTAATCATTTCTGAAGCCGATCGAAAGTTCCGTTTTCGCTAACCTACCACACAGAATAGCAGGAATTGTCGAGCTCATGCGCCGATTGACTCGCACTCTTTCGAATACTCATGAGTACTGCTTTGATAATCAAATCATCACGCGAATTTCTTGGTCCGCTCGTTTGCTTTGTGGTGCACGCAAATCCGGCTCTGATGGCCATCGAAACTAAGCTGTGTACACGTGCTGGGGCGACAGGAATTTGGGTTTCGCGTTTCGAATTACACAATTTCGCCACATTGGTAATGTCCCCGCCATTCACAATCCAGTCAATCTCGGTTCTCCCGTCCGTCAACAAACGAGACGGGGCTGTCCATTCATTTGTTCCCATCATCACTTCGGCCAGTTACGAGTGATTACAGCTACCAGCTGATTGAAGCTGAATCTCACTGTGGTTTTAGTATGGAACGACGATCCAGATGTCAACCCAAATCACGCAATCATTGCTGTTTATCCCAAATTATGTACTTGCCAGGTTATGCCGTGAGTCCATTTGATCAGCACTGAAGTAATCGCCGTTCATATAGTCAACATGGATGAACACTCAATCTGATAACTGGATATAATTTCAGCTTGAGTTTAAACGTTGCTCAGATATATAACCTAAATCATTGCGTTAATCCTGTTGTAGTGGAATGAAGAGTTGGGGCAACAGCACTACAAGACAAATACAAAGACTCACAATAGCTGTCCGCAATAGATTCCACTACACTAAGTCTGTTACGTATTGCAAGAAGATTCTCCTCTTTGTAACAACGGATTTGGTTCCTCCAGCGAGCTAAATGAACATTGCCACGGTTAGCCCACGATAACCACGACCGCGTGCAAGCAGAAGGCGAAACGCGCGAGGACGAAGTGTGTATTGACACAAACAATAGACAAGTAGTTAATATGTACAATGAACATAACAGGTATGCAGAATAGTGCGTAACAAAAAAGGCAAAAAGGAAGAGACTCTACATAACTCCCCCCTTAGGGCTTCAGAGAAAAGGAAACGCTCGATAACTAAAGCAACAGACAGAGAGTCAACGATGGTAATCTTTATAGATTGTCGGCCATCTAACGGTTCGGTCGGAACGAGTGTGTGGTTTGCAGGTCTTGGGTTCGGAGGCAGAAAAAAGGGTATGATCACTAGTGTCAAACATGGGTTGGGTAGACTGAGAAAAGTTTTGTGAGTCGGTAGACGGATCTAGGGGACGCTGGTTGAAATCATCGGCATGTTTAATGTCTGGCGGACGAGACGGTGACGTTGAATCAGGGTCGGCGTAAGCAACTTTTAGTCTATCAATGCTCACCGAGTGACGTGATCCGTTTTTGTCAATGACAAAATACTTGTCTTTACGATCAAGCACGTTGAAAGGACCATCATACGGCTGCTGTAGAGGTGTTTTAGGTGAACCAACGCGAATGAAAACAAAAGGACAAGTGCGCAGATCACGATGAATTTGTTCTTGGCGCAGCGTTCTTCATGGGGGTGAAGGTTGAATATGCCGCATATGATTCTTTAGACGCGTGACGTAACTCGTGTCAGGACTCATATGCACCAGGGAATTAGAGAGAAACTCTCCAGGAATGCGCAATGTGCAACCGTACACGAGTTCCGTTGGGGTGCCCCCCATATCTTCATTAACAGTGGTTCGCAGGCCAAGGAGAATAAGGGGTAAACGATCAGACCATTTGCCACCAGCCGGTGTTGCCATCAGAGATGGTTTTAGTTGACGGTGAAACCATTCGACAATACCGTTGGACGACGGATGGTACGCAGTGGTCGTTATGTGTTCACAACCAAGAACACGATTCAAATCACGAAAAAGAGCTGAAGTACACTGAGATCCACGGTCAGTGGTGATAGTGGTCGGAACGCCAAAATTCGAAATCCACGAATCGACCAAACTGCGTGCGATAGTTTCCGTTGACGTATTGTTCAAAGGAACTGCAATGGGCCATCTGGTGGATCGATCCACGCAGGGTAGAAGATGTGTATAACCGTTGGAAGGAGGAAGGGGACCAACGATATCAAGGTGGACGTGTTTAAAGCGTCCATCTGGTAAGGCAAAAGTTCCTGGAGTAGTGATGGTGTGACGATAAACTTTACTACGTTGACATTCCAGGCACTGTTTGACCCAGTTACGAACATCTTTACGAATGCCGGGCCAAATGTAACGCTCGGTGACTAGTTTGGTTGAGGAGCGTATGCTTGGATGCGACAAAGAATGGAGGCGGCTAAACACACCAAACCGGTGTGTGAAAGGAACAAACGGTCGCCATACACCGGTAGACATATCACACGTAAGTGAATATTCTTACTGGGTTAACGGAATATCACGTAGTTTTAAGGAGGAGTTGGCACGCAGTTGGCGAAGTTCTGGGTCATTAACCTGGGATTTCGTGAGGGAGAGGAAGTCGATGACGCTTGCGGATATTTGACTAACATCCGGGCGAGATACGGCGTCGGCGACAAAATTACTGGAACCGTCTATAAAACGGATGTCAGCGGTGGAATGAGAGATAAAATCCAGATGTGTCCGTCTACCGAACTGAATTCTGAACGCTTCGAATCCACTCTCGTTAGTGCTTGTTATAAATACCTAGGCCGTAGAACCTCAACTTATGGACTGCTCACAAGGTCCCATTTTGAGGAGCTTACGGCATTGAAAAATGATCAATCGATTATGATATCAAGACCAGATAAAGGGGCCGGGATTGTTCTGCTGAATAGGGATGATAACATTTCAAAAATGATGAGTATTTTGTCCGATAGTACGAAATTTCAGAAGGAGAAATCCGGGAAAGGTAAGACGGTGGTAATTGAAAAGGGGTTCTCAAGGACCCTACGACGGTTGAAACAGGCTGACTCCATTAGTGCACATGAATTCGAGCTCATCCGTCCAACAGGAACCCGTATCCCGCGGCTGTACGGACTGCCAAAGATACATAAAGACGAAGTACCGCTTAGACCGATACTCGACATGTGCAACTCGCCTTACCATGCTGTCGCGCAATGGCTAATGGAGATCCTGGAACCGGTTAAGAGGGAGGTTAACAAATACAGTTTGAGAGACACCTTTGAATTTGTTGGTTCTATCTCTCACCTTAATGTGTCGGACAAGAAAATAATATCTCTAGATGTTTCGTCTCTATTTACCAATGTCCCGCTAGTCGAAACAATTCAGTTTTTATGTGATTATATCAAAAGTCGTCGGATCAACGTCGGTCTACCTGCGACTGAGCTGAAAGAGTTACTAATGTTCTGCACTAGCAACATCCAGTTTCAATTCAATGGTGAGCTTTATCGCCAGATTGATGGTGTGGCTATGGGTTCACCGATAGGCCCGTTACTGGCAGACATTTTTATGAGCATGCTCGAGAATAGCCAGCTGGACGAGAATATTAGAACAACCAGTTACTATCGCCGATATGTAGATGATGTTTTCTGCGTAGCAGAAAAAAGAGAAGATTTACAGAAGCCTTTGGCCGTTTTTAACAAGGCGCATAAGGACATCGTGTTCACTTTGGAACAAGAAACGGATGACTGCATGCCATTTTTGGGCGTAGCACTAACGCGCAGATCAGATGGATCGTTGCAGCGAAGCGTATATCGAGAGAAAACTTGTGTAGTGAGGAGATACGGTCGCACCATACTCTTCTGAGGATACCCCAGTCACTCTAGACACCACGTATCAGTTCCGTCGTGTAGCGAAAGCCATTATATGTCATTCTGTCCTCCAACGATCCATCCCGTATCTCTGCCGTATTTATCACGCGATTATCTCGATCCGCGATCATCTCGAACCGCTGCTACTGAATAGTGGTGTGAGTAGTATGGTGCGACCGTATCTCCTCACTACACTTGGAGTGGGCAATATCTACACTTCCACAGCTATGTGCCGATTAGTTTGAAACGGGGCCTTGTACGCTGCTTGACAAATAGGGCGAAAAGAATATGTACCGAAGATACAATAGAATGTCAGCTAAGCACGATACAGAATATCCTGTCTAGCAATGCCCATCCTGAGAAATTCATTATGAGAAGCATGCAAGACAGACCAATGCGAGCCCCAATTAACACAGTTGAATTGAAGAAAACCTACATAATTTTACCTTTCAAAGGTGACGCAGCAGCCGAGCTGATAACGCGTCAACTAACTGATGCGATTAGCAGTACCTATTTATTATGCTGCAAGTCCTGTTATAACGTTTCACTCAAAACGGACGGTGCCACTTAATCTAAAAGATAATATCCCTAACATTGAAGTCTCATTTTTGATCTATCCATTTGACTGTTCCTGTGGTTCAGCATACATTGGTCACACTACTAGGCGTTTATCGGAAGTAATTCGTGAACACTGCCCAGCGTGGCTTCGCTCTGGGCATAATCATATATGGACTTTTGCGAGCATATCCTTCTAGAATCAAAGATTGCCTCGACTTGAGCAAACCAAAGCCTAGGATCACAAAACTGAACGTGGTCGATTGGGTGCGGTTGGACCAGCAAATTCAACATCCCAAATAACCAAAAAACCCTTTGACTGCACACGTATTAGCAGACTACTTACAGTATTGGGAAGTCCATTACTGTTTTTGATTGAAAGTTAAGTTTAAACAAAAGGGATAATTCTCAGAGTAAGTGTAGCACTGTACTGTAATCAGCAAGACAACTCAATGCTCGATAAATATGTTAGACATTGACAATTGTCTTGTAAAAAGATAGCACATATGTGAAAAGAACACCAGATAGCTCAAAGGACGAGATGGACGTCACTAACCAGCTCAGTGGTGAAAACTACAATGTAGAAGTTGCCAAAGACGAATCTTCGTAAACTTTGCTTATAGGGTGAAGTCGCATTTGTGAACAGTTCCGTACGCTTGTTCTGAAACAGTACGTCAACCAATTGTCAAACGTGACAAAGTTTTAATACAAGCTGACAGGAATCCGAAGAAGTTGCGGAACAGTTAAAAACCGTCATCGTTTTTCAAAGAAAAACCACTACTTTTTGACAGCGTTCTGAATCTGTATTCACGTACTAATTATTCTGGACAAATTACAGAACCCTCTCAACATGGACAAACCTCACTGTAAAAATCATTCCAGCTATCTGCCACGGGTGGGTTCTGTTCAGAGAGACTACTCCGTCACGGAACAAACGAAAAAATTGACAATTTGGTCACTAAAATGGTTTAACTCTTAGAGTGGAGTTTATCTTCTTCACGCATTACCTAACATTTTCCGAAGTACGTGCATGATCCTATTTAGGCATATGTCAAGTTTGTTTTTTTATTCTGAAGCATACTCCATTGACTAATCAACAAGAAAATGGGATACATACGACAATGTATAGCACTGACTCTGTTGTGCCCCTCAAAAATGCCTAAAATGGGCCATACAGCGTTTCTCTTCAGAAGTTTGGATACTTGGTTACTATTGCACGATGCGCACTTCCTGCACGCGCCACGAGCGGCTAGGTGGTGTACTTGGTTTCCGCAAAAATCGCCAAACCTACGGCAAACATGTTACTTCGATCATGCTTAGTGCCGAGTAAGTGGAGCAGTGACCAACACATTTGCCTCACGACCAGATGGACAGCAGTTGAAGTCTCGGTCATGTTAAGGATGTGCACAACCGATGAGCTTCAGCATGGATAAACTTCCTGTCAAACTTTAAAAATGACTGAATGAAAAGACCAACTTTATGTAAGCAGTATACATTTGAAATATCTGTAACATTGTCAATATGCAGACAGCCGTCCGAAACCGGAATGCCAAATGAATACTGATCTAGTGAATAACGACTAGGACAGCTACTGAGTATAAATGGATGTTTGCGTTAATGATTGTGAATTTGTGGACAGCACCAGTCAGTTTTCGGAATAAGACTCTTGCCCTCAGAAGAATTCCCACAACATAGACGGTGTCCTGGTCACTGTCTCTTGAGGACGGAAACGATCAGACTTTCCGGGCTGTCACTGAGGCGGCTGAAATGAAGTTTGGCGATAGAGAAGTGACCGCCTTATGGCCATTTGTGGGTAGCGGGTGAAACGGTGGCGCCTGATGCCACACGAAGTATCTCTGGGAAGTTCGAATTAGTCGCCGCGAAAGGAGCCATGATGGGAGAACTCACAGCCCCACCAACAATCATGGGTCAAACCGGCCGTTCCGTACTGCCCGACATTGAACCGGAGCTGACCTCTCGACGTTTGCCATTGTCCTGGTGGGATAGAGCCGTTTCCCAAATAACCTCAGTATCAAGGGAGCAGTTGCTGATTGAGTGACCAGCCAAATCTGTCGTTAGCACAGAAAGATCCGGTTCGCCTACAACGATTGGCTAATTCGATGAGTAACGTCATATTGGCACATTTTGAGCAGGATTTGATATCACCAACGGTGACCTCTACAATTGTAGACTCAATCGGACGGCAAAGAACTAAAGGACTCCCAGAACACGGTTGGACAGGTCACAATGGATGTGGCAGTGTTGAAAATACAAGGCACAACAAAGATAAACTTGACGTTCTTTTCAACTGTATCAATTGCTGTTTTTGAAAACAGGGGCATTGTAAGTAAAGTCGTACTTTCTTAAGCACATCACCTGGTTATTATTCTTTTTATTTCAAAGAATCAGAATTTAGAAGTGCCATTCAGATGTGAGCAGAAATAATAATGGAATGGAAGTGCCTGTTTGACGTGGGAGCGACCGTTTTCACAGTCAGTCAGGAAAGAGGAGAACAGACGGAGTCGAACTCAATGGTGGTTTGGGTAACTAACGGACATAGATCGCGAATCGAAAGTTCGACTGAGTACGCCATGCGCACGGCCAGTCAAGGCAAAATGTCGTGTTGTGCCACCCTGTGTGACTTTGCAGCTCAGCTGATAGAACATCTTAAGCATGAGTGCATGCTGTCTTGGTTGCCGGTTCGAGCACAGCTGAGGACCAGATCTTCTTAATTAGCAATTTTCTGAATTACTCTTTGATCTCAGAGCCTGCCTGCAGCCGTTGTTCTTTTAAGTTTACAAACTGAAATCATCTCGCAAACGTCATGTTCTCTGTGTAGTACTAAACACGGTAGCGGTTGACAGTCAAAAATTAATTCCAGCATAAGTGACCAACCAGAGATCAGTCAGATTTCGAGAGTGAAATACTGATCACGTATACACGCAAAACCGATGGTAACTAGACGCGATGCTATTCGATCATAACTTTGTGCCAGGTATGCTAAGCGCTTCGTCTAAAATCAGTAATAGCATCGTCATGCTCCATGTTGTTTACAACGCACCGTATCACGTGAGATCCGATGCTGTGCCTGTATGAGCGTAAAATATGCACGTCTCAATACGCTTCGCTTTCACACAGACCATAGTTCAGCTACAGTATGTAAGTGTAATTTACCTAGACTTCAACGAGGTTCGCCGAATCCGGTTATGCAAATCGAAAGCAAGTTTTCTGAATGCGGAATATGGGGCTGATTAGAACAGTGCTTGTCTATTCTGAAATAAGCGACCGTATCGGCAACAGCAACAGCAGTCAACGCACACTCAGCTGAAAATGATAAGTATACGTGACCGCGCAGTACATAAACTGGGAAGAATGCTGTGGATAACGAAACGTCAAGGAGCAGCCCATACAGAAATCATAAGCTCAAAAAACTTAGTGAACCCCACTAAATTTCAAACCACCGCCGTGACAAGGATATGCACCATCCATAGGTTTTGAAAGTAGCGGCACCCAAGTATGGTACGTCTTTTCAAAAGAAGTCGGCTGGAACGCCTACGGAAGTGTGGTGGCCATGATTAACAGTGAGTAGTGTACAACTTACACATTGACTGTGACAGGCATCTAACGTAGTAATCCAGTAATATCAAAGTTCACCTCCTGGTGGACAAGAAATCTTGACAAGATTGCGCCGTCCGACTTTACGTCAAGCTACAACTGGCAAATTAAATGAGCTTGAGCAATTTTAGTAGTAGGTCAGCGTATGCAACACAAACCGTCATTCCTTTCTCGCGGCAATTGAAAAGAACTTATGTTAGGATAGCTATAAAAAATTTTCCGTTCTCGTGCATCCTGTAATGTAGCGTGAGGATAACGTTTGGATCCGACTGGGGCAAGCGTCAGTAAATCAACAAAACCAGAATTACCTTTCGATAATCATACAACGGTGAAGTGCAACGATCAGTACAATTCAACGCTATGATCGACACCGCCCAAAAAACCGGACAAATTCACAGGATTAAAAACCAGCGTCGAAGACAGACAAACAGCAGCCCATCCACTGACTTCGAACAAGCCATCGACCAATAAAGACATGTGATCAAGATGATCGATAGATTCGAGAGCTCAGTTTCACATCAGAGTAGACTTTGGAGCGCAGTGATAATTGTGTGTAGTGGTCACAGGTTTCAGGCTAGCAGTACCCAAACGAAAGTACATCATGGTCATGTGACCAACCAATGTAATTCGAAGAGTACTGCCAAGCAGATTTGTCTCGATAATCTTGCTGCCGCTGGTCCGACAACTGTCACGTGTCGCCGTTCTGAGAAAATGCTTGTAACTCAGATTCCAAGGTAGTCTCAACTGTAGCTACAGCACCTGGTCTTCTGTTTCCACCATGTAGGGGCTATCACTGAGCTCGAGCTGGTTCACTACTTGATACTCATTTCAGAAGTTCGAGTACCACATTTTGATCTTATGAGGTCACTCTATGGATCTTAGGCTTGAGAAGCCGCCGGACTTTTTAAGCATCTGTCAACCAGTCCAAACTGAGTAACATATTAATTTCGTTGTAACCTGGAATCAGAACATACGCCAGAGTAAACACTACATGTAAATTCCTTGATACTAATCGAAATAACAATAATGAGCGTTAACCACTTCTGAATTCAAATTGTTGAGGGATGTTGCCAGCTAGACTGCCTCATCTTGACCCTAATCTGTTTTTGTTGACATGTCACTTTGAGCCTGTACTGATAAAGACTTCACTTCAGTTACCCAGTGAATATTGTCAGTGAGGATTTTTCAGAAGAGAATCGTCGTCCGTGTTTTACAGCTCGTGCTTTCCGATTGATGAGCAAACTCAGAAAAACCAGCCAGTCGAATGAAACAAAAACGCAAAACATCTGGTCGACCTACTTTGATATAGAATACTTACAGGATCCACATGAAAGAGAGAACTGAAGAGAGTAAAACTGCCCGTGAACATCTCAATGTGTTGTACGGTGGTCGGAAGACATCGAGTGACACTCGTCATTGATCCCGTTAAAACACGAAATTTGCTAGGGGATTGACATCGTGACTTTGATTTCCCATGGATTTACATTCATATAAGAATTTTTTTGGAATGAAAGCACACAGTATCCGGAATAGGTTTTGTCAAGACATTCCAGTAAATTTGTTAACAGCGTCCAAGCAAGACGCACTAAGTCGCAATTCAGACAAAGGAGGAAACGGATGTGACATAAGCGGTCGCTAAGAGTAAAAATCGAGTATTTGTTGAGCGGAACATAAAGCGACCTCATGTTAAGTTATAAATAACATCGTTACAGCGGTTAGCTAGAGAGACGTCGACCAGTGCTTTAATCGGAAGTATGGGTACTTAGGTTTACGTCAAACAGTCAGGGTTGCGAATAAACAACCGAAAAACATGGGTTATTCGAACAGTCTTAGTCATTTGGGAAGAATATGTAACCATAATTTTTGAGACTATTTTACATATGACACCACGGGCAGGCGCAGTGCGCTCCTTCTCATTCTAAGAAGTCGGGACAGAAGAGGTCCGCTCCTGATTCTCAGTGTATCCAGTATGACCACGAAAATGTTAAATTTTACCCACGACTTGCACCTTCTAACCGTTAGTTACATAGCCAAAGCGACTTTTAACGATCATCGGTGAGTCCAAAGAATCACCCTCCAAACGATGACTTGCGGAAGACAGATGTGCTTCGACTTGTACTCCGTTATTATACATGGGTTACCTGTGTCAAATACAACTGCAGAACAACAGCCTCCCGAAGCTTAGATCACAGTTCAATACGTTCAATGATGTAAACGATCCAGATATGACCATGAGGCCCCTGATAAGGGAAAATCTGTCGTCAACCGACCGTTTAATTCACCTAAACGTTAACTGAGCATTACGCGCGCCTTCAGCGAGCTAAGCAACGTGATTTATGAAGAAGCAAACTGATTTCCTAAGCTGTGATGAGAACAAACAAAATCAATTGCTACAATGAGATAACGCTTTGGTCAAAACTTTAGCTGTCCCGTGAAAAACGGACAAAACCCAGGGTTTACGTGCGACAATAAACCAAAGCAATCAGAACTTTAGTTAACCAAATTTGGTATGCAACTGGTAAAATATAAACGTGAGAGATGAGAGGTATTGCGCAACACTCTTTATATATTTACTACAGGGACTCAAATGTCGAGATAAAATAGGACCATACAAAAATGAGTTCTGAATACCAATAGTGTTCGTTTGAAGTCATGGAAATCACATTAAGTATTTCCAAACCTTTACAAGATGGTCAGTAACGGGATGGGATAGTATGGCCAAAGTGGACGAATGCAAGCATACAACAACAGTACAGCCGACTTCAAAGGAGTCGACGACGGCACCATCACCATCAACATAGCAGTCGAGTTTGACCACAAGGTACTGTGGCTCGGGGCACTACTCACCACCACAGTGACGTGGAATAAAATAGTAGAGAACGTTACTAAAAAGGTGAAAAGTTAATAAAGGAAGAATAAGCGGAAGAACTAAAAACGGTACTAATGCAGGTGGGCCGCTGACAGCAACACGCTGCCATCTCGGATAGCGGTTCTAACCAGCAACTGGAGTGACCACGAGCATTCCAACCAGGCAGGCGACACCTACCTATTGTAAACAATATGTCAGAAACAAGCCGTTGCTTGACCTCCACACGGCTTCACCAGTAATATAATCTATGGCAGAGTAAACACTTAACTGGCAGAAGGAGTGTATAACCCAAACATCGCAGGCTGTGCAGCACGATACGTTGGCTAAGTAATCGCGCATTCCGAGCGTTCCAGAATACGCACCGGTGAACGGCATTACTGATCACGTGATCATCGTACTTGGTGACCGCCAACTGACAGAAATAGCCATGGTCAAACAAAGCACGTCCGTGTATACCATCGCTGTCAACGAGCCACGTTTGAGCCATGGAGCAAAACAAAACGCACATAAGCAACATACATACCTCTCCTCTCTCCAAAGGCAACCGGATATCTTTTCAACCACACAGATGAGGTGAGTTGACAATGGTAACCCGTGCCTATGCTATCCACCCTCACATCTCACTAGAAATACTACACGCTTATAAAAATAATGCTAATCAACTATGTGGAACTCTCAACATTCTCGAGAGGATTACCTCTCCATAGCATGCTTTCAAAGCTGCGGCGATTTGATCTCAGTGTTCGTTACGATCTCTCAGCTGACTAAAACTGGGTAATCTGTTCACCGGTAAACGTTCTGCACACTCTCCTAACGCCAACACCAGTTAGATATCTCGCGCTTACAAGTGCATGAACTCTGGGCAAACGACAAAGCAAAACGGGTACGTACAACAACATAGTCCAAGTCCAAGTAACTGCTCCGAAATGCACGATGGTCCCTAACAGAGTGACTGCTATATGAGCAAGTTATGCACACGGAGTAGAACCACAGGCAAGTCTCTGTGTAATACAATGCCCCTTCCTATGCTGAAATGCAGTACTCAAAATACAGAGACCGTGAGATGCTCCCAGCTACAGCGGTCTGTCAACATTGTCAGTGCGTCGTGACCGGACGCCAAAATTACCACTCAGTTGCTTCTCCTACGGAGAAAGACGACCAAGCTGAACATTCAAATCACCAGCTAGTATGATGATGCCTGAGTGTTCAGTCTGCCTCCGAAGATCAACGAGGGCGTCGCACAACCCACCTTCCTTAGCATCCGAACAACTGTCCAG
>QNGE01000050.1:260685-328682 GCA_008508345.1 Paragonimus westermani | reverse complement strand
GAAAGTGCAGGTGCTGTTAATTCCATACGTTGACTACTGTCGTGGATTCTAGTTTCCGAGATACAGCAAACATCGATATGTAGCGAGTCCAACGTTCGTGCGAGAGCAACCTGTTGACCTATCTGTTTTAGAGTGCAAACGTTGAAGGCACCTATATTAATTTGCGTTCTAGGTCGAAGCACAGGTCGAGGGAGGTCTGAGACTGAGTGGCGAGAGCTGGGACTTATCGGCACAGTGTTACCATGATTAACTATAGCTGCTGTGGGACCTGCAGAGAAGTTATCAGAATTGGGGGTCGGGAGGGCCTGAGAGCTAAAGTTGATAGGACAGTGGGGGAGGGGTCAGCAGTAGCATGTTTTCGCCTATCCACCCTGCTGTATGCAGCAGACAGAGCGACCCAGTTAATGCTGCGAGACGGCCAATACAGTATGTTGTCAGGATTCATGGTTGTGTGTGGACTGAGACACCGCCAGGACGCCCAGACCTAGACAGGAGAACGATTAGGGTTCTCAACCAAAGCCTTTGGCTCAAAAGCCTGTATGCAAGGCAGCGGGTGGGTGGCGGTGTACCAGAAATGACACGTTTTTTGGGAAGAGATGCCAACCGTCTTCCAAGCACCCAACCTGGAAGACCAGGAGACTGTGGTTTGTCAGACCTCTACCTGTTGGCCTGCCTGGTATGAGCAACTCTGTCCAGATTAGCCCAACAGGTCATCGAGATGCGTAAGCCGTCACACCACGTCAAGGTCCAGTCTCACCGTGACGGTTTTGTTGCTGTATGAAATAGTGGTGGAATTATCCTTGCTCCTGGAGGACTTGCAGCAGCCTTCGCTGATTATAGGAAAGTGTGCAGGACAATCTCTTCAGGTGAGGCTTGTGAAGTTCAGAGGACAGTCATGCGTATGGTTTTTGGGATGAGAGGCCTCTCCTACAACCGGGGGCTAGAGCATCTGAACATGTAGCCCCAGAGTTACCAGCAAATCCGCAGTGACCTGACTATGATATGCCGCATTTTGCGAGGTGACATGGGGGAAGAGCTTAGAGCAGATTTCCCTTCCGAAATGAGTACAGATTCCCAGGCCATTCTCTCAAGATTCTGTGTTTTGTCTATCTCGATCGGCCGCCAATAGCTGGAATATGCTACCAGTGCAGGTGATGTTAATACCCAACGATATGGCCTTTAAGTGGCTCCTGGATGCGCGTGTTTGAGCGAGGGTCACGCATAAGCCCCGTGGTGTTTAGAAAGCTTCCTTGTCAATTCGGGAAGACATCTGTATAATCATACCTGGTACAGTGAATCCTTTTTTGGCTGCTTTTTCGTGGTGGAGTGAGAAGGGCAGATTTGAAGATAGCCATATGCTCAGGTCTCTTGTAGGACTTACCTTAGCAACACGCACCTCTGTTTATACACAGTGTGCTACGAAGACGTTGCCAGAATCGCCACCAAGAGACATGTGCGAATACTTATCGTCATTGGTGGGAAGACACCACCCTACTGACCATTGCTTAACTGGCTCGAGAGCAGCTTGCAAAGTGTTGGGAACATGGAGATTCCGGATTTTTAAGTCATCCGCATAGAGAAGAGTGACTGGAAATCCCCTCCGGCAAATCGTTGATTTAAATTTAAAGCAACAGTGAACCAAGTACAGATCCTTAAGGATCCGTCCCGGGACGGATTTCAGTTCACAGGACAGACGACGGCCATGAGCCTAAATGTCTAGGTTCTTTCACCGATAAGCCCCGAAGCTTTCAACATTTCAACTGCGGGTATTCTAATTCCAACGTACGATGTCCTCCTGCAACTTCGCTACAATAGAGGAAAGGAGTATCAGCTAGAGTATACAGCTACCGAACTGTTGCTGCTACTCGTGAGAAACCGCATACACATGGGAACGCTTCAGCTTGCGACTGAAGTGCACCCATACTCATCGATGTTCAGCCACACTTACTGTCACACACGTCCCGGCATCCGTGCCCGTCACTGCCTACCTGTACATACTAACGCATACATCTACTACCACTAACTACGCATACAACCCTTGCAAGCCAGCATGTGCGGCACATCTGCATCCGTATAGATTTGCACACATGTAGTTGCCGATCAAGTTTCATGTCATGTCCCCGATGGCTCTCGCCTAACGTAAATAGTTAAAAACAGTGAGACAAAGGTACTTAGTATGTTTGTGTTAGGTACAAATTAACAAGCATCTGTTAAGTTCAGCGCTGACAGCTTACAGAGCGAGTATATTGAAATGATCCAAGAACACTGGGGTAGATATATCCTACTACATAAACATCAGAATGTGGAAGGAAAAACATATATGTACAGGTATAAATGTGAAAACTGCTTGTGCTCAGCGAAAGTGACCTTTCACAGGATAGATACTGACTCAAGGGAGGGACGGGAAGCTAGCCAGCCATGCCTCTGCAACGCATCCGGTTTTATATGGGCCCCTTTTTAATATATTTTTTATTGCAGTTTTTGGAAGTGTGACCATGTGTGCATTAGTCAGCCCATTCAGCTCCTCATATCCTGGGCTGCATGGGTCGGTTTGGAGTTGTACCTGATTGACTTACTTCATCAGTTGCGACCGCTGACCTGGATCACAAAACCGAAGCGTAGTGGTTACTCCGATAAAAACTAGATTATCACTTTGTTAAGGGTAGCATACTTGAGACGCTGAGAGAGGTTAGTAGCATCGGGTTACAGCCCTGAGCAGGTACTTTCTTTCCATATGGGGATCGGTCCTTAGGCACAGTTGTAGAGTGAGGAGGAAGGGTGGATGAGAGCACTCGGAGAAAGCATGGGTTGAACGGGAACTTATGAATGATACGTGTGTGAATCCTGCCCGTAAATGTTACCAATTAGCTGTGGATCACTTTGCAGCTGGTTGGGCGAAATATCAGGTTCCACTTACTGTACCTCGGTGCCAAATGACTACAAGCTGTCTGTTTTAAGCAGTTACGCATACACATACGCTTGCAGACATCCTATCATATGCTGGCTTGCAAGGGTATACTCACTCTTTCGAGAACGCAGGACAATTGCTCACTGACATTTACAAATATGCAACCAAACAGACAGCAAACCACATTCATACTTCAAACAGGCCAGAATAATACAAGGATTGTCATAGCAGGGAGTACACGTTCACATTCCTGTTCCAGTTTTCTCTTGAGAGATTCGACCGAAGTAGCTAGGACGACAGACTTAGGTAGCTTGTTCCATGGGTTGATGCCCCTGATCCTGAAAAACCCGGCTCTGATGGACGCATGAGCACACGGCATGCCCAGAGACAACCAGTGACCCCTTAGGTGAGTCGTTTCTCTGGCTGGAAACGGAGTCCCTGGTGCGACATCGGTGAAACCATACAGAATTTTATTCGTTTCGATTAGGTCCCCACGAAGTTGTCTGCGTCCCAAAGACAGATCGAGTTTTTCAATCTGGTTACACAGTCTATATCTTTCATTCCAACAACCAACTGATGACCAGCCTTTGGAACCTCTCCAGGCACTGTCTTTTTTGATGTGCGGTTCCATGTCTGAGCACAATGTCCTAGATGCGGCCTCACGAACGCCTTGAACAGTGGTATAAATAAACCAGGGCCCCTGGAAGAAGTCACTTTCCTGAGTTGAAAAAAAGCCGCCCTAGCCTTTTTTGTAGCAACCGCACATTGGACTACCGGTTTGAAGGTACCACAGGGACGGATCCCCAGATCCTTAACTTCATCTACCTGGGTAATCAACATTCGCTCATTCGTTCCCGGGAGATAACGAAGGGCCTCTAGTATATCGGGGCTAATTCAACTAATGCACTTACCAAGGTTAAGCTGGGGGTCCCAGTCATTCGACTATGCGGTCAACTCAATCAGATCCAGATGAAGGTCCGATCGATTCGGATTGCCGGGAGTCTTCACGTTGTCGGCGAGCATGCAGCACGGCGCATTCATTTCGTCAGCCAAATCGTATAGTAAAAAACCTTGTGGTACCCCGCTGAGAACCCTCTGGATGTTCGGCAGCCCTCCCCCAACGGACACTGTGAATGTCCTATCTGACGAGAAGCCTACAATCCATTCAAAGATTTCTGGGACTATGCAATAGTACCTGAGATTTTCCAGAAGCAGTCGGTGGTTGACTGAGTCAAATGCTTCGTAAAATTCAAGGTAATAAACTTCCACGTACTTCCCGTTGTCTACTCTTTTGGTTATTTCGTCTACGAAGCAGTTAAGGTATGAGAGACGACCTTCTTTTCATAAAGCCATGTTGATTAGTACATAGGAGGTTGTTACCAGACAAAGCTAGCTAAGCGATCTCTGGTGACTCACATACTTCCAACTAGACGCACGTCACGGCAACAGGGTTTGTGGCTCTCCTTCACGCCTCTTTTGTGAGTCGCAACCACAGTGGCCATCTTTCAGTCTTTATTAATCGATTATAATCCCTTATAAGGGATCCTCCCTCGGCCCATTTACATTAATCAGTGCAGCTAACGGATGCGCCGAAATCTCCACCAAGGAACGAACCAGGGCAGCGCGGATACAGTCTGGTTTCGGAGTTTTCGATGAGTCCATTGATTGGAGAATGGTCTATACCTCAGAGGTTGAGGTCGTGAAGTTTTGCACCGCATTTGCTGTCACCCTGGCTCTCACTGCAGTCGAATATTTTAGATTGTCTTGCCGATGTGCGCTGGCAAAATACTGGCCCAATTGATCCGCTTTCTTCTGGTAATTAACCAAGATTTTACCCTCAGCCAACGTGATTGCAGAAGGCAGCGTTCGACTGCACGTAGCCGTAGAACAGCTTCGGATTGGATTGACCTTTCGCTCTAGTTCTGCTTCATGCTTCAGCCCATGCTTTTTGCGGAGCCTTGAAGCCCGACTTCGCTAGAGCTGAAAATTAAGTCTGTTCCCAAAACTTGTGAGTTTGAAGCACTTCCATGCGACCACAGGTGCATGCTTTTTTATTAGCAAGACCAAATTCAGCTTTACCAAGTTCCAGCAATTCTCCAGAGGAGCACTGCTGCTAGACAATTCCCACTGAAACGTTGCCGCGTTCTTCGGAAGTTCATGTATTGCAATCTTTCCATAGTTTCTAGCTCACTTTTCCGGCACTGGCTTCCACTTGACACAGTACTGTGATCTCGTAGTCGCGTGGTCACTTTTACCTAAGGGAGCACAAATTTTTGGGCATGCATCTGGTTTCCATTTTTAGTTACTATGAGGTCCTGCAGCGAGTCTTCCCGCCCCGTCCTAAACTTGGTAGCTTGCTCAACATGTTGCTGCAAAAGACGTTTATGGAGGCGTTCCAAGAGTTTTTCCTCAAAACTACCGTCCGCAGAGAACTCATGCCCCCAGTTGATCCCCGGTAGGTTCCGGCTGCCCAGTTGTAGGACTAAGTTTTGTTTGCTGAAAATCTCATCAACGGTGCTAAGTAACACGTTATCTCCCTCATCGGTGACACCAAGACTTCTCTATACGCAGAGTTCCGATGTGCGACTCGGTGAGTCAGGTAGTACACATTCCACCAGTTGTGCATTGGGAGTGTGAAGGCTATTCCCAGAAACCGGACCATAGTGGATCACAACTAGAAAAATCACCTCCGGGCCTGCCGTCCCTCTTAACCTGTCTACAGCAAGTCCCTCCTGGAGGGTAAAATTGATCAATCTTCGATTCCTGTTTGATTCACGGCAACTACATCGCACCCTGCCGCTTCGATGTTCAACTCATTCCACTTACTGCCAATACTACACGCATTTGTGTGAAGGATGTCCATCCATTTATCTTGAGATCAAGTTATAGTTCTCAAGACGGATCCCTCAGGTGCTAATCCCGAGGGAGTCACCCGATTTTATGATGGTGTGCCAGGGATATTGCCCCACACCGTCGGTGTCATTCTTGTTTGGGAATGACTGGCTGGTTGCCTCTCTGATAACATAGTATTCGCTACACAGCTGACTGAGAGTTTATCGAAAGCCAGCAGAAGAGAATTACTGTTTTGTATTATGGTCTCCCGTAACACCGCAACACTTGCAACACTATGATGGCCTCTTTGTATAGATGGTCTCAAAGCATGACGGTCGTTACGCACTGACAAGCTATCGGGAGCCACCACGAAGCGACCGTTAGTTTCTGCTAGTATGTCCCCAGATTTTGTTAGAAGTTCGATATGAAGCGGATTTGAAAACTCAACCAACACCGGTCTCAGTGATCCTGGCACTTGTGTGTGCCCCTTGTATTTGTCTACCCTGACTACTCTCTTTATGCCAACCTCAGTAATGCCAGCGAGCCCGAACAAATTCACCAGGTGGCATTTATTGGCTTTTGCTATAACCCCACTATCCCTGAAGCAGGGTTCTGAGATGTCGTGGACGATAAAATTCCATGTTCATCCAAGAGTCACCTCCAGATATCTCTCCACTTGATGCGACCTCTCATCAAGGATCTGAGTTTCCGACTAGATACCTTGGATCAGAGCTAATTTGCTTGCACGAATACCTTCGGTGTTTCATCGAGACGACCTTTGGCGCCCATTTTTGTGCGGCCGCGCTAACTACGAAGTGGACATCGAGACGGGCATGTGCTACATCTGACTTTGGCTTCATTGTCTTAGTCTGAATGGACAAGCTTCTCACACATTCAGAGGAGTCCAGAATATATTATTTGGCCCACCGACCTCTGGGACAGCCAAGGCAGGCGCCTCGGTGGTCATTAGAGAAGTGCCGTCTAATGGAGTTACCTGTGGATCTTCGCGTAACACTTCGTGAAAGTTGTTGGCCGAAGGTGTGGTTTTGTGTGTAGACGCGGCGCTAGATGCGTGAAGGTGGGTATATATTTGCTTCCAACACACACGATGTCAGCGGTCTCGGTGTCCTTTGTGGTAGACTGAACGGTTCCACGCTGCTCAAACAAAGGCTGCTTGGGAGAATCGGTGCTTAACGTTATGCTCACCGAATTAGGTCTAGATGTGACTGACATTAAGCATATGCACCCGTTGTATACCTACTTCAGCTCAAGAAACCTTCTACAAAGATTGAATGCATACTGCATGAGCAATGAACACCGGATGTGAAGTGCCAGTAGGCATAAGTTATTCAGGATATCAGCTGCTGGGTGTGAAAGAGCCCTCTAGCATCTGCGTTTAATAAGTCCACAGTGACTACGAATTTCGTATCTCATTTTTGCAGTTATAATGAATAAGTGCGATATAAGTTATATAAACCAGCCAAAGAAAAAAGCAAGAAAGTTAGACAGGAGTCAACGATGTAGCAAGAACGAAGTGGCCAGGATAGAGCTGCACCGGAAGCCCTGCAAAAAGAATCACATGGCAGGGCATCAATTACTGATTAGTAAATACGAAAGTACTAAGGTAACAATCTGAGTGTAAACAGACAACCCTCGTATTTAAAGAAGACGAAAGTGCGTTGGCGGTTTTAGTTTACATAGGTAGATTTCGATGCGGTGAGTGTTAATTGGCTGGTTTGTGGTATAAATTCGAGTGTTTGTGTGCAGGTCGGCGGATAGCCGGTTTTCGCGCAAGATGTCAGAACTGGTAGGTCTCAACGAAGCGTTTCGAGCATAATTTTTGAATGGTTTCCGTTGTGACGCGTTCGCGGAATTCCATAAGTTGCGAATGTTTGAGTTGTAGACGGGAACGAGTTACGTTCTGAGGAATTGTGTAACACGTGTGCAGTACTACCGAAATTTGGGAAGAAAATTCCGGAATACACACTCTGATCCCTTTTTGTGCACCGTACTAGGAAGAGCAGGCGGACGGAAGGCGCGAACCACATGTGAGTAAGTTGTGTTTTCCGCATGGTGACGACCACCTACCAAAAAGAAGACGAGGCAACCCGACCCAAACCCGAATCACCCGCCACCGTTAATTCATGACCCTCAAATCACTCATGATAGAAGCGCCAAGAAGTGGATCGTTCCACTGTCTGCCAGCCAAAACATGGTATTATAATATCTCTTTGTCTCACGCATGATCAATTGTTTCCCCCTTGATTTATCCTCAATTCCATTGGTTGATTTTGAAACAGCGCGAACTGACTGTAACATGCAACGGGAAGAGCAGATAGAGAATGCTTCCGAAGATACAATACGCAATACGCGACAGTGGTTCAAGTGCAACTTTCTGCCTTGATCGTTTCAGTGTCCGTTGATTCGGGGTTCTCGTGCACAACGGTGGAAATTTTCCGTAAAAAGTAAAATATGTCGTTTGACGGCAAGAAAATGATATACCATGGAATATCGGGTAATATTTCTGTGGTATCGCCCGGGAATTTGGAAATCACTCACTTCCATGACAGAAGTGATCACGTGAGGTACAATGTTTTGTTTTAGTTTACCGTGAATCGGTTCGCCCTTCATTTGGCGTCAAGATCAAAATCATCAATGGTAGGTGTCGTGACGACATATATTCGCCATCCTGTGGGGAATTTTTCCATGTGTAATTAATAGTTGGCTGTTTCTTGGTGATCGATGATGCATGAGATGTAAATTTTATGGGGTGTGTTTTGTACATACTCTGTCGGCTTAATGCAGGGGAATCCGATTTCATTCTACATTTCATGTCAGGTAATGGATTGTTTACGGGGCCTCAAAGTTGTCTCCAGGGATCAGGAATTTGTGAGCTTCAGTGATTTTAAAAGTTGCTCGGATAGATAATTGGAGGATGACAGTGTTTTGTACGTGCTTGGTTCATGCACAAATTCAGGCAATGGACGCTTGGAATATGATAGTGTGGGTTTGGTTGCTGTTCAGTTTACGAGGTAGGTGACGTTCTGGTGTATAAAATACAAGGGACGTAAGGGCGGGAGCCGCGGATTACGATGTGTTTAGTGAGTTGAGTCCACATACTTCCCATTGCACAGTTCCCGCGATAAATGCCGCCAATCAAGCTTCAACGAGGTTAGGAGAAAAACCGGATTTGCTTTTAGCCCTTTCAAATTGGAGCACAACTACGACATAACTACCTTTCTGCGCGATGCGCATCCAACGAATCATCGGCTAACGGGAAGTGAATTAAACGACTCGAAGCATCTTTTAGAGTACAGCACACCAACTGTTGAGTTGAAGCAGTATGTTGCAGATGTCTGTTGCTAGTATATAACGGTATTCGCAAAATCCGTCACCCGTTGAAAACTTCCGGCAACAAGTAAATGGCTCAGCGTGCATTGGTGCTGCAGAAAATCGGTCACGAATTCTGAATCATATAGAGAAGACCGGTGTACCGCGTGTCATCAAACACGACAATGATAGATACACGCACGTTTCGCACGGAGACAGCAATTGTAGTTTCCTGAGGCGGTGAACGTCGCAACCACACGTGGAACCAACCCAACAGCCATATCAGTATCTGGCTACAGACGGCATTAGCCATGGAAGACCCGTGATGTATGCCTATTTCCGAAGTGAAAAATACGTTCCCTACGCCATTTATTCGAAACATTCCGGAAAGCGACGTGGGGCCACGTACATATCAGAACGTTTGTGATGGATAAAATGGCCGCCTAAATGCGAGCAGCATGAGTGGTTCTGGGGGACGAAGCAACGTTATGCTACGACCATGTCCGGAGGGCTGTGACCAAACGTGTATGTTGATGCAATTAACCTTATATTGACCAGTCAGATGTATTCACTCGTAAGCCGAAATTCTTTTCATCGCAAGGCTATTTGCGACAACTCAGGTGAGTGAACGAACATCTTTGTCCATTCATTTTGAGGGTTTAACCCAGCTGGTGCAATAATCAGGCGAACAGACCAGAGCTTCATTAACTACCTTATGTGCAACTGGCTACATATAAAGCCCAAACGGGACATCAATGCACGGTCAGATGTTGTTCACTACGGAACTCGAACAACCAACCGTCTAGAAAATGCGAATGGGCGGCCGGACGCCTTCAAATTGATCGTATTGCATTTTAACTGAGTTATGAAATGCTGTATCAGAGGTTGGCCAAGCTGCACGATGTAAACCCCAGGACAGGGAGCTGCGTTTTCGAAGGCCATCATAGCTTTCATGCGCCAGTCCAGTGAGACAGCTAAGGCAGCCTTGCCATACACAGACGTCTCCCTTCTTCCATCCTGCAATGCAAAACGGCCAAGGTGGGTGATTGTCCACATGGGGGTGCCTTGTGGGTATTGTGGTGACGCCGTTAGCTTGAATGGTTGTCGGTGCGATATGGACCAGCTAATTTTCCATGTGGAGTGCATGAATATTGCTAATACATATAACACTGTCCTATCTGCACAGGGCAGATGCAACCTACTTTGCCAGGTACGTTATGATTTCATCAACCTTGCTGGTTCAGTCGCACCAACCCCAAAAACGATGCCACCGCCGACGCTGAAACAAAATAGAGACCGTGTACAGCACTATTAATTGGCGATGACCCGAACCCCTTTAAAGATGAGTTTCGTGTTGTTCCCCACGCAAGCGGGTCCAAGTGAAAGTGTTGGCAAACCTCACTGGCAACAGTAAGTGATGCTCCGCCTACCATGTAACGTACCGCTTAACTTCAGGCTTCACATCGGCGGGAAGAAGAGAAATCCAACTGAAACAGATCCTAAGGCAAAGAGCTGCGGAAATTAAGACGGACTATTCCAGATAATGATGAACATATAATAAATGTATTCCGATACTTTAATATCAATTTCACGTCGTGGTATTGTGACTATAGGGTGTATGTAGACTGAACATCGGGCTCATACGTCAGCGGGTCACCGGAAAGGCTCCGTGTGCTGGCGTACTTCGCTTAGTTTTAAACCACTTTGCCTTTTCGAAAGCATATGAAGTTCCGACTCCCGGGGGTTCACGTAACTTCACAAACTTGCCGATTTCTTTGTTACCATAATGCCAAACCAGCTTACGCTCGATTAGAGTGAGCAGTATATACAGCAAGCAAATAACGCCGACTTATGCCCGCATTACGTTTGGAAATCGTCAACCGCAACCCTATCTATTTATCCATGACGCCCACAAATTTCAGTGGTTTTCAATTACACGTGGTCATGATCATAAGCACTCGCACTTATCAAGTGTCAGCACTTATTTGACGGAATATCGAACACACAAGCTTAGGAAAAAATGGTTTACCACTTGTACTGTGCAAGTTCAATAATAATTCTTTGTTAACTCTCTCTATCTACCAAATCACAGAACTCCAACCTCCTAATCAACCTGTCTCACTATTAAATCAACGCGACCTCTCAGCGTCCTTGGAGAAATTTTTTACACTTTAAAACGAAGATATCTACCATAGCACAGTAGGCATATTTCGTACTTTTTAGAATATTCCGTTTATCACCGTTCAGGCGCTATCACAAACCTACATATTGTGACGCAGCGTGTGGTCGGCACCTTCTTCATTTCCTTGTGCAAGTCGTGCGCTCGTCTTACTGGACCTTTGACTCACGCTTGTTTCAGTTATCTTCCTTCACATAAATATCGTTGGGACCCCTACTTCTAAGGAACACTGTACCCCGGTGTCTCCACGTTGCACAAAGTGGGAATACGAGTGTACCGGGTACACGAAGCCAGAACGTCCGGCTTGCCAGTTACAATATTAACGGCCTACCAACGACAGCACTTACTCCCTGTGGATAAATTTCAGCGTGCACAACGTTGACGTAACGAGCACTCCAAATCCAATCCGTGTGCTCCAACTAAGTTTGACCGCATGTTACATTGACTTGTGTGGTACAATAACTTTAACACCGAAGAAAAATGGACTGGATTTGGGCACCTTGGATATACCTCTCAAAACAGTGTAACAATCGCTGAGTCGCGGCGCAATTTCCATTACCAACACCAGCACTATGCTTTTATCTAAGAAAAGCTGCGAAGTTCCCTCAGAAACAGTGAGTATACCGGCCATTTTCAGATGCACCCGATTTTTCTCAGCACAACGCAACCATTACGCCGAGTAAAATCTATACATCTTCCTCACAATGTGAATTCTATTATGTCACAAAAATCTGAAAACCATTCCGCTCCCGAAAGGCCGTTTCAGCTGGTTTCGATTTTGAGAACAGGTGATACGAATTTGACCTCAACGTTGTCGCTTTTCGGTTAGATAAGTGTCATTAGTGGTTGAATATCGACCCTCACGTTTATATTGTGGGAACTGACAGCTGAGTTTCTTCAGCTATTTGCTTCCACTTGGACTTGAATTGGCGATTTTGTCACGCGTTACGTTTGTGATCACGTTTTTAACTCCCTTGTGTATTACAGTCTTGCTCCACCTAGTGTCTCCGAAAATGCGTTTACAACGACAAACGTGTCTGTTATCCGGTTATGTGGCCGTCCGGGCTTTCCACGAAAGTAGCTCAAAGGATGGACTATGATTCTTACTAAAAATGGTTCTACACCAAGTGCACCGGACATACAGCGGATCACTGCTCGGCATTAGAGTGGAAAGCCTCTGGATTCGCCTGCATGTCCTGTGGTTTTGGAATCTTACCCTCCACTTTACTTTGTGGAAATATAACCAATTCGTGCAACCTGCAAAAGCGGGTGATTCGCACTGTGATACGAATCATGAAAGCATTGGAGACAACTTGTTCATCTGAGCAATCCGTCGGCTTCTGTAGCCGTTCAGCAGCAGGAAACATAGCTAAAAAGCGGTGGGTTCTGTGCCACACGCTCGCCGTTGGTATTTGGAGAGGGAGCCACAAAACCCCCTGAGATTTCAGTGAGAGATGCGGCATCAGCTCTTCCATATAAAAGTGAACGCGGTACTTGTTTGATAACCTGGAAAATGTACGCAATAAAAAGTGAACCCTCGATATTGGCTAGGCAAATGCTTGATGCTGCGAAATCCGTGCCAATCGCGTGGGGGCCGAAAAGACCAAAGCCATGAGACATGATGGCAAGCCTCTCTCGAGCAGTAAGTACAGACGGGATTAACACAACAAGCGCGTTAAAACATAACTACCCTAACGTCATAAGCTTGTTCGGGATAGGTCTGTTGATAACAGAAATGTAAGAACTTCATTCTGTGGAAAAATCCCATTAAAGCTCTTGAGACCCCTCCACCGTCATTCAAAGCTTCTGGCATGCGATGCACTACGGGAAGTATTAACAACTACTCGGGTAATTACCCGGAGGCCCGGTAATTAAAAGCGTCTAATAATGACGTGGATGTCACCGAAGCTGCCATTACATGCAAGCATCCCAGGTCCCCCATAGTGCATCACCCTCTGACGTCTGCGGTAAAAGCACCGGCACCTGGCATGCCGTGACCAAAGTCTGGTCGGAAATTTTCTAGAAGCATAATCGAACTCCAATAGATATGTACCCCTTGTGTGCAGAAGCGGAAGGGGGTTCTGGAGCCTGCCATTTTGTGAGGTAACCACATGGCTGAATTTCGTCTACTGTCAGGCTGGTCCTAGCACGAGGAAAACTGATAGGCTATGCCAACCAAAGTGCGCGTTTTTTGCAGAGCTGTAGCAAAAGCCGCCGCCACTAAACCCCGCACGTGCGGGAAATTTTCTCTAAGCAACCTCAGTACAGATCCCAATAAGCGGAAGGAGTGCTCATGCAACAACCACCGGAAGTGATAACGCCGAAAGACATCAAGCACACGGTTCACATTGGCCGTTCTAAGGTCAAACCACACTCAATTCCTCAACTCCAACACACTTAAGTGGGGTTGTTACCGTGGTGCAGAAGCAGGAACCAAGTACAGACCACTCGGAGGAGCTTCAGAAGAAGATTTGGCAAACAGAGCGTGACAAATCCTACTCACTGCTAATTAATCTCCCCCAATCCTGTAGAAAGCGTTGCTCCATTCCCCAACCCTCTCAGGTTTCCCTTTTGAGATCACCCTATGCTGTGGTGGTCTCAAGTCGTATTGGTATCAACTGCCTTAGTCTGACGAATAATATCCCAGTAGTAAGAAAACTGGAACATTAGTCTCTTCACACTGCTGCTGGCACGGAAACATGGCTAGTACAACAGAACAGTGGCAATCAAAACCCTAGCTCTGTCCACTCAGTCTACTGTAATGACTGCAAAAGAGGACGCATGGGAGGGGTCGTTATTTATTTTCACACCAAGCAGCAATGTGGCCCCCATCCGCGACGTGTGATGACAAATAAGTCTCCTTAGCCACGATTGGCTGTTATCGGGTGTTATTCAACATTCAACTTACAGTTGACTCCTAGACGGTATAGCTCTTCCGTCTCAATTGGACAAACCTATTTCGAACCGGAATTTTCAACATTCATTTGTGATGCGTGATTTTAACGTCCCAGAAGCGTCTCCAGTGGAACCCTCGTGACGGGTTGCAAAATGTAGCTTCGACTCAGCTGTGGCACTAGATGTGTAGTAAAAACCTGGACACAGACCTGACGCCTGCAAAGAGGTGATGTCCAGAGTAGACTTCTTTTTTTACAAGATCTCGTGGTCACAAACGAACCTAATTACGCTGACAAGGTTAGAACTGAGGCTCAATTAGACCAGAGTGATAAGTTGATCTTCCCTGCTACTCGATACACTAACCTGCGCAAGAGCGGCTAATGTACGATTTCAGCTGGACCGAATTCGATAGTATAAATCAATGTACGTAGCTTGACGTAAGCACCACTTCAGTCGCATGTAATGGTCAACGTACAAAGCGTACATTTTATGGGGGCTCACTTGTTGCGCATCCCACACAAGTTGGTAACGAACTTTTCTTGCTTTCGACTTTCAGAATGAAGTGATCGAGACTATCTGCCAGGCAAGGACAATCCGAAGAGCGCTAAGGCGTCGGAACACTACGCAAAATGCGCAATCGATGCGAACCAGAATTTCGCCACGATCATCTGCAAGCGCACTGAATAGTGTTCAAGAGAGTGCGCAAATACAGTAATTTTCTCTTCAAATACGTACGATGCCGCCCCGAGAACCAACCCTAAATAGGGTTCTTGCGGCAATCAAGCGGCAAAATTACCCTTGAAGCCAACGTCGTCGTTGACTTATCCGAGCGTCAGTACGCCGCGCCGTTTAAAACTCTGGTTCACCAACTTTTTCCTAATCTCCATCCCTATCGGTACTCAATGAGCCTGGTTTGTTTACAGCATTCCCAATGTACGACGCCCGGGTTAGGTAGTTTCGAGAATACTGAAGGAGGCTTCTGTGCTGGCCAAAACATTCCTTGACTTCCCATGCCATCTCTTCCTCCTGGTATTCTTTCCAAGCAATAGAAAAAAGCCGCTCTCATCCCTATTTTTAAGTCGGGTGATTGGCCAATCAACCCAAGGTGCATTCCACAAAGAATTTTACAGCGTCGCCTTAAACGAGCTACCTTGAAGCACCTTTAGACAAAACTTCCATCTCATTATCACACCACGGCTTCCTGCCAAATAGATCCGCGCAACAAGCACTCTGCTTTTTCAAACAGCTTAACATATGTTAGAGGTTATAGTCTTATATCAGACGCGAGTGCCTTTGGCTTTCACAGAGCGTTCGGCAGGGTACCACGTGGCATTCCTCTGCAGATGATACGACATTACAGGCGACCTTCACCACTGGATCGCCTTTCGTGTTGAAGCCGGCTCCGCTTCCACTCCCTCACATTTATCTTAAGAAATATACCGCAAGGATCTGTACATGGTCCACTGTTGCTTCTGACTTAAATCAACCATTTGCCGGAGAGGATTTCCAGTCACTCTTCTCTATTCGGATGACTTAAAAATCCGGAATCCCCATGTTCCCAACACTTTGCAAGCTGCTCTTGATCCAGTGAAGCAATGATCAGTAGGGTGGTGTCTTCCCACCAATAACGCATAGTCTTCACGACAAATGCTGTCGATTGCGCTACCCGTCCTCCAGAGAAAAATCAGGTTGGTTTTCATCCCCTTTGATGTGGAGCGTAATCACGACATAACTGCCTTCCTGTGCGACGCGTATTGTACAAATCTTCAGCTTAAACCGAGTTGGGTCAACGACTCCAGGCACTTGTTTGGGTACAGCACTGCAACTGTTAAGGTGAGGGAGTATGTTTCGGATGTTCATGAAAAACACATAACGACCATGGATATTTGGCTTATCCGTCAACGGCTGTAGCCTCCGTTGTACATTGGTATTGCAGAAAACCCGCTCCGGTACCCAAACATATTGACACCAACGAAACACTGAGTCCTATCAAAGTTGACAGTATAGATGCATGCACATATGCCCCGCACAAAGACATCAAATGCAATTGCTTAGGCGCCTTCTTGAACTGGCCAATGAGATTTCACACATAGAATGGACCACCATAAATGAACCTATTATTTCACGATTGTGGTTGTAGCTTGAGGCTTTACAATTTTCTGGTCACAAATGGAATATATTATTGACAAGTTGTGATATCTGTCCCCGTTCTCATCGAGGAATACGCTTTCCCCCGTCATTCGTTTGGAACATTTCTTCAAGTCACACAGAATCATGTTCCCGACAGAACCTTTCTGATGATAAGGTGGCGACTCATCCACAAGCAACACGAACCATTATTGGGTGCAACATAATTTCACGATATTCCCACGTTCAAGACGACACCAAAATGCACATGAGTCGATATAATTTACCCTACAATCGCCATTTGGACAAATTCATATGGAAATTGATATTTATCTCATCGCATAGCTGCTTCCGGTAACCTAGAAGAATGAGTAAATACTTCTTCCCATTTACTGGTAACTTCCAACCAGGATGTTGAAATAAACGGAAAACGGACCCGAGGTTTGCGGACTACCTGATGTGCAACTGACAATATTGGTCCTAATGGAGCAGACCGCGTGCAGTCGACTGTTGTTCACCTCGGACAATTATTCGAACAATTATTCCCTTGAAGATTGGAAAATTGCCGTTGAAAAGGCGAACTTACCCGGTAGGTCACTGCGCTGCGGCCATCAGTAAACTTCGGTCTCAGCAATTGGCCAGTGTCTGAGTTTGAGATACAGTGCACCTACGGTTGTGGCCAGCGTGGGTTGGTGACCGTTCACGTCTACGTGACGAGCATACTTGCTAGGTAAACAGCGTTCGCCATTCAACTAGTAGTGAAGCACCTCAGTAAGCATAACTCCATACTGCACTTCAAGCGAGTGGACGAGTTCGAAGTGGACGCACTTTATGTGACGCTAATTAGTAGCTTTGACTAGGTCACGAGGACACATTAAGTTGCGACACACAGGCAACACGTGCAAATGCAAGTTTTACGAGTCGAAGTGTTTACTAAACTCTCACGTGCTGTCCGCCCTCGAAAAATACTCCTGCCCTTGAGGCGGGCAGTTGTTAACTTGGACTACGTTGTTCTAAACCGTCTCCCATTTCATTACCGGAGGGTTGCTGAATATGATTTTCCCATAGGCATCATGTCTTGCCAAGAAGTCACTTCCGCTGATACTAATTTACTTCGGTTGAACAACAAAGTGTTTCAACAGGGGTTGACCAAGATACGGAATGTGGGTCGCAGGACGGGAGACCGAAATTTCAAAGCCACTCTGGTTCCCACGCACCAGTCTGCCAAGAAGTGTAAGACTGTTTTTCCATAGACAGACTCCCTTTCAGTCTTTCTTGTTATACGAAACAGACGTGCCGTGGGAGTGGATGCCAGTCGGATACTACGGTGACTCCTTAAACAAAAATGCTCATCGATATGAGAACGACTGGCTTATTTTTCATTCGAAATACACGGCAAGCGTCGTTATATCGTAGTGCGTCATCTGCGCCGAGCAGGCGCACACCCCGTCATTGGGCACGCCAATAACCTGCATCAGTTGCATCCACTTCAAAAATTGCACGGCTTGAAACGATGAAACCGAGAAAGCGATTGTGTCTAGCACCATTACCCGGCGATGACTTACTCATATTCGAGGATGGGAGTCGTGTTCTACATCCGTGCAAACTAGTGAGAATGAAGGTAATGCTCAGCGGTGCCACGGTAAGCAATGCCACACTTTTGAGTGTTTTTATTAAAACACAACCGTTGTCAAAAGGGCTATGGTAAACTGGCTGGAACTTTGAAGAATATACTGAATTTTTAATACTTCGAGTTGAGGACTTTTTCATCCTTCTACCTCGAATTAGTCATAGGTCGTGAAGTTGTGAACATTCAGTGAACGTGTGTAGAGGCATCAGCACGTTTAACCATACATGGTGAGAGAACAGGCTGCTTCCATTCCTGCTAATACGTTTCACTTCCTGTAACTCACATGAGGCATCATTTACTGGTGAATTAATTTAACTGCACATAATTGAGGATCTTCTCGTAAACGTTTTGCCGAACCAGTTCACGCTCAATCAGTGAACAACAAATGCAGCAACCAGTTCACATTGACTAACGTCAATAATAGCGTGAGTGTTCCTCGAGTGGTCTCTCAGCTTTTCTAAAGGGTTTCCTGAGCGTTCCCCGGATAGTCTATGAGTGTCCTGAGGAGACCCTTTGGGAACAATCGGGAAACGATGAGGAAAAACTTCGCGTAGCCACGTTGAACTCCTTCATCATATACACCGTGGGCCTTGTTTGTCGAAGGGGTTCAGATGCGTTAAACGTAAAATTATCTTTGCACATTAAATGTAATCCATTGATGGATTTCTTCGGGAAAATTGATGAGGCGCATGAACACTTCCATGTTATACTGAACGAATTATGTGCGAACTCAACGATAATGCCACGCTAAGTGGTGCAGCATTAGAACCACTGCGAAAGTTTCCGTGATCGCGTCGTCAGCTTCTTTGTTGGCCCACAACCTGGACTTCCGTATCCATCCTTGAGTGATCCCTCCGATATACACGCGCGTCACGCCAGGGTACGCTTTTTCTGTGGAAGATTCTGCATTAGAGAAGCAATATTCGGTTGTATTTGCACGTATCCATGATGGCTGCGGCAAAAGGCGAGAAGGCAATTTATGTGCGGCTGTCGACTCACCTCCAGTTAATGGTTTTTGCTACATCGTCAGACGGTGGTGTTCGCATAAAATTACGGGCATATTCACCCATGGACGTACCACCAACACTTGAGGAACGGGTTTCCTTGGCACTGTCAGTTGGAAAAATGGAACATACAAGCTGTCTGTATACTGTAACACCCCCAACTTTCTGTTGAGCGGCTGCATGTTCTCCACGGTCTGCAACGGAAGGCGCGCCAAGAACAATAGAGTTTTTGATGGACCGGCAGCTGTGTGGATGAATCGTAGAGCATTCACTTGCGGCTCTACAGTATGCAATTCTTCACTCATTCTGATGTTTTGTAGAACGAAGTTTTCCATTACACCCGGCAAAGAAAACTGACACACATTTCCCGTACGGACACTTTTCAATTTTCTGACCTCGCCGCAATTTCCTTTGAAACGGCTGCATCACCATGGGTTGCCTGCAAGTTAACGATCGCATGGTTAATCACACACCATGCAAAATGTTGCCATTGCATACCCCAAGGAAGTAGTGTCGAAAAAATGGGCATGTTTGAATAATTCCAACGCCAATCGTTTCATAAAAGCTGCCAAATGGGACATGTTGGTGGAGAATGATCGATGTCGACGTGGAAAATTGTAGGTTTTCACTTCTCCTCAACTTCATAAATGAAGTTCGAGCGCACGACCGGTTGCCTGCACGGGCTAAGCAGTATGAATTGATCTCACCGTTTGGCCTCATTGTGGGTTATATCCGTGACATCATACAATAGTACGTCCGATAACTGCTCTAGGATTCGTTGATATTCATGCGCCAACTGCAACTCATTCGTGAAGTCGAAGGACCGACAAAAACAAATACCTGTTGCGCGATGCTCCTTGGTTTTGTGAAACTCTGGGTCAGCGGATGTTGTCATTTCACCTAACAACAGCCTCTAATGTTACATGCATGACAGCCCTGGTCGTTGCATGAATGCTGGATATGGTACTTATGATTTACGCACAGTTTACACACTTCCATCATCAACAACCTGGTACATGTGCGAAGGGAGTTGTTTAGTTTATTGACAGAAAATATCGCACGAAATTACAGTAAATTGTCTAGGGTGCTACCGAATGCATTTCGTTTCTAATTCAATGCTGTAGTGATTATACATTATCATTCTTATTTTACCCGTCATCACTTGTTCCGTAGTTTATCTAGTGTGTGAGTGAATGATCATTGAAACACTGCTTATACTACGTAGGTTTATTGGTAATCCATCTGCTAGCCGGCTTACAAATTTTGGCCGTTTCATCAACGTATCTTGTTAACAGATTACGGCAAATCTATGCTACCTGAGTAGCAGTCTTTCGAAAATCACAACGGGATTGCTTTCAGCAGTAATAAAGAGATATTCCTATGCTTTCCACAATATTAAGTCAACGACAATCCCGAAAATATTACGGATTAGCCCCCTAACATTCTACCAACGTGAAGATTTTATTCACAGATAATATATGCGGTCCGATAGTATTTTGGGTGTCGCATGAGATTGTTTTCTAGCACAAATATTCAGAGATTCGAGATTAACGCACGCGATCAAGGCAGAGTGTCTAAGGGTCCTGGATCTAGTCGGTTTGTCCTGTCGGGTATTCACCGGGCCAGCTTACCTAAGAGGCGATTGCTGGAAACAGGCTGTGGCGCCCCTCTTCGTGCACGGCGTGAGATTACGAGTTTTACTAGGCTTAAGGTAAGTGGATACGCATCCAAAGACCAGAGAAAAAACTGCTCCAGACGCTGAAAACCCTGTAAGAACAGAAAGGCTGGCGGAGAAGTGTTCGGAAAAGGAGCAGGCGAAGCATTCCGACATGTCTTCGTCTACTGCTGTCGGCCGCTGAGGTCAAATGCTACTCCACGTAGCCTATACTGAGGAAGAATTGTCTGAGAATTTAGTGGCAGCAAAGTCGTCAAAATCTAAGTCGATAAGCATCAAGAGTTTCAGGCTGAGAACCTTAGACTATATTACAGTTATCAGTTCGGTAACCGGCAGTTGGATATACTCGACGGTGAGTATGTTTACCCACAGGCTGGTTCATACAAGTTGATTGGCGTGCTCGAATGACAATTTCGCACAAAACCCGTTGTGCTCGAAATGCCTTTCCTTCTATTTAGGGGAAAGCGTGCTTGATTAACTTGAAAGTAGCAAATCCTGCTTTCATTTTCATATCATGGTGAAGGATAAGTTTGACAAAATCCAGATTTTTACGCCTTTCCCCAGAATGATCTCCGTGATGTTCACCGTCCTTAGCATATCAGGAGTAAAAAGACGTTGCCAGAGTCGCCCTGGGTGATACGTATGTGCAGACGGTGCCGTTCAAGGGGTGAATCTAGTCATAGAACCAGTGGTAAACAACTTCGAGGTTAATCTGTAATGTACATGGCCGCTGTCATCCTGGACTTGTAGGTAGCCGGCACTGTTAGAAATATTGTCCAGCAAAGGAGGATTCCCTTAAGCCTCTAGCTTGATAGCCGTGTGCTCCGTGGTCTAAAGCTTTGACAAAATCAGGGGAAGTTACATCCGATATAAGGCCATTGCCTTCTGTTCTCATCAGGCTGTCTACGACGTTGAGCGCCCTTGTTATGCGTGATCTGTTAGGAAGATGTCTTTCCTGGGTATGCAAAAATGGGCTACCCGAGAGAGGCTTAACGATGTGGTGCTTTAATAAGCACTCTGCTCTTCTGCCTGAAATACCAGTGGAGCTGACTGGCCGATAGCTAGCTGGGAAGTACCGTCCGCCTACTTTGAATATAAGCTTGACTGTGGCTTTTTCTTTTGCACTAGAAGGGTTCTTATTTCACACTGCCTTTATAAACATTCCGCAAATCGTTCTGTCATACCGGCAGCAATTCCGCTGAAAAGTCCGAAGTAACCTTGGTCTGTTTTGATTATACTGTAAGTGTCAAACTTAAACGAAAAGTTCCAGCATCCAGTAGGGAGAAATTAGCAGTAGAGAATGATTTCCGAAAGATTCAGAACAATACTTTCAGATAACCCGACTACAGCTACAGAGCCAGATAGTCAGCTTGTCAGACGGTCACAGACAAATTGCTAGTGATTTATACTTTTCCACCCCATTCATGCGTTTGAGTGACTAAGTTTGTTCACGAGAAATCTTGCCAGGAGGTTTTTGTGAACGGGTTCAGTATATTTACGAATTTGCTGCACATACCTATCTTTCAAGTGTAAAGAGTGCTTGAGTCCTCCTCGAGTTTATGCCTCACGGATGGAAACGGTCGTCAAGAAGTTGGCATGTACGATGAAGAACAGATGAACGGGAGAAGAAGGTGCATATTCGGCATAGTATGAATGAATCGTTTGAATTTTGAATTGTTGACTGAAACGCGCCATATTTCTGGTCCACGGAACCTTATTGAAGAAAGAAGTGGGCTGGGAATAACACAACGTTTCGAGTAAGTTGTAATACTCTACGTTTCAACCACCTCGGGTGGCCTTCCTCAGGAGGACGAAGTCAGCCCAGTTAAATCCGCGAAACGTGAACTATTTCGATGACAAATGTAGCCAGTAGCAGCTGGGAGCAAGGGTGAGAAAGCAGTCAGAACTATGTCCGAAGGATTTCTTGATAAAAAAGATGCTGCGTCTGGGCAGTGGCAGGCAATGTCAACCCTTTTGTTGTTTAAGTGCCAACAGGGCCGTCCAGAATCCCTTTCCATAGTCCAGGTGAGACAACCACGTGGAACGCCAGGTGTGATAAAACCATTCACAACATGAAAATAAGAAAAACGCTGTAACCCTGGGGAGTTATTCTCGCTTGCACGACAGTTTGTTTGTGTGCGCCTAGAAGTCACGTCATGGTTTGAGTCTCTGAAAAGATAAGGCAGAATGAATAGGGTAGACCTTGTGAAATGGAACCAAATTAGGGCGGGGTCGGGTCGATACCCGTTTAGATCTATCGAGCTGCTCTGAAGGCCTATCTCTGCAGCTGAGCGGGTGCGAACAATTTCTATGCGTACGCCAACAATCCCACTGGACACTCAGCCAAACTTCCTGACGTCACAGCCTGTGGTTTTTGCGTCCCCTTCAAACCCATCAGTTCTGGAGGAAGGGGGTGGGTGAAAGTGTTTACTTACGGGGATTACATCTCTTACGTCTGTTGGGGGCGAGGCCGTAAAGGGTACATCACATGGGCTTCGTGAGACCATCCACGGAAATTCTTCCCGAAGTGAACCAAAGAAGAAATTTTCGATTTGTGCAGAGTGAGTTCAAAAAGCTCCTACGGTTTTCTACCAATATGTGCAAGAAATTTTTTCAAGCTATTTTAACAGAGCTTGAGGCAAGTAACATAAAAAACCTTTTCTTGATCGACGGCCTTGTACTCAACACCCGTGTCTGATGCTGATAAGCCAGCCACTATACCAACGTAAACAACGAGGACATTGACATCGCTGCTCTTGGTTACAGACTGTGCGGACACGAGGAAAGACAGAAACTTCAAACTTCGTCATCAGCCGTAGTTTACAGTCGGTCGTGACTTGAGCTGTAGTGTTGGCCCGCTGGTTATCCTCCTCTTTGACCTGCAGAGGAAGATTTAGGGATGTATTTTCTAGGTTGGCATCGGCAGATTTCAGAGCCAGTGTTTTCCAAGCACCACTCAGAGCTCTGGAGTAGGAGCCAACATTGTCAGAAGACTAGGTGTCATTTGGTGGATTTGGCGCTCAGCTCTCAAATGAAAACTAAGTTTGTAACAACCGACCAAAAGGAGGGCACCAGGGTTAACTTGGCCAGTTTACTCGTAGAAGCTTCAGGTGAACACCCCCATGAAACCATTCTTCCTTCTCGGAAATCCCTCTGCCAAGTTTTCGTAGCCTGTTCTCTGTGTAACTGTAACGGCAAGAAGCAAGAGTTGTGTACTTGTATGCCAACCGTCGTTTCTGTTTCAGTGCCCTTCTAGTCCTCTGGTTTCCATCACCGTAATCCCTAGAGTTGAAATAGGCAAAGATATTGAGTTCAGTAATGTCCCTCTTGCATTTACATAGGTCTTTTTTGGTTAACTTTCCTCGATGCATGTGTAGTCAGCCAACTGCGAATCGGCGTTTCGGCTGCTAATGAACCTGCGCCGGCACAGAAAAAGAATATCAGGAGATTTTGAACGCCAGTGCTGGTCTAAAAACTAGCTAGTACACCTGTACAACCCAAATAACCTAGCACACTCTTATCCCATACTTGTTGATAGCTTGTGTGTCTGAGTTGTAAGCCACCATGCAAAAGCTGGACATCCTAAAATGGTTCAAAAAACTCAATCTTCTTGTCTCATGACTGTATAATAACCTCGAGCCACAACTCATCCTTTTCCTCCCCTGATAGACAACCCGAAAACCTCTCGGTGTTGTCAAACATTCCTCTCATTCTACATACCGTCTGTACAAAGATAATAGACATAAATTTGGCAATAATCGTACAGTAGGAATAGCTTATAATCGATCTCCTTTCGCGTTGTTCAATAGCAGCTGTTCGCATGTAGTATATATTTCATCAATCAACACAATGCTATTAACGTCACATAGGAGGTTCTGTCAAAATATCACATGTTCCATTGTTCGTCATAGCTCACATAGTTTCACGTTATCCCATTTTTCGCTTAATTCTTGTCTCTATTCTTGGTTTCACTGATCGATCCCGTGCGAGAAAACATCCCACTCCGCCCGGACTCTCAAAATTCCGCAGTGGTTGTGCATATCGCGAGCTTCTCGAAATTCTTAGGAATTTGACCGAAGATTGACGTACGGTCGAGAGGTCCATGCATTCCTTGCGAAAGTATATGCGTGACCACCACGCCCACATCATGAAAAATTTTCTGCACCTTTTTTCGGGACTATCAACATGGAATAATGGGCGAATTCTTCGCCAATACACCCTCTTTATCCTCCGACCACCGTTTTTTGGCACGACCTTGAGAATCAGGCCAGCGATCACCGTGTGGAGTCCAAATTGATGTAACAAATCAATTATTTTATCGAATCCTGCAGACCCCAAGCACTCTTCTCAGAACCATGAAGCTCGAAGTTTCCTGCATAGACTTGAATTTTCCCTCCATATAATGTCTAGTTTTTTCTGTTTTTGTCGCTCTACTCACATAGCTGACTAGTTGTATAATTATCAAATTTGATGTTCATTTATGTATGTGCTAAAAATCACTGCGTTGATCACGCTCTCCTGAGTGTGTTTCTCACAAATGCGTCGAGAAATATAGCATCATTATTATTATAGCTCCGCTTTTGGCGCACACGGCACTACATGCCGTTTAGTAGAGCTGCTTTGCATTACCCATGCAGCAAAACGTTGCGGGGCCCGCACGGGCCCCTCGCGGGCCACGGCGGGCCAGAGGCGGGCCAAAGGCGGGCAGTGAGACTAGGGCCCCGCATGAGCCCCGCGCGGGCCACGGCGGGCCAGGTGAAAAAATCGCCAGCGAAGCTTTCAACGCTGTCCGCAAAATTCCCTTTTTCAAAAAACGGATTCCCCTTCATTTTTGTTACGCGCTCCAGGCTTACTACCGCCGCCCATAAAGAATTTTCCAAAATATCCGTAAACATGGAAAGTTTATTGGATAGTTTACACAAGTTCATCGGAAACATGCGGTTCGTTATGCAAGTGTTCAGAAAATTTCGTCATCGACGTTGTAGCCACTGCACCACAATTTGATGAACACTGGGGAAACCTGCAGAGNATTTTGATAAAAAGATGAATGCGGATTTCGAGGTGTTGTTCATTGAAATTTACTTTTAGAAGAATTCTTTCATGGGATGCTTGTTTCGATGATTTTTCTCATGGCCCACCGAAACCCGCAGGAAACCGTTCAGTCGCGGTGGGCCATGTGTTACATGGGTTGTAGCGGCCGCAATCGCTCGTTGTGCTGATGAATGCCGTCTGTATTCCGTTGCCGCTGGGTACGAGAACAGTCGTCGTCAATTTGAACAAGCAACATAGAATAGGGAGCTCAAAAAAGATGAGAGGCAATTACTGCAAGTGGTAATGCGCTGGTGCGCTACTCGGTAACCAACTACGATAAGTGCGTATAAGTCTTGTTGCACAGGGCATCGGTAGAACAAAATTATGAGTGGACAACCACGGCAAGAAAAACTAGATTAGGCTCAGAATCACTCGCAACATTTTCTACATCGGCTTTTATCGAGTAACGAAGGATGGAAGTGGTGGCGTACTGACGCTCATCTTGGCCCCTGTTCAAGGTCTCCCAGAGGCGCAGAAGGAAAACACACGCCTAAACTCCGAACCGCACAGCGACGATTAGTAAGCAAGAAGGAAGCAAACGCCTAATATTTCCCGTTCAGAACGGTCATTTACGGGCCTTAACCGGAAGGTTGGGATCAGCCGATAGATGATAAAACAGACAGCGAAACTGGCCAGAAGTATTACTGCAGCTGCGGTGAAGTCAGCGAGTACCCTACTCCCATTAGGGAGCAGTAGTAGTTAATCAATGTAGTGATAAATAAAAGTAGGGTAAACAGGTGACCAAGGAAAAATGAAAATGAAAATCTGAAGTTCACAGTCGGTAGCGTCATTCTTAAACACGTGGATGTACAAATCGTTGGTCGATGTAGACGCGACTAATTGGAAGGCAACTTGAGACTTAGAACAAGTGTGGAGCACACAGGAAGTCCTGATACTCAAAACAGCAACTGATTCTTAGCGTGAAAGTCGGTCTAGATCGTAGCGTTTAGTCTGTCTTGTGGTGAGATGATCTGCCTTGTCGTGTCGGCATGTTGGATGTCACACAGCATAGACATTTTGTGGTAATAAGAACGAGCCACCGTACCATACTGCTCACACTACTACTATCCAGTATTTAGGCCGCAACATGGGGTTGGACGTTGAAATAACCGCGGGAAAAACACAAGAAACGATGGGGTACGGGAAGACATGAAACGGTTCTCGACAGAAATAATAACAAGTCACCAGCCACCATTGCAACCCTTCCCTGTGTTGCGCGTGAGAGATGGGTCACTAGGAAAAGGGCAGGTATTCACTGCGTGTAAGTAGTTGCACGACAGAAGAAAGCGGCACTGATCTTGCATCAGGCCTCCTATGGCAAACGCACACAGATTCATGTGTATAGAACAAACAGACAAAAACACGACTGCAGCGGGAGCCTTAGAGAAGCCGCACGATCATCGGTCACTGCAACGTCATGTGACTCAGTGGCTTGAACCCAGAATGCAAAAACTTCCGGTTTAGCCACCGGTCAGCGACTGGTGCGTAAACTTACTAGGTATCAGTCGTGGTCAGTGCCGTTTATGCCGCTAAAATTCAACCTCCGGCCATTTCATATGATGAACACTCCCTGTCCATACTCAGTGGTCCCTTTACATATCACGTCTGATGAGCGCGAATTTGTAACCGGCGAATGTGTGCGCCCTGTATCAAGCTGGAGAGTCCGTTTGAACTGTCTATTCGCAGACGTGTTCCCTTTATGAAGACGTGTTTCTATTTCCTAAGATCTCATGTATTTTCGGCCGATTCAGCACCCGCTATCCGTATTACACAGTTATGTTTCGCTAGAAGTTCAAGTCAATACAATAGCCGGGCCATTCGCGCTTTTTCGGAAAAGTGAAATTTTGTCGTGGCTTGCATAATTAGAAGCCAAGTTCGCGTTAAGATAAATTGCTTCCAAGTCAGCTTGTTTCCAGCAAGTGATTGTATTACCCCTATCTCACGCCACCGAACAGGCAGAAGATATTCTGAAGTTACTGAGCTTCACCAGGCGGTACAAATAAATTGAAATCAGCAGTGATGAAAACCACTGGTCTGGTTGGCCGTCAACGCGCCATAAAACCTTTGAGAACGGTTAATTGTGATTACCAGAACCGGTCACAATCACCTCGCTGCATGCACCGACTGGCGGGCAGGAAGCAATTAGATGATTACTTTAAGGTGTGACCCTACAGTTTGTCAAGGTTTGTGCCGAAAATCCGTAGCGCAAATCCGCCAGCGACCTTGGCGCAGTCAAGTGACACAGCCGACCGCAAATGAAAAATATGCAGCAACACAGCTTTCTAACTCGCGTAGAGTAGTCAGGGCCCGATCAATAATTTGCCCCTCTAGTCGATATCCTGGCCAGGTAACTTCGAGCATCCATAGCGTATTCTTCGGGGCCACTCTCAAACACTCCCACTGGACGAGACAACAGTGCCGTGCATTTCGTTTACTGCAACCGATAGCTAGGGCTGATCGTTGGTAGTATCACCAGTAACTTGGCAAAACCCTGAAGATAGCAACAGCTTTGCAGTTTTGGTCCACTCGATAGAGAGGGAAGCCAGATCCTTATGACTACTAACCTACCATTTTTGGTTAATCATCTCCGTTTTGGAAGATGACGAAGCTGAAATTTATTACCTCATGGATGCCGGTGACGAGATCACCGTAGTTCCACTTGAGACATCTTATGTGAATCGATTAATCGGAACTAAACAACCAATGAATGTGCTATTAGGTTGTTCGGACGACACTATTGCACGTACTTTATCTATCCCCTCGGTCACTATGATTGCAGGCCTCTAAAAAGCACCTATTTTCTGCAAAATACCCATCTTGTTGTACACTACAGATGCAGCAGTCTGGTCAACCAAGCAACAGTGTTTGCCGTTACCGAGATTGCAGCAGATAGCACTCCAACCAACCCCGTGTAACAGCTCTAAGAAATAAAGTTCGTTTGATTTCCTACGCAATAAGCTTGCTAATGTTATCCACCTGTTTTCATATCTACCCCTCACAGCAGGATGGACGCGACACCACAGTTTCGGCTGCCTGCAGACGCTCACCAACGTTAACAGGCTGACAAAGAGTAAGTTGAAGACATCTCGACCCGAGTTCGATCATTCGCTTTTGTATAGCACACTTTGCCTGCCGTGAACCTCTAGGTTCAGCGCTCCACATGACATTTAAACGTCGGAAGGCTTGCACACACGCGGAAATTATTGTTCATTGAGGCATGTCACGGTACCTGAGAAATGCTCCATTTTAATTTGAACGCAGTACCCGTGTATTCCCCAAAACGACACAATGTGGGTCCACCAACAAACCCCGATTGACAGCAAAGGTACTGCCAAGACCGCCTCCATTATGCCACCCCGTTCATATAGACTTTCACTTGTGCCGTTCGGTTTCATCGACGATGCCACTTTGTAGTGACCTATAGATAACCCCGGCCTGACTGCCGTATAATCCGTACATTCCCCCCACACTCCTAGTTCGCATTGTACATAGAATCGTAAGGACCTTTGACAACCATCAGCTTGCTGCTTGCGATCGCGTTTGTTTGCTTGCATGTTGGTTAACCTATGCGCGCCGGTGACGCCATACAGACTTCCAGCTTCCTCGCGCGTTCGACGGTCGGATAATCAGCTCCCCTAGCTACTTCCGCCTCTCGGTGTCGTTTAGCATTGGTCAAAACTTACTGTAAATTTTATATAATATACGCTAGGTCTCCGTCACTCAATCGCATTCTTATTCCACATCTGGTATTCGTTATGTATACCTTGGAATTTAGTACGAATAAGCACTAAAACAATAAGTCTGGATTTCGTCCGTCATTACAATGACGGATTGCACGATTTAAGCGCTTCTGAAGAACACCGGATTAAGCTGAAGCTCTTCGGGACAGTAACGACTTCGGCGCAGCCAATAGTGGGGAGAAATATCCGTGGCTAGCTTGCGGCTGAGTTCCTTAAACACCACCATGGATAAGGGTTCCCAATTTCAGACGTTCCTCGTCCTAAAGCTGTCGCCGTCATCCGTAGACGTAACGGTATTGTCATTCATTGCGAGCGGTTTATTTCCCAGTAAGCTGGGTTCATACACTTCAGCCACTTCACCCCGCGGCTACGTAAACACGGCCACTACTTCGTCCACAAAGCCTAACGAATCTCTCGATCACGGTAAAGATGAATTGGACACTGTCCTCATGTTCCAACATTTCAGCATGGCCATCGTATTGAGTGCGGCTGTTTACGACCGAGTCATCACATTTATCGCCGCTCTTACACAGTACATAGGAGAACTTCAAGAACTGGTCAGTCCCTTTTCCAGATTTATAATTTCGATTGAAACAAAGTGTAGCACAGTTGGAAGTTGGTAATCTCTTTGGCCGCTTGTCACTTCCGGCGTATCTTCAAGGAACACAAGTTTGATTCCAACCAACCACGAACCGTCAATTCTTGCCATCCGCAGTTTACCCGACTGATATTCGCCACGGGATGTTTGACGCTAAGATTTCGCATATCATTTCGCGCTAGATATACGCCACATTCTCAGCGACGATACTATTGTGGCTGATGATTTTCGGCTACCGCTGGCACCAGTTGGGTACGATTCAATCAGCTAAACGTCACGGTCGGCGCATACCGTTCGAACGTTGACTTACGTTTGCTTTGACAACAGTTTCGCCGACAAGCCCCTTTTAGCATCTGCAGGCGCGATTCTCTACGACATTGCCATGGCACATCCAGGTCCAGTGCTCACAACACTTTCTGACGACGTGCGTCCGATACATCACACAATTTTACCCATTCCGGCACTCAGGCAAGGCTCAAGCTCATTTCTGATAGACACTTCTGGCTCGGTATTCTAACAGACGTCAGTAACCGGAAGCGCGCTTGTTTAACTCTCTAAGAGGCTGAAGTTCATTTACGTGTATCAGTCCTGATCAGTCGACCTCCAACCCTCCCTTCTCGTCTGCTGCACAAGCGTGTGGACATCACTGGAACCTACCAACCGTCTAGTGATATGGATTATCTCCTGTGAACAACCGATCACTTCAGTCTATAAGACGAAGCCGTCCCTTCACTCAAAGTCACCACTGAAAACAGCTTAGCGGGCTATCGTCAAGTGTTGAATAGCATATTATAGTTGTCCCGCCACTATGATTACCAACGGTGGTCCACAATTCGAAAGTGGTTGCTCCACGGAAGTGCAGCATACTTCAGGATGCTCCCGCTCCCGTGGTACGAGTTATCGTTCACTCGCAAATGAAATGGTTGATAGCTTTCATCGAAAACTAGAGGCAACGCTAAGTGCGTTCGGCACTATTCAATCAACAGAAGCCCTAATAATGGTCCTGCCGGTTACATGAGGGGTTTCCATTGCGAAATTCTTTACGACAAACCACTACACTCGCCTGTGGATTACGTCTATACTACCACGGACCACGTTGAGCATGCTTTCCTCGCCAACCTGGTTGCTGTCCAGATGCGTCGGTTCTTTTCGACGTCCCCAATTGTTCCGCTACCCAACCACAACTTACTTGCACTTTTCCAACACGTCCTGTCATGGATCCGAACGCAGGTGACACCCAATCATTCTCTAATGAGCTCACTATAAGGACATCAGACCAAGCAATGTTATCCGAGTCTTGGAATCACAAAGATACTTCTGTTTCATACATTCTCAAAGGTCTGAGAATGATGCCGAACATGAAAAATGCACCAGGTTTATTGCTTTTCGGTGCACGTTCGTTAATTATTAAGGTGCATATCTTTAGATCCTTCATCTTCTTATATAATCCTCATATTATGCTAATCACTGAAGCTTGGTGCACCCCTGAGAGTCCAGACACAACCGAAGGTTACAGGTTATCACATGTTCCGCAGAAATCGTGGTGTAGGACGATGTGGAGGATGTCTAATTCATCTCAGTGAGCAATATTCTGCAACCATACTTGATGAGCCATGTTTTGATAGGAAAGATGACTTCTTGAGGCTGTTTGCCGACTGATTCCTGTGAATTAATCTTAGGATGCGTCTACAGACCACCTAACGTCACTCAGGACGACATGACGAACCTTATTATTGGACTGGACTATGTATCGACCTCACCTTCACAGTGCAAAATAATCGGCGGGGACTTCAACGTGCCCGATATCCGCTGGAACTCTTTCACAACCCCTGCAAATCAAGCTGAATTCCTTGCATTAGTCCGAATAAACGGATGGCGCCAACATGTTTTAGCATCTACTAGACAAGACCACACTTTAGACCTCATCTTTACAACAGGCATCTTTTCTGCTACCATGTCCGTCTTGGGACAATTTCCAAGAGGTGATCACAACATAGTCAACTTCTTGTTCGACCTGAAAGCTGTTGGAGAGTCGACCGTCATACATTACCGCCAAACGGAATTCGTCGACTGGAACGTATTCACTACACTACCGAGATCCCCGAAGTGAAACGCACCTTTTTCTTACCTCCGATCCTGGTATTGCAATCGACGCATTTAATGAACACTTCAAGTCGTGCTTAAACACATTAGCCCCGCTAAGATCGCAACGCTGTAATGTGTACAGCAACGGCATAATTCCCACTCATCATGCAAATGCACAAAATGTTCGACGCTATTAAATGTAGAACCAAAATGATCCACACAAGTGAGGAAAAACGTGCGCTTAACAGCACATATATGAGCTTGCAGTTGGTGCAGTTGATGAGACACAGGAATAATGGGGTAGACCCTGCCATTTCAGTAGTGGCACTACAGGATGAAACCACTTAGATGATCCTGTAGAAATCTGTGAGGTCTCTAACTCATATTCTGCTGCTTCCTCCAACATTGAAGGACACATACTACCCCCTCTTCCTCCTGCAAGTATAAGTAAGTTACTAAGCCATATCCCTGTTGATGCAGGGCTCACACGCTCTCAGTTAGCTATTATCAAACCTTCCCACCTATCTGACCCTGATGGCATTCACCCCGTTGCTCTAAAACACGGAGGGGAAGATATTCCTCTAATCCAGCTTGATATTTATACACCTCCTCTGACATCAAGTTCCATCCTTCTTTAGTGGATGAACAATACAAATAAGCTTCGTTATAAAAGTGGCTGGCGACATGACGTCAGCAATGATCGTCCCATTAACCATACTTCAAATTGATCTAGGGTGTCGGAAAGGATAATAATATGCCGCATGGTCGAACTACTGTTATCACGAAACCTTATTAACCACTCCCAACATGGGTTTCTTAACAACCGTTCTTCCGTGAATTGCCAGCTTGAATCTCTTAACCATGTGACAGAATCTACTGACGCCGGTGAGGCGATTATCATTATATTGCTGGACATGGCGAAGGCCTTTGATCGTGTGCCTCATGAACGTCTTCTGCTCAGAATAGCATGCTTTGGCATACGTGATCCATTGCTCAGCTCGTTTTCCACATACGGTTGGCGGCATCCGATTCGGATTAGCCTGTCACAGTGACCGAAGCCAAAGGACGCCTGCGCTTATATATCACTGCAATTGGCTTGCGCTGCACCAATTGCAGTTCCACCAACACACCACATATCCAGTGTAAACCCGAAGGAATAAGACCGGGAGGTGTGCCAGTGGGGCCTTTCTGTCCAGCCGGCCAATGCTGGTTAGCCACTTGATTGGCTAATAAGGAAAGGAAACTCTTATCTCTCGGAAACTAAACAGAGAGGCTGCAATGACGAGATCTACACTGAGAAGAAAGATTTTTGAAGTGTAATACAAGAAGCGTTGCAGTATAGGGGTGCAGGTTAGTGCATCCCAGAGAAGAAAAAAGGATGAAAAGCAAAGTTCTCATTGGACTATGAAAAGCCAGGCAGACAATCCATCATACAATGCACCAGCAAAGCCGGAGAAGAGAATGGGTAGAAGACCACAGACACTCAGGTTTCTGAAAAGAAGAGCGGATTAATTGTCAATGACCACGATGTTGGCCGATGCAGTCATTAACAGAAGTAGAATAGGTATACCGATTTGACCTACCTGAGCCTAGCGTACTCGCCGCCTCTTCGCCGACGGGGTACTATGAGTACGTTGGTGACCTACCAGCCCCAAACGGCCAGCGCATTCGCGGCCGCACACATCACAACGCCATATAGTCACGTCACCGCGACCTATGGCACCGATGGTTCCTTTGCGTACCGCACGCTTCCGCTCGCGACCACGCAATAGTTGCTCGTTGAACGCTCGGACGCCCGCCCGAACCGTATTCCTCCAGGCCGTCCGGTTCAACGCCAAATCTTCCCAACATCTAAAATCAATGTTACAACGTGAAAGACTTACCTGCACAACATCCTGGTACCTCCGCTTCTGGCCACCGGGATTTCGCTTACCTGACTTCACTTGTCCGTACAGTAACTGCTTCGGGATACGGTCATCGCCCATCCGACGGACGTGACCGAGCCAACGGAGCTGGTTCAGCATCAACATGGCTTCCATCCCGTCCATGTCCGCTCGCCGCATTACCTCAGTGTTCGGAATCATGTCCGACCACCGAATACCCAAGATGCGCCTCAGACACTGAACATGGAAACGGCTCAAATAGCTCACGTTCCGCTGATACAGTGTCCACGTCTCACTGCCGTACAGCAGGATAGACAGCACCATTGAGCGGTAGACACACAACTTCGTGGCCATCTTCAGGCTGTGATTCTTCCAGACACGCCTTTCAAGACGTCCGAAAGCAGCGCTAGCCTTTGCCACACGCGCTCTCAACTCGCGGTCCACGGACAGATCTGTCGACAAGTTGCTACCCAAGTAGCAAAAATCCCCGCAGCCATTCACAGTGTCTCCAGCGATGCGAATTTCGGGTGGAGGTACACAAGCAGCACCTCCACCAGGAGAAGGCTGAAAAAACGAATACGTCTTACCTGTGTTGATGTCCAACCCGAACTTCGATGCTGCCGAAGCGAATGCTGTAGCTAGACGTTGCAGCTCTTCTTCGCTGTGCGCTAGCAAGGCGCTGTCATCGGCGAACAGAAGCATCCGCATCCTTGAGGTCTGCAGCCGGGTTGAGGCGCCAAATCGTCGGATATTCAACAGACGCCCGTCCGTCCGGTACTCCACCTCGACACCATCCTCTCCAGAGTTCTGAAAAGCAACTGTTACCATCGCAGTCAAATATAAACTAAATAGGGCTGGGGCTAGAACACAACCCTGCTTCACGCCAGTGACGATGTCGAAATCATCAGAGGTCGATCCACACGATTGCACCTTCGCCTTCATGCCCGCATGCAACAATCTAACCATATTGACGAACTTACCTGGACATCCAAACTTACCAAGCACCGTCCACAGCGCCTCGCGGTTCACGGAATCGAACGCTTTGGTGAAGTCCACGAACAGGGCATACAAGGGCTGATTCCGTTCTCGGCACTTCTCCTGAAGCTGTCGAGCAGCAAACACCAGGTCGATTGTACTCCGACTCGACCGAAATCCACACTGCTCCTCGGGAACATTCATCTCCAGAACGGACGCATTCAGTCGGTTCAAGAGGATTCTGGCAAGCACCTTGCCTGCACAGCTCAAGAGGCTGATACCTCGGTAGCTGTCGGTGCATTGCTTGCTACCCTTCCCTTTGAACAAGGGTACGATGAGGGCATCCTTGAAGTCTTGCGGCATCACCTCGTGCTCCCAGATGGAGTGAACCAGTTGGAGCAGAGCGCGTTCCAACGCCGGACCGCCATTCTTCAGGATCTCACCTGGCAGCCCATCCTCGCCTGCAGCCTTCCCGTTGCGCAGTTGACCAATCGCCCTCTGCAACTCCAGCAAGTCGGGGGCGAGAGCAAGCGAAGATTTGACGTCCTGTTGCGGCAGACTGTTAACAGTCGCCCAATCAATTGTAGTAGGGCGGTTTAACAGGCTGCCGAAGTGTTTGCGCCATATTCCCATGATGTCTTCCGGCTGGCTGCAAGAACAACCGGTGTCCACGTCTACCAGTGCTTTAGTAGACTGGATAGACGGACCGAAGATCGCCTTAAGCGAATCGTAAAACTCCTTGTGTTGCCGACGATCTGCGAAGCCCTGCATGCGCTCGCCCTGTTTCCTCCACCAGTTGTCCTTAATTCCGCGAACACGCTCAGCCAGTTGACGGCGGATATTCCGGAACCTAGTCTTCTTCGCTCCATTGCCAGGGTCCATTGTGCATGTGGCGAACGCGGCATTCTTCTCTCGTACCAAGTTGGAGATAGCCACGTTGTTGTCATCGAACCAATCCGGGCGTTTCTTGCGCTCCACACCGATCGTCTCGGTGGCTGCTACCATAATCTGTTTCTTCAGTTGTTGCCACATACCCTCGGGGGTAGTGGGTACAGGAGCATTGTGCAGGCGAGCGACGACTGCACGTTGAAAGGCAGCCTTCGTCTCGAAGTTCTCCAACCTTCTGATATCCAGCTTCTGCCGTTGTCCAAAAGATCTACAATAAACGGACTTGCGTACATGGATAAACAATTTGGTCCTGACCAGCCTATGATCTGTGCTACATTCAGCCCCGCGCATCACTCGCGTGATGCGCACTTCACCAATGTCGCGCTGCCGCACAATCACGTAGTCAAGTAGGTGGTGGTGACCGCTTCGTGGATGAGTCCACGTCGTGATGTCGCTCGCATCCAGCTGGAATCGGGTGTTCGTGATAGCCAGCTCGTGAGTAGCACACAGGTGCAGCAGACGATCACCGTTCGCGTTGACTGAACCAATGCCGTAGGGTCCGAGGACTCCCGGCCAAGCTACAGAGTCGCGCCCAACTCTAGCGTTCAAGTCACCCAAAACAAACAGTCGGTCATTCACTGGCGCAGACCGGATTGTGGCGGACAGCTGATCATAAAACTGGTCCTTTGTATCATCAGTGTGACACATAGTTGGACCATAAACACTAACAAATGTAGCACACTTACCTCGACCGAGTCGCAGGCGCATCGACAGCATTCGGGGGCTGATGCCGTGCGGTTCGCCTATCATCAAACCATTGATGCGATCAGCGACTGCAAAACAGACACCATGCTCCCGAACACCGTCTGTCGGGTAGCCTATCCAGTAAAAAGTGTACCCGGCGCCTGCTTCCCGCAACTTACCTTGGTCTGCAAGCCTTGTCTCACTCAAGGCTGCTACGTCGATTCCATACCGCCGCAGTTCCATCGCGATCAGGGCGGTGCGTCGTTCCGGCCGTTCTGTGGCGCTGCATCGATCCAGCAGAGTGCGCACGTTCCACGTCCCAACCGTAAGCGTGTTGCGTCCACGGGCCTGTCTCCAGTTGGTCTTCTGGGCACTGAAACCTAGTTGAGCATTATCTGCTCGGGGGCTCGTGATTGGGGGGACGTATGAGGGTGAGTGTTTGGCAGTAGCATGTTTTCGCCTATCCACCCTGCCATGTGCAGCAGATAGGGCGACCCGGTTTATCCTGCGCGACGGCCGATGCAGTATACTATTTGATTTAGTTTGTATCGTTATCATTGTGAGTATGGGCTTCGGATACTGCCAGGACGCCCAGACCTGTGCAGGAGAGCGATTAGGGCCCTCATCCAAAGCCTTTGGCTAAAAAGCCTGAACCGCAAGGCAGCAGCTGTCTCACACACACAAACACAGACACACGCACACACACAGGCGACGGCATCAAACACCACTGTACACACGAACCAAGCAACCAGACACACAGTCAGTCCAGGCACAACGGAGCAACAACACAGTCTCCACGCACAACAAACGCACAGGCCACACACAGACATTGAAAACAGAAGACAATAACTCAGCACCCACACCAGTCACTAGTGGGGTGATATAAGGAAGTGTTTTGGGACCGTTACTTTTTCTCATATACATATATATATATATTCGCATATACATGAAAACGATATATGTCAAGTTATTAAGCATGAAAAACTGTTCCCGTTCGCCGGCGTTATCAAACTTGTTCACAGTCTTCCTCCTGGCAACCTCAATCCATGTTTAGAAAATATACGGAAGGACCTCATGTCAGTAGAGATGAAATTTTCAGCCGATAAACCCACTATAGTTTTGCATGTCTGTCATATACCGGATGGCTTTATAAAGCTGGACGATCCCAGCATTTCAACCGCCAACTCAGCGCGTGACCTAGGTATACGCTACTCAGTCTCATTCAACTTTGTAGAACATATACATTTCCTAGCTGCTAAAACTAGACGGACGATAGGTTACAGTAAACACTCATTCTTCCTACCTGCTGCACGATCACAGCTTTGCAACTTATGCATAAGACCCCAGTTTTAGTACTGCATGTTCATATATAGCCACCAGCGCAAGTTTGATAGGTTAACTCTGGAAAGCCTCCAACGTGCATTCAAGAAAAGCTTATTGGGTTATATATCTTCTCTGAGCTACAGAGGACGCTGTCAGACGCTCGCAATTGATCATCTTTGGTTGCGGCGACTTAAGCTTAACCTTGCACCCATGTATAATCTGGCTTATGGCCGCAAATTCACCGTCAGCTTCGCGACTAGCTTATAACACAGGTCAAAGTATAACCTCAGAAACAAGGACTTCAACTTGGCAGCTCTTACATCCCTGAAAAATCTGCGTTCAAATTTGTTCCTAGTAAAATATTCCCACATTTGAAACGAACTCCCGTATGCAATTACAGCCAGTAAGAATATACACCGACTCAAACGAAACTTAGAAGCTTTCCTAACAATGACAAGCGCCATGTCCATTTTCAAGCTTTACCCGTCTGAGGACGTTACCTTTGAAAACGGACCTAATAACATCTGATGAAAAAGCCTCTGTTGCGTGATGTTACGTCACGCACCTCCCGAACCGATCAAAACTACCGATTTCAGGATAGATGTACTTTCACACTGACCAGCGAACAGGGTAACATGTCTATAGTCAACACGTATAGGTGTCAATATACATGCCCGTTTGTAACAACCCAATCATCCTGGTACATACTTACCCCATACTTATCGACTGCTTGTGTGTCTGTTGTAAGTCACCATACAAAAGCAGAGCATGCTAAAATTGTTTGTAAAACAACTTGACCTGTTCGTCTCATGACTGCATAATAACCGTGAGTCACAATTCTCCCTTCTTCTCTGATACACCACCAGGCAACCTCTCGGTATTGTCAGACATTGTTCTCATCCTATATACCGGCGGTACAGAGTTAATTGATATTAAAATCCGGCAGTAATCGCATACCAGAGAAAGTTTATGATCGATCTCTTCTCGCATTATTTAATAACAGTTGTTTGTTCATGATATATATTTCATCAAATAACACGATGCTATTAACGTCATATGGAAGGTTATACCAGAATTTCATATGTTCCATTGTTCGTCATAGCACAAATATCGGTTTCACGTTCTCTCGATTATCGCGTGATTTCGCTCTCCATTCTTGGTTTCACTGATATATATCGCGCGTGCAAACATCTCACCCCGCCCGGACACTCAGAATTCCACAGTGGTTTGGCATATCGCGAGCTCCTCAAAATTCTTTGGGATTCGAACGAAGAATGAGGTCCGGTCGAGAGGTTCATCTGTTCCCCGCAAAAGTATATGCATCCCCATTTCGCCCCATCATAAAAAAATTTCTGCACATTTTTCCTGGACTATCTACATGGAATAATGATCAAATCCGTCGACAGTACGTTCTCTCCATCCTCCACGCACCCATTTGGGCACGATTTTGATCATTAGGCCAGTGACCACCTTTCGGAGTCCCAGTTGATGTAACAAATCAACTATTTCATCAAACTATGTAGATCCCAAGTACCATCATCTCGGAAGTATGTAACTCAAAAGTTTCTTCCTAAAATTGCATTTCCCCCTCACATAATGTCTGTTTTGTTGCTCTATTCACATAGCTGACTCATTGTGCCATTTATAAATTTTGTGTTCAAATGTGTGTATTCTTGGGAATCTGTACGCTGATCGCGCTCTCCTGAGCGTGGTTCTCAAAAATGCGTCGAGGAGTATACAATTATTATTATTAACATAGAGAGCGGTATATCTGTGGTTCCAGCAGGTGCCTAAATATCATAAAGCTGTAAACTTAAACTTGAGCCCTGGTCAGGAAGGAATAAAAAAGAGGAGTGAACGGGACTCAACTACACAATTTGTGGGTGGCGGTGTCCCTGGAAAATGAACCCAACCGACCCATTTGGTGAACGACCTATTTCACGTACGTCTAGTTACTGTCTGTCCAACATGGACTTTGTGTCAGTATGATGCTACACCGACAAAATGTGCTCGGTGTGGTAGACGACTGGGTGGCATCCTCAGTGCACGAATTAATCATCTAGGAGCTATCCAAAAGGACTCGTTTGACGGTCACTATCAGGCACTCACTTTCTAAACTCTTCATTCTTACCCGCTAATGGATGCCGGACAGAATATCATGAGGTTCCTTCATCCAAATTCTGCAGAAAAGTTAACACTTTTCCGTGAACGAAAACGACGTCCCGTCAAGCGTTGTTTGAAGGGCCTTTCACAATGTCCGAAGGAGGAACCGTGTATATATTAGATCGCTCAGTTATGTGCAAGACCGTGTCCACCGAATGCTTCAAGACCGCTTGCTGTGTCTCCTCGAAACGTTCCGTCAATCAGGTTCTTTCCGGATCGCCCCTCAGCCATTTGTTGCTGACGTACGCGTTAGCAACTGGGATAAGCTTACTATTGAACCTTTGGGGATTACGCCCTCATCGCCGACCACTAATTGTTTGGGACTCAGAGTGCATTAGCGAAAGTGCGTTGCCGAAACGGGAGTATCGTATGCAATAACGGTGCCGTCTAACAGAAGAGAATTGGAAAAATATTGTATCTTAACAGATGTTTGGGTACTTGTTCGTTTTGTTTAATTAAACGTTCGTTGTCATTATACAATCCGGTTGAATGTGTCATGTGTCTGCATACCGACACGCATCCACCGTTGCTTCGTCTGTTGTAGCAAGTTTTTATCTGATGCCGGCGTTTCACATGGGACACCAACCAGAGGTGCAATTACAATGGTCTCCATATTTGATATCGCTAGAGAATTATCCAACTTTCAAACGTTTTTGAAAGTGCTGGCAACTTTAATGTAGAACACTGGAATGACAGCTCGCCATTAAGCGTGAGTATCAGTTTTCCTTCATCTGTGGCGTCTATCCTACCGTTAGTATACTGATTGAGTGTCAGCTTGTACGATATGAACCAGAACACGCAAAGGTTGCCGTCAGTTGTCCTCAGGACCGAAGATTCATTGCCACAGCGCCCTTTTAAGGGGAACTGTGTAGCGACCTACACATTTCACTGGCCTGCCCTTGGTATGATATGTAACACTACAAAGACATGATTATATGTTGTACTCAGGTTATTAAGAGAATTCGGATTGTGTGTTCTGTTCCATTGACTGTTCTCTTACCACGCGACGGTGGCATGGATCCGCAATACACAAATCTCCGGTTTAGCAGCCCATCGACTGGTGGTCTCTTTATTTTCTGGCTAACTTCCGTGTCAGTGCTGTTTATAGTGCTATATCAGACCATTTGCACTCTTCGTCAAGTGAATGTGCGGTCTCTGCACCTAGCAGAATTTTTGTACAGCACGTCTGCTGTGTTCATACATTGGAAAAACCGACAAAGTGCACAGCGCTCTAAAAAGAACACGCGCCAGTCAAACAGTGCTGTAATGTATTCTGTTGTGATTGATTGGACACAACCGGATAGCCACATGTTGCCTTGAAGGCGGAGTGAATTGAACAGTGCGTCAACCCCCAAACTTCAATGCTGCACAAGTAGAACGTAAACTGTTAAGTCTAACGACGGGAAAATTCAGAGGCTTTGATAAGATTACAGTACTGCTCAAGGAGCATGTTCACTTCCTGTCACAAGGATTCACATTGTTCAATTTGTCTCTGAAGGTAGGTAACGTTACGATTGCTTGGAAGACGCGTGAGTCCTTCACAGACTGGAATTAGGAGACCGTGAAGCTTGCTAAAACTGACGTCCAGTGGTATGGGCGTTAATGATTTCCGAAGGTACAGAAAGCCTGACTGAAGGTACTACACGGGACTTCCTAGAGCACATAGGACATGTGCGCGTCTCAGAATTGTTCAACCGAAGCATCGCTATGCCAGACAAATTCCCAGGAGTTAATGAATGGATGGACGGCCATTATGGGTGCTATCACGCCCACGGGTGTCGTTTTTATCGGTTTCCCAGAGATGCACAATAACGAAATTCATCCTGATAAACAACCTTTGAGCACCAGGCTTCGCGAAAGCTTTGGTCGAGCGACACCGTAGCGATTTGCAAACAGCTTTGATAGAATCCTCTTATCTGGCACGGGGTAACCGTGCAGATCAGAGGTGTGGTGGTTCAAGACCAAAACAATTTGTAAACGGTCACTTGGGCGTAAAATATGTCAATTTTTGCGAACTACTAAAGTGCATAGCCCAGGCCGAATATGTAGACTTGATTAGGTATAATGTTTTTGGTGCAATAAAGAAGGTAAACTGTGTCTGAAACTCGATCTTATTCAGACAGATTTGCTGGTCACTTTTTTAATAAAGATATTATGTCGAACTTCATCATAGAATTTGCGTTGGAAAAATGCGTACCTAAGAATTTTTGATGTGAAACACATTTCCAATTCGCGAAAACTCTTAGTTTTTAAGTGGTGACGATAATACACATGAATTTGTCATTCTTAATCTCAGTGAGATCGAATCCTACGCCACAATAAGTATTCACGATACTAACAATCGACGTTGTACCGCCATATGTGCGAATCGTTCATCTGTCAGAAATACTTGCTTAATCAGTTCCCCTTCAAGTATTTCACATAGATCTCGTTCGACGGAATGTTGTGTCTGAAAATACCTCCATACGTAATGCCATCAGATGGTCAATTCTATACTTGGTCTATTTTGCAAGGTATAACAGTGGGAAGTATCTTACTCTATCAGTAAGAACCCTCAACAAGTGCTTCCGTTAGCCCTATTGCAACCTTTTGAACCAAACTGACTCCGCATGGCGTTCACACAGTAAACTCCGTATACAAAAAGATCAATCCATTTTCATGCATGCCTTCACGGCCGTGCGGGATTGACCAATCCGACAAGCTAGGAATACCTATTCTATAGTTAAAATTCATAAGAAAACATTTTCACAGGATAAAATCTATGGCAAGGACCACCATAACGTTTTTATTAGTAGGAAGTGGAAGAGATTTTTCTTGACAAAAGTGAGACAAGGAAGGTTTGAACTCGTATTCGATTTCCTCCACCAAAACAGGGATGATACGGCTAACACAATCTACACATTCCGCTTGAACTATGCAGTCCAACACTTGTAATCTGAGCAGACGAGACGGAGTCTGTCCGGAGTTCGCCATTGTCTGGCCACGAATCGTACTGGAGTTAGCTCAAAACGCACACTGGAATCATGCGGACTTCAGCTTGGCAAGACAGAGTCAGCCAAAAATTTGCGAACCCGCATTTCTCCAGATAGCATTACGTGAATCGATATCTCGCAAGGAAGTTCATGCTTTCCCATTTGGCTTACACATACCAGCATGACGGCTGAATCTCTTGCGCATAACGCATACACAACCGACCATACACTGCACCCTGTGCTCTAACGGACCGAACCTTCTTATTCTCCGAGCAAACCGCGCCAATGGGGAAACACGCTCCTGTCGCCGCTGCACTCCAATGAACACAAGAAAAAGAAATTACGACAACGAAAAATGTATCATGTAGAGGATGTGAATAACGGAAGCTCGTTTACGTTCACCCGTCAAGGTCCACTGTTTCCATTGCCGACCCACTGGCAAGAGCAATCTAATAAAAAGACGTTACGAGGTCAAATGATAAATCACCTGCGGAATCCTCTCTTTCATCAATATATGCGCCGTACGGCCCCTAGTTCGATCTTTCGCTCCCTGAATCCACTGTGTGATTAAGTGGTGGATATTGCCTTCAAACTCCGAGGGATAATTGTGGTCGTCACGGACGGCACCTAGAAAGATGATGGAAAATATGAATGATTCTTACAGATGATGGCTTCGCACAACAGGGTACCACCGAACGAGCTTCGTTAGTGATAGCTAGCCAGTGCACTTCACCAGTGACTTCGTCTCTTGACACCAAATCGCAGACTTTGCACGTGCATTCAGCCACTGGTTGTCCACGATGAATTTTTGGTAACACGCGAGTCTAAAAAAAGTGGTGTAATGAAGTTGATATCATCTAACTGTCTGTTCTAAATATTCTGTGGATTGCAACTTCTGTTGGAAAAATTTTTAAGCGCCTCTGGTCCGATCAACGGTAACTCGTTCATGATGGTTTTGCAAATTGGGGTTTCCTTCAGTGAGGCACCTGTGGAAGGAACTGGGAAGGCTGAAGTTGAAGACGGCCAAGTATTATATGTCACTTCTATCCGTATCATGCGGTCGTTCATGAACACAATGGTTTCCTTCAGCTGCATCACTTGATTGTCGAAGCGGCGCATTTTCCGTTTTACGTAGCTCTGGAATTCCTCATCGGAGGACTCATCAAAGGTCCACGATGTTTACGACGATAAAACAAGCGTGATGTTCGTGAAAAAATGATCATCATCCCAAATGTTATCATACCACACCTCTTTGGGGTTGTTCAGTCTGCGCATTAAACAACGTGCTGCGATAACAAGAAGCCAGACAAGAAAATGGCTAACCTGTTGATTACGTTCAGCTTTTCACGGGGGATTATCGAAACGACCTGCTGACACGTGTTGTCAGGGGAGGTGCGCTTGTGAAACGCCGCTTTCAGGGGTCGACAAAATGTGATTCTGTCTGAACCTGGCTTCTTGCAGGCCGGCAGCGCAACGTAGGTGGCATCCGTGGAAGTAAAATCCGCCTCACGTTCTGCCCTCCGTTCATATCCTTATGCTACTTGATAGTTATCACCAATGATAATGGAACGGTATAATAGTACTTAACTGTGCCATTCAAAATACGGAATTCACTTGATCGATATTTACTTACAGATGGCAGTGTGTGGATTATAAAAATTTCATTGTCTTCGACTGTTTCATCGTTGGCCAAGCAGCCATCGCTTCCCCCAACAGCCGGTTAAGCTTAATAACAGCAACTTCTCTCATCTTCAGGAACTCAGAACATGTGTAACTACGACGTATCATTGTGTACCGGTTCCCGTATGAGTTTCTAAAACCAGTGACGTGTCACAATTTTTCAGTGATCACCGATCAGGAAAACCCAACAGTTTACTGTAAAGTGTGCAAGAGCGGAATGATGACGAACTTGTCATCACCAGGGATGATCGCACACTTGCAAACGATGGAGGACAGGGAATTTATCGTTATGGTGGCAAGTATGCCCGAGGCTCGACAAATGCGAAAGTCGGATGAGAGGGAAGCATGTGAGCGGAAATCACGCACGCGTAGGAAGGGAACACAGAATCTAACGTCGTTCTGCCTCTGGTGAGCGCATTACGGTTGGTTGTTTATCGGAGCGCAATTATCCGGAAACGCACAAGACATATAGAAGCTGCAGCGCACGATGAAAATGTTACGCTTTCATTTCATTGGGTCAGATAGGTTGATATCCGTCGGTACACTTGTGCGCTGTACGTGAGTGAGCACAGAATATTCAAATTCTTGGTTGTGCACTTGGGTAGCCGGCTCCTCCGTTTCCTCCACCAGATGTACGAAGTTGTTCATGAAGCTTTTGAAGTAAAATGCCGAATAGCGGTACAGCGGTCCAAACAGCTGCACATCATCGCACAGGTGGGCGAGGTGATGCACATTATGAACCACTTGCTCGTCTCCATAGGGATAGGAAAACTGACCAAAAACTTTAACGGGCTAAAAACGGGCACGGTTAATCAGGTAGTGGCACATATTGGGATGGGATAATATGTAAATGGAAAGAAATAGATTTAGGAAATTCTCATGGGGTAGGGGGGAGTGGACACAACTACGGGGCGCAACTATAATGAAAACAAGCGACTTCCGTTGGGTTTGAAATGCTCCAAATTAGTGAACACATCACATTTGTGAGGGAAGTCTATGGGTAGGTAGAAAAATGATGCCTCCAGTTTCTTCTCAGCAGCCCGCTGGATGCTGCTAGGCAGACGCTAACCTGAACGTTTCTCTGAAAGTCACTACATGTGGACTAGCCGTTTCATGGCACCAAGGAAAACAAGATGCGTCTATTTCGGTAGGAAAATGGCAACCACTCTCATTGGCAGTTGAAGTGAGACGGTGTTCCGATATGATGATCCGGCTGACGTCTTTCCCTGAGCGACCAGTCAGTACGAATGCTAGAGGACGTTAACGGGAATGTCGTCTGTCGCTTACTGTAATAAACACCTCCTCATACACACCCGTCACAACCGTAGTAGCCGTTTTGACTCCTTGTTTGCTTGACGTAGCTGCGGGCTGGGGCATCGCGAAAAACACGCTGAATGTCCACGTGAAAAGTTAAGTGAAGATCATCCAGCTTCAAACTAGTACTGCGTATTTCCATCATTTAGGACACAAACAGCTATAACTATTCATTGACGGGATCAGGGCAGCCACGACCGCAACAGGAACCAATGACGAATCGGATGCTTGTGAAGAGGTACACAATGCGATACAGTATGGGCCACAACTCTGTACCGGGATAGTCAAAGAGCGGTTCTCCGTTTATACTGACTTGCATTGTGATATGGTCACCGCTGGTGTTGAAGGTTTCGGAAAAATGCCGGCATTCTTATGTGTACATAGCATTCATTGGTGAGCACTGCTTTGTGTACACTGAGAGGAGTTCTGCGGAATGTGCGCGGCTCAAGCGGTCGATCAGGAACGAGAGTTTTCAATGAAGCTAACAGTAATTTCAAGCCGGTAGATGTAACCCACTCGAAGTAGATTGCGAACAACCGGGTGGCACTGGAAAAACTAGATATTACAGGTGACTGAACGACCGCAACAGCAATGAGTGTAGAAAGGATAAACCTACCACCAGGAGTGGAATTTTTGGCAACCCTTAGTCCAATACCAGATGTGGTGCAAGGAGCCGCACGAGCGACAGACAAATCATATGCGATAAGTTTGTGAAATATTTCTGCATTGCAACATGGAGAAGATAAGCAGTGTCTAACTTGCAGGTTGCCCCCACGTTGTCGGTAGTAACTTATACTCTTCCACCCAACACAATGCACACTTTTTGCCCATAACGCGCAACTTATCCCTTTCAAGCCTGATATGTCTGCCGGTAGTCTATCTGCAGTACCGGGCTGGGGTCCTCGCGACTCACAGAGTCGGTGGTTGGAGACTTTGGGCGAGATGGCGGCTAATCGAGCTCAGTGGCGTGAATGTTGTCGTTGTTTGTCCGAGCTGTCTGTGAAGTGAGTGCATTTAATGACGCGTGGCAGTGAAAGCCGTAAGGAAGCTGTCTCGCTGATGACGCCTTACTCTCACTTGCAGCTCGGTTGTGTTGTTTGCAAGGTGTAGGCACCTTGATGCTGANCAAAGGCTAACTGTAACTTCAACGCAGTTGGCAATAAACAAATAGGGTGGCTACAGAACTCCCAGCTAGAAGACAACCAGAGTGCTGACTTTGATAATGTACGAGTTTTTCAGTCAACCGGAACCGTTCACTCGAGCGTGAATGCTCCAATTTACTCCTGCCACACAGCTCGCCTAGACGTCCGGTGGAAAGGGGGAGGGAAAACAATTGAAAGTGGTTGGGAGAGCACGGTTGGGCAAGACAATAATTGAAGGCAAAAGGGGAATTGGGAACAGACACGTTGTGATTGGCGTAGTAGCGCCGTTGTCTTGTTCACGTCCATCGTAGGCGATCTTCATAGGAATCCGAGCTTCCCAGCGTCTTCTCACAATGCACACTTTCACTGACCCATGTAGCTGATGGATGGTTAATTCCAGGTATCTGGAATGTACAGTGCTCATAAACTGAAAACAACAACCTCACCGGGCTTTCTGGTTCCACGGCGTACGACAAAATAAGGCTTTCTTTTGCTTTTCGAAAGAAAACGTCTCGTCGACAGTCTGCCGTAGGTCAGGCCACCTAAAATCAACTTGGTAAGGAAGTGTGACAGCAGAAATTAGATACGGCGGACGTCCACGTAATCTGCGAACCGCACTGACTTACGCAAACCTCGCCCGCGTCTGCTGTGGGGCATGGCTCCTTCGAGGCAGGCGGAGTCGCAACTGAAACCGAATCTGTACCAACGCTATGTAGTGTACCGACCGAAGAGGACGTTGCTGCTCGCGAATCAGTTTCTCTATCTGGTACCTCTATAAACGCTGGCTTTATTCTATCGATAAAGATCACCTCGCGTTTACCATTGCGTTCCAACACGAAAGTCTTAGCATAACCTGCGAGCACGCGGAACGGTCCGTTATGTGGCGGTTGCAAATGTCGTCAACGAGTAACCGTACGAACCAAAACATGAGAACAATTTGACAGACGAGGATGTACGTATATTGGCCTCGTCTGTTCTCTCGATGGAAGTGGTCGGAGTCGTCTCATGTGTTGGGCCAACCGCTCACGGTAATCCGCGAAGTTGATGGGTCCCATTGCGCGTGGGGCAACCAACTCGCCGGGTGAACGTGAGGAGCACCCATATTCTCATTGGGCGAGGGTTGTATGCAGGTCAGTCTTCAGCGTGTTACGGATACCCAACAAGACTAGCGGCAACACCTCGTGCCAAGAAGGGTTGTTGCTAGCGGGGGATAAACTTTTCACTCGCTGATGAAAACGCTCTACCAACCCGTTGGCTGCCGGGTGGTAAGCTGTTGTCCGAATTTTTCCACAGCTTAGTGCGTTGGAGAATGAAGTGAAGGCTAAGTCGAAATGTTGCTTGCGATCGGTATTCACTACAGCAGGACAACCAAACTGAGCGGCCCAACGTTCCAAGAACGCCCATGCAACGGTTTCCGACGAGCAAGTCGGAATTGCTATAGCCTCTGGCCAACGTATAAATCTGTATACGCATGTCAGGCTGTAAGCATACCAGTCGGAAATTGGGGGGGTCCGAACAGCTCTACATGCACATAAAAGAAACGCTTACCGGGGGCTGCGAAACTTCCCACTGGGGTACGCGTACGACGATGGATCTTAGACCGCTGGCAGTGTATGCGCGCTTTTGTTCATGTGCGGATATCCCGGTTGACGTTGCGCCAGACAAAGCGCTTTGTGACCATTTTGACCGTTGAACGTATGCCAGGGTGAGACATGTTGTGCAACGTACTGAAAATTCGGCGGCGAAAGGCCAATAGAATAACCGGAAGTGCTGTCACAAATAATCACCCCTCCGGAGGAATTCATGGAAACACTTTCTAACATAAAGGAACTGGACTGACAGAATTGTTCTATCTCCGGGTCGTTGTCCTGTGCGGCTGCGATCGCCGCCTGCTCTATTGGGCTTTCTGTCGTACTCAGTGTAGCATTAATGCGCGAGTGAGCATCGGCGACTCGGTTTGCAATATCTGAAATGTGACGAATATCGGTTGTGAACCGGGAGATATAATCTAGGTATTTGGTCTCTCTTGAGCGATATCTCTCCGTTGTCGAGCGTAACGCGTACGTTAGCGGCTTTCGGTCCGTGAAGACGATAAAATTCCTGCCATCCAGGACATGTTGAAAATGGCGGTTGCAGAGATATACCGCTCCCTCCCAATAGCACTATAACGCGACTCAGTTGGTTGTAACCTTTTAGAGAATAAAGGCTAGTAGGCACCCGTGGGCACGGAGTTGCTGGTGCAGAACCGCCCCTACAGCCACGTCTGATGCATCCACGCTTAGTGCCAAGGGAGCAGACGGATGATGATGCGACAGCGATGCTATATTGGCGATAGCCTTTTTTAAATTAATGAAGGCCATTTTTGCGGCCGCTGGAAATAAGAATGAGCGTGCCTTATCTCTGAGTTGGTCGGTGAGTGGTTGCATTAGACGAGCACAGTTAGGGTTGAAACGACGGTATAAAATTCACTAAACCATCGAAACAGCGAAGTTGTTTGAACGATATGGGCTCTGGGTAGTCCACTATTGACTTTACTTTGTCGGGGAGAGGTTTGATCCCGTTCGCGGATATGCTGTGACTTAGGAAGGCTACGCGGGACTCTCCAAGAGAGCATTTAGCTAGGTGTATGGTTACCCCATGATGCGACAAACGGGTGAATAATGAACGCAAGTGCATGCGATGTTCCTCCTGCGTTGAGGTAGCCACCAAGGTATCATCTAAGTACGGATGAACACAGTGAATAAAACGTTGGAAAGTCTGAGCGGCGTTGCCCAGACCAAACGGCATGCGTGAGAATTCGAAAAGTCCTAACGGTGTTATGACTGCTGCCTTTGGGACGTCTTCGGAGACTACGGGAATCTGTTTGTATACGCGCAATAGGTCGATTTTTGCGAATATCTGTGTCACCGACAGGTTTGCTGTCAAGTCCCGAATATGGGGAAATTGGATACCTATTGGGAGTGGTTGTGTTGTTCAACGCTCGATAGTCGCCGCACGACACCAGTCGTTATCAGTCTGTTTAGGCATCATGTGCAATGGCAAAACCCACGGACTATTGGACGGACGGATAATGTCGAGTTGGAGCATATGCTGAAATTCGGCTTGGGCAATTTTGAGTTTATCGGGAGCCAAGCGGCGTGGACGATTTCGAACTGGCGGCCCTCGTGTGACACTGTGATGCGCGACGTCGGCTGTCACGGTGGATCAGTTGAGGGAATTCGAATGGAAGTTTCTCGTAAGGATCGCAAACTAGAGGATTGATTATCATAGGGCTGATCACAACCATGTGCGACGGCTTGCCGCGAACGTTCGGTTTCGTCGAGGTATCGATCAGACGCGATCGACGTGCGTCGACCAATAAGTCGAAATGTCGGAGAAAATCAATACCAACGATAGGGAAAGGAAGATCGGCCACAAGAAAAACCCAGGGAAACTCGCGCCTTAAACCGAAGTTTGAATTCAACAGCTGACGTCAAAGGTTTTGATGAGCGTGCCATTTACAGCTCGGAGAGTAGTGCTGGATTCTGATCGCGCATCAGTTACTGAATGCGGGATGACACTAATCACCGCTCCTGTGTCGATTGAAAAATGCATTTTGGGATTCAAATCCTCCAGAAAGAACAGACGACTGCTGTTTGACTGGTCTGTGGCTGTCATCGCTAGAACACACCGGCCTTCTGGTTAAAACGCTTGGTAGCACGACGGTTACATGGCGTTCGGCATTGTTTAGTGTTTTCACCATTTGTTTCATGATACCAACAGCCACTGCCAGTTTTTAGTACATGCGGTGATCGGGCGCGCGTTGAAGGAATTCTAGACGGTGACCTATTTGGTTGTATGCTGGCACGAAGATCAGCCAGTTCACGCCGCAACTAAGCGGCGTTTCTAAATTGTCGCGTTCACGGCATTCCAACGCCTTATGCAGGTTTGTTACTTCGGCGTCCTCCGTGGCTTACGAATGATCCGCGACTGTTGGAGTTTACCATACTGCCCAACTACTGCTGCCTGCTCTGTGCCTCGGAAACGCTCATGTACTGCGTCGACCAGAACCACTAGGTCACTTGACGAACGTAGGGGGTAACACGAAGCGTAGCCCCCGTGTGTACTCAGGCATTCTTTATATCCACAACTTTTGCAAAAACGACTCAGGCGACTGTGATTTGCCTGTTACCTGTCGCACCTCCCGGAGAAGAGCCGACGGCTTCTTGTCCCCCAACTGTAGCCGTTGGACCAGTTGTTCCAGACTCATTCTACCGGATCGCTGTATTACCTTAAGAATCGTTTGCTTAGTGGACTCATAACGAACGGTTGTTGAACCTGGTGGTATATAACTAATCAGTTCCGGCATATCTCGGGGAAAACGCGGTATAAGCTGCGAAAACTTGTCCGAATCATGCGTTATGCGCGGGTTGCCGAACTCTTTTTCCAACGCAGCGAACCACAGCTTTGGATCGATATCCCCAAAAGCGGGAACAGCCAGCGTGATCAAAGATACGGGGGACGAGAATTCAGACTTGACCTCTTCAGTGTCCATAGTGACCGGGCGAATAAAAACCGATATATATATAATATACAACGTACGCACCCAAAAACTACTGAGAAGAGAGAAGAGTCAACTCAGGTATACACTGATATATATCCTGAACGGACTCACCAATTTGTGGAGTTCAAAGGGGCTATGGCCGGTCAGTTACGAACAACGCAGAGAAAACAAGAAATATATCGCCGACACGTGAAAGCGACGAGAGCAAGATGAAACGGTAATACAGCAAAATGTCAAGCGAGCAGGCACCGGAGAAGAAGGTTGGAGTGCGCAGGCGACATGAAGGTAACCATACTCGTTCAAACGAGCGGTTAAGCGCATACAAAATGTGGGGCGAAGAGTGCAAAGGCTAACTGTAACTTCAACGCAGTTGGCAATAAACAAACAGGATCGCTACAACTTCGCTCATTCCTATTGTGACGACCAATGAAAGCAATTCGCGCAGTTGATGTGTTACATTCGTGAATGAATAAAAGTTAATAAATCTATCTTTCAACAATACTGTCAGTCACGATATTCTGCGAAAGACACAATGTAACCACACTCACTACGCACGAAATTAGTGGAGCTGCAGACGCACGGTTGCCATAGACGCCGATTGAACCAAACGTGCACAAAGTGGCGGGTAACTGAGAGCCCGTACAAGTGAAGTGGGTTTGAAATGATAACGTGTTTGAGAAAATTTTTGAAATTCACTTAACAACCGGAATGAGAATGGCAATCATGGGCCCTTATTCCCTTCCGATTTCTTCAATGTTTTGCCTTATGCTACCGTGAATCGGAAGTCGCAGGGAAAAACGATGATTCTGCAAACAAACTTTATTTATTGATTTACTCACCGTTCACAACAGACTTCACCGTAACAATTAAGGGGTGCTAGGGAGCTGGACGTGAGAGAACCTTGAGCATAACCGCACAGCAGCCGCCATAGTGGAAGAGTGTGTCGACGGAAAATTCCAGTCGACCTTCAGAATTCAAACAAGCGTTAGACTGGTTAAGCGGCGTTCCTAACGGTAATAGCTCAACATTGTTATCCTAGTGAATGTAACCTACAGCAGTAGATATGATGTGGATTCATTATACAGCTACAAGCATACTTATGCCGGCCCACTAACTTTGATGCTAGTTGTTTGTAGTAAATTCACATATACGAGGTAATGTGAACAGGCGCGGTGGTACTGGCAAGGCAAATCTCACGTCGCGGGGAGTTTAGAATTTTGGAGACGTCGAAGGTGATCTCACTAAAAGCCGGGGAAATTACAATACGATCATCAAAATGAAGTAATCCATCCGAAGTAGTGAACAAACTTTCACGGTGATAGTGAAAAGGAGGAGGTCGGTACCGCACACGTTGTACCCAATAACGACTTGAGACAGAGATAATAGGAACAGCGTAGTTATGAGTGCCACATAAAAGTGCACCCCACTTTTACTGGCAATGGTTGAACCAACAGTCATTCAGAATCGTTAGAACTTGAGTTCGGCGACGATACTCTGGATAAGTTATGAACATGGGAAATCATTTTCACACTACAATGAATGATCATGTAATTGTGTGAGCTGAGGGCATGCTCAAGCGTTGCAACGTGGCAGTGGATGAATCGGTTAGCAACGTCCTACGGTGATACGAAAATTTTAAGGCTCCGTGACCTCCAACAATAACAAATGACACTTCAAGGGGGCTATTTATAAGTCCATTTGAATACACTTCGGATGCTTTAGGTGATTTATGGGAATACCCGCGTTCAATTTTAGAAGGACTCCGTGAAATATATAAAGTAGATGTACCACACTGTTCAACAACTGCTGCCGTTCCAGTTCAGGGGGCGCCAATATTTACAGTTGAATGATCATTGACAAAATAAGGTAATAAGTTGCAGTTTAAAAATGATGAAAGAAAGCATGAAGAGGTTCTCATGGTTAATCTGTTAGTCTGGTTAGAGCTTCTTGCATTATTTTTAGGTTGCTTTGGTTTGTTGGAACTGATCCAACAAAATACAACCCTGTCAGTTAGCACTATCGGCAATCGATCAACAGTGAAAAGCCAAGTCTCAGCGCGTTGACTTCGTGTATTATTACCGACCCTGGAAAATAGAGAGTACACAGAAGCGCGTCAAGCTAGCGAGGCACGGAGCGAGTTGTGTGTTAGCCCCGGGACGGATGTTACAAAATGTGTAGCTTGACTAAAACAAAAGTAGGTACAAAATCAAAATCATAGAAAATGTACAGATGAATGCGACTATCAAAATATCATTTATCATAGTCGCTACAGGTTTGTCTGATAAGTGTTGAAATATGGCCCTACGTTTCATTAGCTTCCTGAACTTGACTACATTATTCATTTCTAAGTCTACTCCGGCTACTGATGCCGTCTCTCTTACTACGATTCAGACTGGGTCTTGTAAATTTCCAAACGCCAAAATTCGACATTTTTCTCCCATCGTTCCTCTTGGGCAACCTGTATTCCCAACCATTTCTCAATATGCAAGCAATCGTTTTGGTCCGACCCAACCAATCACCACTTGTTCGGTTGAGCTCAACATCGCTTATTATCCTCCACTACTGTGCGCACACTTTCTGAACAATTATTTGCACTTGAGTTGGGAGATAGACTGTACATTGATTTAACTATCACCGCATTAAGTCCGGTTTATACGAGCGTCTTCTCATTAACCGTTCTGAAGATAGATTATGTTGTCTGTCGTTGCATACCATGAAAGGCATTTTTGGATCGCCAGATTACCTCTAACTCGATGTGAACGTAAATTGTTCGACAACGCTTCAACGGATTGGACGAAAAGATGCTGGTGGATAAAATATGGAACACAGAACTGACATGTTGAGCGTGAATGGAAGTAAAACGTGATAAGTGTTAGAATGCACCAAGGACTGAGCGGAGTTCGTGCATATTACTGTTAGATCGTTTGACACTTCATCAAGTAGTATTCGAAGGCAAGCGTTTAAATTTGTCAAAAAAACCTGACGAAAAATACAGCACGTTATTCACCCCCCTGTTGTGCAAGTAGATTATAGAGGGTTTCCATTCAACTTCAACATGGAGTCGCCACAAATTCTTAGCGTGTCCACTAGCCTTCAGTAGTGTCACTACCGAAATCACCCAGTACGATGGTTCAACAAGCGTAATAACTCCTCTATCACGCATGGATTGCAATCCTTTGCGCACCAGTCATCGTTAACCAGATGAGATTATTCGTGTGTTAAAATCCAGACCTCCCGGAGCCTGGAGATTCACCTTCGATATTCGCATCCCCCCGAGGTCTCAGAACATTGGGGACAAGCTTTCTGACATCGACCTTATTCACTGACAAAGCATGTTAGCAGTAAAATTTCAGGTCTAGGAAGTGGACCTGATTTCGTTATAGAAACTGACAAACGATAAAACATCGGGTAGCGCCACGCATACGGCAAGTCAATTCACAAAACTACCGACAACGCTGTGAATGTCAACTTGTGCGGACTGAGAAACAGCATTAGGGTAATCTAGAGTCACATCCGAATGCGGGATTATTGGCTCCACGCTACTAATACCAGAAATGAAATTGATTTGTCAGAACCAGACACTTGAGTGTTCAGAGCGTGCAAAGAATTCTGGGACCAAAAACATAACTCGCCCCGTGCCTCGCTAGCTTGATGGGTGTCTGTGTGCTCTATTTTTCAGGGTCAATAATGATACATGGGGGTCAACGCGCTGAGGCTTGGTTTTCCATTGTCGACCGGTTGTCGATAGTGAACACTGACTGTGTATTATTTTGTTGGATCAGTTCCAACACAGTAACGTCCGCATCTTCCGTGCAGAGGCAATTGCTTTCCTGTGCATGTTTGTCGTACGTGGAGCTCGCTGGATGAAATGGCAGTGTCGGCAAGCATTGTCCATCCATTCAAGCGGACGACACACAAGCCCGTATGTAGCTTTCCGGTTCCCACTTATTGTCTTTGGCAACGGCTTGATGTCGATCGAATAACTGAATAAATGACCAACCCTTGGTTCGTTAGTTGTTTGTTTGTTTGGTGGAAACCTGGTATGCTTGGTTTATCCATCATGGCTGACGCCCAAAATAACTCACTGATTAAAATTCTCTTCCACTTTTCTTCGTTCTCAAAAATGTGGATGACACGGCATGATGAAACGAACTCGAAAACATAGAAACCTACAACTCACTCAGATTCAATTCGAAGATGTTACTGCGGGACTTGTTTTCCGTTTATCAAGACACGATGTCAGTATAGTTTGCTCATACTACCTTCACATAAGCCATCTACCATTCGTGAACAATTCGTCAGCCACATCATAAAACCCGGAAAACTCAAGTTCCTAGGTCCATCAATACTTGTAAATTCAGCCATATTGGCAAGAGTAATCCTCTTTTGCGTTACAATAACTGTTGGACAAAATTTGCCAAAGCTTGATTGATTCGTCAAAAAAAGTGACTACACAAAATGCCATCCAATGTAGCTGAGAACACGTTTGGTTGCGTTACAAACAATTGCACACAGGAGCCTACTCAATCGGCGAATGACACTCACGACATCATTCGCGGTCGAGAAGAGCAACCGTCAGTGTCGGTGAATGACTGGGATGTGTGGTTTTCGGTAAATCTATTGAACAACCAGTTAAAGCACCCAGATGTTACACAAATCGAAGTCAGTACCATTAAGTGCAAGGCGCATTGGGAAGATGAAACGATTTCAACCTCACATTGAATGTAGTCCATCCGTTAGATTAACAAAACGGTTTACAGAAAAGTCACTCACCCCAAACACTTGAGATCAATAAGCTCTGAAACGACTTAATTCGACGAAACAGCAAACATAGCCACTCTACTTGTTTGTCGTTGACTTTGCTTCAGTGTTGGCTACAATTTGTACCTTCCTGTAGTGAACGTTTGCACCGGGGTTGACCATTTTGTCTGCTAGGACGTTTAATAGGAAGAGCACACAGAAACCTGGAAATCTTTGAGGACTGCCCACGTTAGACGCATCCCTATTATGTTCAATCCAACAAAATTCTTTACCGCATCAAGATCGATCGCAAATCGACTATTGCAGTTCCCCCGCCTACCTGTGATTATCAACTTTCCATACTATCGACTACTTGTTACCATCAACCGCTACCTATCACTGACACCAGCCGTGTAACAGGAGCCGTCTGGGACTTTCAACAGTTACGACTGACTGGATCACTGTTAAATCATCGAAGTCAACTATCGGTTAACTTCTAGGAAAAGCTCTGTGACACCATGCTGACCTACTGTTGGTTATGTTGGGTGTCGATTATCTTTTATAGCCCACTCCGTTGCAAACATTTGCATGGGCGAAAACATTTGTTTGATCAAGCAAAGATAGCAAAAGGCATCCCACAAGTTTAAATGTACTACGCACATCCGTTCTTGGTTCGACTCTATTACCGTTTCATCTTATCGCTTACATATTGATTCTGTGTACCGGTGAAATAGCCCTTATTCATATATTGCCTTATTCTCGACCGCTCGTCTCGGTTCAGTTGACCTTACAAAAGTCATTCGCAGTGTGCAATGAAGTTCATACTTGAAGAAAATTAGGCTAAGTTTACATCTCCTCCAAAAAAGGGAAACAGATAACCCGAATACTTTCAGTACATCAACTGACTATCAGTTCTACCAGCAGAATCTGACCCAACCAAAGGAAAAATGTGAAAAGAGCACAGCATGATGCTATGAAGAGAAAACGGATTGAAGGAGAGATTATAAAATTGTGGTGTCTGTGATATAATCTCAAATAACAGAAACCAAGGTAGAAATAAATGGTGTACAACTTTCAGTCCTATTCGAGTTCGTCGATCTGGAAGGAAATAGGATGAAGATTGACATTAGCTGAGAGAACAGATGGAGGTAGTATGTGCAAAATTCGACAATCTACGTAACGAAATATGACAATTCCGATTTGATATGCAGGGCTATGCAAAGAAGCCAACTGGAAAATGATCGCGAACACAAAAATGTTTAGGCCACAAACCACAAGCAACCAAACACTACCAGCGCAATTAGTACCGGTGAAACCCGAAACTAAATGTCACAACTGATCAACTGCTACCCTTGCCAAATCAATGTAAGTTTGACTGACACTACTCGGAGTTGGGGGAAACAACAGTAACACAAACCTGACTTACCGTACTCGATCCGTATTAGGAAAGAATCTACTAACTTCACCGCAGGTCCCAATGAGTAAGTGGAACGTGGGTAACACTAAGGCAGGAACTCAGGAATGATCACGGTCAATCAGAAAATTACAACGGTAGGAAGTTTAACAACTGAGAGGAACAGAAAGCAGTTGTGTATATCTGGATATGTGTTGGACTACATAGAAAGAAAAGAGCAACCAGTAGGCATTCTCCGTTCCAAAAGATCAGCAACAACAAGAATGTGAGTGAAGCGAGCAGAAGAACTTCTGTCGATTGTTATGCACTAAACAGGCGTAGTTCAACGCACAACTGTTAGAAAGTACATCTCTCAATAGAAGAGACGGAGTAAATCGCGCAACACCGGTCAATACAGGACCGAACATTAGCTGTCTGAAATGAAGCTGGAATGTGTCGGACTACAGTACCAGCGACAGATCCAGTGTCGTATGAGTGGCTCTGTATTACCTCAGTAAGTTAATTACATCGCAGTTGTACGATTGGACGCCTGCACATTTTTTACATTGGTAGAGCTGAACCTCCTCGTTTGCTTGTTGACGCCTACATATCCTGTTTAGTTCTGACGCCTCGATCGTTATACATGGTAGCAGAGTGTGGTGTACCCACTCCTCTGTCCGCTTTATGTGGTACTTTACTGGCCACAGAAATTCAGGGCCACACCGGTCTAGTTCTGACTCGTTCTCAATGAACGTTGGCGTTCACATCTTCTCCAACTCGGCTTGGAAGTCAAGCCGTACGGTCAAATGCGTGATAGCATGAGTGGCGATCTAACAGCAGTAAACAAAAGCACACTAAAAAACAAGCGTGAGGCAAGGAAAATAGTCGTTTTTACCATAGTACGTCTCATGACCAGCCTGTCCGAAGACTCGGCTTCTTATCGTGAATAAGAGTATCAAGATCTGACGTTAATTAATCAACGCAAACTGTCGCTGAAACAGACCAGCAATTTGTTCCATGTTATATATATATATATGCCGAAGGAGTAATCCACGCAAATCAGACGACTCGGCTGATTCTGTAACTTCAGTGGGTACCCGTGGAGGTTGCTCAAGCTAGGTAGAATGTCTTGGGCGGCAACAAGGTTGATGGAGGATCATACACGTTCAAATTGAAACGCCCCTAGGGTGTTAATAGTGTAGTGACAGCCGTGCTAATTTACAGTGTATTATATGACGAAATGTTTTACGTCACATACACCAGATGGGAACACTAAAAATAGGAGTTACCAGTCGCTGAATCGTCCATGGCTCGGCTCCGTTTGGATCGACAAGTTGTCCTTTGGAACAGCTAGGAAACTGATCATTGTCAGCTGTTACCGGCGGCTTGATGAACGTAGCAGCTTCAGCAGGGGTGACACTTAATTGGGGAACATCCTCATTAGTCAAAAGGCCGAAACCTGCTGAATGTGAAAGGATGAATACAAGTGGAAACAACCAAACGGGATTTTAGAAATAAGAGAATCACGTCTTAGTAATTTCATTTTTTTCCTATTCACAGTTCCAACGGAAAACGTTTATCAAAAAGTCTTTACCTTGTTAGAATCATTTGTGCAGTAAGGTTACAGGTTCACTTCTTGGCTGCGTACAGAAACGATAGACCGTTTTGCTCACCACAGATGAGTGCACATTTTAACGATGAACAAGTGCAAAAATGCCAAGATCTAACGGCGAGAGACATAACATCAGGCTATGTGATGTAACCTGTTCGGCCTTTTTAAATTCTACGGCGTACGACACATGGAAACTGTAAGTGCATCAACATGGTGATATAAGTCGGTGTTTCCTCCGTCTCTAGCCACAGAACAAAAGTACATGGCGTAGTTACCCATCGGAAAATAATATATTCGACCTAGGAATAATGACTCAAAGCTGTCTCCTATATCTGCAGGACCCAATGCTATGTGAGTACTTGGTTAATCGAAAAACATACTGTACACCGCGCAGTTCGATTATTCATCTATCACCTTTTAGAATGTCAGACCAGTTTGCGCAGCAAGTGAACCGAGTTGTTACGTCCCGAGCGACGTGTACTTTGTACAATATGGGATTGCAGATGGGTCGCACTTCGCAATCACGTGATTTTGCCACAATGACTAGTGGAAATGGTCACCGTGACTAAATTCGCGATCGTGGTGGTAGAGATTTGCGTTGTCCGAACGAAACACTCCGTCAATAACATTAGAACAGAATGTTGAATCCATCAGATAAAAAATCAAGTGGAAAGGATAAGTTAACCATAAGGCAGTCATTCTTGTTATCGTTTCACAGCAGAAAGCATACAGGATGGCCGCTATTTCTTCCTACGGTTAACGAGTGACGGTGAAATGGCGGACTGTTCTAAAAGCTTGTCATGAGTTTTTTTCGCTTGGTGTCTATAACTAATGTGTTGGTTTCCCAATAAACTGATTTCTAAATTAACTCGCAGACCACTGAACGCCAGACTCATGCTTTGGGTATCACCCAAAACAAACTGCCTGTCTCATATATGCCGAACAAAACCTGCTTGGACGCAAAGGCTGAAACAAAGCATTCACTAAAAGAGATGCCTTTCTTTCATATATAAAACGAAGCTAAAGACCAATCGTCTATCAGATGGTCTGGAATTTCTCTTACGATCGGTGGCCCCCTGGATTAACGACTCTCGTAACTACAGTAAATGGTTTAGGACAACAAACAGTGCCATAATTCCCGGAGAAGGCAGCGTCTCTTGAATAGATGTAAGCAAACAGTACCCGTTGAAGGAAATCAAATATTACGATTTTACTTATGTTAACCAAGATATAAAAAGGTGACTAGATAGGTAAGGGTTGCCAGTGTTAAGTAAAGACTTCACCAACTAATTTATACGTAATACCAGAGTTGTGCTAATTAAAGTCTGTTTTGAGTGGGTACGAGTCTGGTGCAGTCGTCTTGCTAGTACAGCGAAGTACAAGTACTCTAGTTCTACATCTTCGTCGTAAAAGTACCATTCCAACAACGACCACACTGTAACAGGTCAGAGAATGAAGGAGTTCAAAACCGGAATGGTGAAAATAAACAATCAACATCATGCAACCCGACTTCTTCTTAATAACGTCCCACAATTCGGCCGTTGTTTACCGGGGTTTAAAGTTGACTTTATGAAGTAAGCTAATCTTGATAACAATACCACTCTTTACCAAAGCAGAAGAAAGCCCCATGGGAGTGTGATCCGGATAGTCAGCGTAGTCTAACAGACCAAACTCACGGTTCAGTGTCCATGGTAGTTTCCGGAACCCAACTTGCACTGGCTAGTACCAACACAGCACAGAAAGGGACACAGTGGGTGTTTATCAACGTCCTCCTGAGTAAGCCACACAGAAGCACTGAAAAATTTACTCAGGAAATCTCACGAAGATCGCTACCTAGCTGAGGTTGCCTTATGTGCTTAAAACTGATTGGTACATGTGGCCGGCCACTGGAGCAACAATACAGGGGCAGTGTACTTTTGGCTACAAGAAATCTACTTAAAGTTGGTAGCAATAAGTAAGGAACTCCAGAGGGTGCCCATTTCTCGTTAATGTAGTCCGGTGATTCGCCTACACTCCAGCTAAACGACAGTAGTGACGTAAATATCGCTATTGTATAATTGACTTCAGCATGGTAAACATAGCCAGTGTATTGAAAGCCAGAGTGAAGCTAGTATACGGAGGCCGCTCATTCTCGGTGGTTTAACTGCGAGGCACCCCACTGTTTGCCGTTTAAGTGCACACGTAGGAGGAGTCAAGTAGTATAAACATTCACTCTTGGTAAACAGATTGGGAATAACACAAAGTTACGAGCAAGTTGTAATACTATACGCTTCAACCACCTCGGGTGGCCTTCCTCCGGAGTGTTGTAGTCGAAATCAATGTCAATGTGATTTCGATTACAACACTCCTGAAACGTAGAGTATTACAACTTGCTCGTAACGTTGTGTTATTCCCAATCTGTTTATCAATAACATGTTAAACACGACGCCCAAACTGTTCAACTTCATTCGTACTAAATTTGGTGCGGATAGCTTAAAACTTTCATCCTACTGCTGAGTGGAGTTTGCTTCACGATGGTGTAACAGATGAACAACAAACTTAATTGCATCAACACTAAGAAAACCGAAAGGAACGCGCCAAGGCGATCAAGCCACTGTGACAGCAGTTGGATCACTTCAATTGAGTCCTGCTGAAAGTATGGCTGATTCACAACGGGCACAGTCATCGCACATCAATGAGGAAAAAGACTTGACAACAGTGAAACAAACTGTCCGTTGGGGAGAAAATATTTAGTACGCAACCTGACAGCGTTGAATAGGCTGTCAGGTGTGGAACACAGCCTGAATCATACGAAGCAACAACAACCGTTTAGGTGCATCGTACATCGACCATGACCATAAAACAGGAAACAGCAATAGTCGAGCTGACATAGAAAAGTCCTGTGTAAAGCTCAAATGAACACGGACAATCAGACAAGAAAATATGAGCAGAACAACCACCGCCAGTTCCCACCTTGCGTGATGGTGTCAACCCAAAAAGACAAACGAGCATCGTTGGTTGAAGACTGTGTTTGTGAGCCATGTGTGGTCAGAAGACCTCGCAGTTCCAAATCCTCTCGCCATGACCGAATAAACGTATTGTATGCGCGTGCGATTTTCAAGTCACCAGTTTGCTTTGCTTGCTCTCGATAGGCCAACAAACACGCGATTGCCTTTGGGCGTAGCAAGCATCCTGTGTACGGATCAGTGACCAGCATCAAAATAACTTCCTGCATACGTTCACAAGCTAGCAAAAAAAGAGATGACAGGCAGAATAGGAAAATCAAATGGATAAAACAAATGTGTACTCGTAATACAATGCATGAGAAGACAACACATTGTCTACCGATGAAACAGTAAATTAATGAAACAGAAGTCTCGGAGGACGATTGTATCTGCGACTTTCGGCGTTAGGTAAAAAGTTTTCATGGATTTTAATGGCGTTGACTGAAGTCGAATGTGTGTTGCCCACTCTATTTAGTGGTGTTACTGACTAGTACACGACTCTAAAATAAGGTTCGGAGTATACGATGCACAGAGAAGCGTGGTGTTGGAATGGAACCATTTCACAGGAAAATTAGAACAGTAAGATTGGCGGCGGATGCTGAAACGATCATTTGTACAGATGAGTGAGTACGATTGACCTGGTGGGTTCGTGAACAGTTTGTAATCTTTGTACAGCACTAAAGAATCTCCCGAGCAGGTGACGAACACGGACACAATAACAGCAGTAGGATACTGAAAATACGAATAAGACACACTGAACACCAGAAACACACCAAACTCGACCTGGCCTTCTTGGACAATCAATCTCTCGAAATCTCCCACCGGATCAACCGTGCTGATCATCTGTGATGCAGTTTCAGCTGGGGCAGCATTCTTAATGTCAGATTGCAAAACGACGGGAGACGATGACGATGTAACCGTATCCGTGCGATTCTCAGTGAGTTCTGCTTTGATGCCGAACAGTTCAGCAGCCATGAGGCGGCGACGCTTGGCGACCGGCAACTCAGAATCACCGTCGGCACCCTTCTGAACGGACGATAAATCAGGAAGTGTTGCTAACAGATTAGCCCGGGCAGCCTGAAGGGAGCAGGAGGGGAGGGAATCGATTCGTGTTAGTAACTGTTCTAAACCCGGTAGATTGTTTGGATCAAGCCATGAAGGTTTCAGCTGTTGAGAGGTAGATGGCAATAGGGTGCGAGCGGGATTGAGTCCACGTTCACGGAAACAAGTGAATAGACGTTGGATCCATGGATTGGGCAAGCGCTCGGGTCTGACATCCACGTTCAAACTGGAACGTGAAAAAAATGAGTGAAATCGAAAGGTTTCTGTTGTCAGGTTCAATAAAACCAAACGAACAGGCTTATCCGTAACATAACCTGAAGGGAACAACGCGAACACGTCCAAAATTTTTTCGAAAAGTGCGAACAACGATGATTTTGCAAGAAGTCCCAAAGGAACGGGACCAAATGCAAACGGTTAGCAAAACGACCTATAAATTCCCTAAACATATGGGAAGTGAAGGTCGAATGCTTTTAGCTATCTCCAGAACCAACGGCGACACAGTGTAGAGACAGTACGGATCATCAAAATATATGCAGGAAACTCACTAGACAACTATGACCTGGTAAACGGAATGGTGTTCCCGAAATGGCGGTAATGCTTGTTTCAAACAGACGATACTGATCAGACAACAGGTAACATCAACTGATCAAACCGTAAGGTGGATTATGCGAAGAAAACAGCCTATAAAACGTGCTAAAATGTGCTTCGCGTTCCAAGGGGATGGAGCCGGTACGTGATCACAACCTCGAGTATATGATTGTCAAAAGTCATGAGAAAAAGACCGAATTTCAAAGGTCGCGACGAAAGGACGGTGGAACGCGCCCACTTAGACGTTTGCTTCATAAAACTATGCAACGACACGTACACCGTACACCACACAGGTGAACTTTGGAGATAAAATCGGGTGGTCATGACAGATTTCAACTTCGTGGTAATGCGCATATCACAACGATTTAGCCTTATTGAAAGCTGTCTGAACTTCATTCGGTTGGGAGCAGATGTGATGAAAAGGCAGAAAACTTGTCTGTCTGAATAGATTGTATAATTCATTGAAAATTGTACTCAGTCTAGTCCCAATTGCTTAGTTCAGTTTAAGATTAGGCGGAACTTTGACAAACCCTTTACAACGAACAGTCACACAAAAACTTATCAAAAAAGCGATAAGCCAAAAACATTTGTGAACGTTTTGGTTTCGAATCCTGAGATGGACTAAGTGCCAAAGAGAACGTCGAGGAAGAAAGTGAGCAGGGCCGACAGCCAAATAAAAACAATCCACGCATCGATAAACAGGAGGTGAAGATGCTCGGAAATGGAACGGTAGTAGAAGGCCTGACGTCCGGCTAGAAGCGAGTGAAGACGGACCAGATAACAGAGACCCTCAGCGAGTCTCATAGCAGTGTTACAACAATCCTGCACAAAATGTTGAATATGCCAAAGGTCAGCGCCAATGAGCACTTGAAATGCTGACAGCGGTATAGTTGCTGTAAATATACGTTAGTGCTGTAATTTACTTCGCAGATTGTAACTGAGGGTGGAGTGAGGCTTTAGCGTGCAGCTGGGGTAACCAAACTAGAAACAACTCAGTGAAACTACTGGGGTTCTGTGGAACCGAAAGATTCCGAATTACACAACCAGAGGAGAGAATAGCAGAAGCAATGGGTGAGGGGACTCTACAGGCGCTTTGATAGCCTATTATTATATGTCGCACAAGACTACGAAGGTTAATTCTTACTCTGATGCATCGATTGGTCAGGTGCGTGAGTCGATTAGAGAAAAACGTCGCGGAAATTCAGTGGCGGATGTTCCATTAGAACGATAGCCTGGTGCGCATGCTGCCCGGATGCACAAACCACTACTCATGGCTGTGGCTCCGGGTAACTGAACCTCCAGTCATAAGACCTGTACCCCAATGACGTTTCGCCTATCTTAACTTCTGAAGGAGCTCCGTAGAAACAGACTTTAAGATAAGGATAACCTGAAATCAGCTACCGCAGTGTGATTGAGGTCTCAAGAATAATTTGTTCGACGGACGCCCAGAAGTTGGAGGACACATGGATGAAGTGCATAAATACATTAGGGTTGTTGGGGATTACGTTGAAAATGTTGATAACCGTTGCTGTTATTATAGCAGAACAGCTTATTCACGAACTTTTTGGTCGCTCTTCGTTAATAGGCAGAACCAATTGACATCCGTGTGGTGAGACTGGAGAAGGTTCTTGAATGAAGAAAGTTCATCCAATCACACCTCACGCACAAGTTGCTGCAAGCAGAATCGTGGTCAATCAGCACTAACCAAATAAAAACGGCGATCAGCCGCTATATTGAATTAGTTTATGAGTTGGTGATTAAAACAAGCTGTTTTAGCGCATATCAGACTCAAACAACCGAGTTGCCTAAGGTAAGGTCGTGAAAAGTAGCAACCAACAGGGCAATTGGAACACAAAACGTATGTCGTTCAACAAGAATGGTAGAAATCGTTGTTTCTCTACAAAAAGGGTACTGTTTTTTCTGATAACTTGAGAATTCTCAGTACCGCTCAAACTACTGCTGTTTTGGTTTCCTCGATTTGGTAGCTCAGTACGCGACAACAATACACACTGGCAGTCTTGCAGGCATCAGAGGATGCGCACACACAGAAATAAAAATAATCAGAAGACCCAAACACGTAGATTAAGGAGTGAAATAGATTTTAGTGAGTAAAAAGTCGGCTGAAGTCAAAATGAAATTGTTAGAGGGAGCAAACAAAAGGAAGAAAGCACCTGTTGTCATTCCCGTTCACAAAATCCTCTTGGTCCGAATCCTGGTCATCATTATCCGCGGCATTTCCCAACATCATGGAATCTACAAACTGATTCATGGCTCGTAGCTGTTCATCAGTGGGACACGTCTTTGCTTGTTTACATGATCGTACGGCGGCAGCCGCAGAGGGCGGATTACGTAACGGCAGGGTTGGGAACTCGAACGGCCGATAATCATCGGCGAAAGCCAAATCGGTGTAAACCAGAGCGACCTGTGCATCTCGGATCCTAAATGAAGAAAAAGGGGAATTTACTGTTTGAAAGCACACCCTAGGAATACGATCGTTGAACAACATTTCATGACGTTGCAACGTAACAGAAACAAAATGAGAGAAAAATAACAGTACTACAATTTTTTATGATACACCACATCAGAAACCACTATATACAGTTTAGATATGAGTAAACTTAGTGTTCACTACTCATGGCGTCCACCTCCACCAACTCCATCAATGTTCATGTTCCTTAAGAGAGGTGACCTAGGGTGTTGTTGAAAATTTTACAGTTTAATTCACACCCGGAAATTCAACAACTCCAAGCGGTATATAAGTGTATATGAAACAGAAAAGGTTCTGAAACGGAAACTGGTTGTAACCCATTCGTTGTTGGGCTGAACGACTCCATTATGATCAAATGCATAAGTAAAAACAGTGAGATGTAAAACGACTCATTAGAAATCCATTGAATTAAGCTGAAAAGGGATATACGGTGAATGTATCACAAATCACACATATGAAACGCAAATATAGCAGGAACGACGTAGAGGATAACCGTATTCCTCCGAAAATGCCCACTGAAATCATGAGAACAACAACGTAGCGAATAACATTCGCTTTCTCTGTTTGATCATTGGGTCACTTACGACAAAACAAACAGTCGAACAGTAACCAGGGTGAGTAGTAGTATTGCACTGGTAGCAATCGGCGCACTGAAGCATCTCCTCGCAGTGTTGACGAGGCAGTCTCGATACAAATCTTGACTAGCCAGTCACTCTACCTGGTTTCAACCTACTGGTTACTTTCGATCAAGAAAGTGAAAACAGCGCCAGCGCCTCCGTGTTGGCATTTATTAGCACACAGGAAAGGCTGGCGGAATAACTCTGTTCAGAATGTGGCCAGATATGTGAATCGAACGTATGCATCGATGCGGAGATGGTGCAGAACAAGAAGTAGGTGCTCACCCTTCTCCAATCTGCAACGATTGTGAACGCAGCTTTTCGACCAAAATTGGTCTCAGTCAACAGGGGAGGCACACGCATCCAGTCGAATGCAACCGCGAGATGCTCAGGTGAGTGAAAGCCGCCGGATCAAATTGGTCTCAGCAAAAATCGGCTTCCATTGTCAGACTTGCCAGCGACCTGGCAAAATCGTGTTCCACTCGACGCGACACTGCGAAACACCGCCATCTCGGATAGCGTCTCTAACCAACGGTTTGAGTGATCATGAGGACCCCATCCAGGCAGGCGATGCCTGCCCACTTTGCTCAATGGAGCAGTCAAAGTCTTCATATTTCGTGACCACGTTGTTGCTTGACCACCACGCAGTTTTACCCAACTGTTCGTGGTCTCAATATATAATGCCCGGTGCGGTAAACGTTCAGCTCGCATACGGAGAACGTGACCCAACCATCGCAAGCTGTACAACGTAATTAGTTGACCAACTGATCGCGCATCCCGAGCGTTCCGGAA
>QNGE01000050.1:233571-259128 GCA_008508345.1 Paragonimus westermani | reverse complement strand
AATGCAGTGCTCGAAATATATAGACCGTGGGATGCGCACAGCTGTAGTAGTCTTTCGCCATTGTCAGTTCGTTGTGCCCGGACACCAAACATACCTCCTAGCCGCTTCTCATCCGAAGAAAGACGACCAAGCTGAGCATTAAAATCGCCCGCTATTGTTGTCCACACTGAAGATCAACACGTGAGAGACTAAACTAATGATCATCTGTGGTGATCGTAGGCATGACACAATTACTAACACTGACGAGTCTATTCATTTCTGCCCGGACTAAGCGCCCCTGACACGGTAACTTATTTCAGTATCACGCTGATTTGGAAAAACAAAGCATTTTGTCAGGGAAGTCTCCTATTGCTTCCAAAAATCGTACTTTTTGCTTTGCATAGAGTCTGAAACATTACTAATGTAAGTAACCTTCAAAATTGGTGAACGGATCTGGTGTTTTTCACTTATGGTTGACGAATCCGTTGGTTTGGAACGTCCTCTCGTGCAACAGTCCAAGATGGTTGTTTACCTACATCAAAATTGGCCCCGCCGATGTTGGCCAATGGGTGGCAACTGGTAGCATCGAGTCTCATTACGATGCCCAGGCTAGCTTGACGTTTGGTGCCTGGTTCAGACGATACGAGGACCTGTTCAATGTCGATTTCCATAAGCAGGACGAACCATAGAAGGTCCAACTCCTTCTACGCAAACTGGGTACTGGTGAGCACAAGTGTCAACTTCATTAGTCCAAAAGAACCTCCGCGACGGCTACGTCGAAGAGACAGTTGAGAAGCTCCTTTCCATCTTCGGTGATCAGTGTTTACTGTCCAACACAAGTTACCAGGGTCTAAGAGTGGCTAAGACGAAGACGACCATGTTACCTATACCAGTGGGATTGATCGCGAGTCTCAGTGTTTCGAACTTGGTTCGCTTTCCGAAGAGCAATTCAAATGTCCGGTGTTCGTCTGTGGTCTCCATTCTCCACCCATGCTGAACAAGGTCCAGTAAGATCCCAGGACGACGTTTCAGATGCTCACCACTGAGTGCAATCGCCCCATCCACCTCAAACACGACGCCTCAACTGTCCAACATGGTACTGGTGCCGTACACGCAGTACGTTCCGGCCCATTCACACCGGGTTCGGGCAATGATATGCGAACCCGTGATCTCCCACAAAATCCTGGCCTTGGTTGACTTCCTACAGGCTCGCAGCGCTCATAGGCCAAGAAATTATTACCGTCCCCATGTGGGCACTGTGGTGCCCGACAATCCCATCGTGATCGTCCTTTCAGACGACAACGTTGCTCTTGGTGTGACCAACTGAGACATGAAGACGACTTTTGCCAACCCCGGCAGATTGACAGTGGTTTCTGTACCCCCAAGTCTCTAAACGACTCCAAGTTTAACTCGAAATTCAGATCCAAATCGGTTGGAAGATCCCAGATCCTGCTGACCACATTCCAATTCAACGTCCCTGATCAACGGACGGTCGTGTCGTTCTCAAACAAATGGCTTCCTAGCTCGATTACAGTTGTGTCAACCATTACAGTTACCTCGAGGAATCTCCGAAGAACTCTCAGCCGACACCCAATTCGACGGACATCTTAATCCGCCACCAGCGCTTGTGGTAACTTTTTGCAACAGACTGGTCAATTGCAATGTTACGCTTTATTCCGCAACAGTACTATTGACGGTTGCTGCTACGTTTCTGGCTCGAATCTCAACTTTCCCGGGCACCATTGGCTAGAACAGCTTGGCCTGGCCATTTCCCTATTCAAGCAGTCCGCAGCCAGATGCGGTAACCTGCGTGCGGCGCGATACGACGACTAAAATCGTCCAACGGTTCGCACCGGTGTTCCAGAAAGGTCTGAACTTTGCATCTATCTTTAGGAGTACAACCCATCTTCTGATTGAAAAGACTGCCACCGTACGCGACTTTAGCACTCGTGAACGCAGAGCTCAAATGCCTTGAGGAACAGGACGTCCTCGTCCCTGTGTCGTATTCTACCTGGGCCGCTCCAACTGTCGTGGTCAAGCAGGCCAATGGTTCAACCCCCAACTGCACCAATTTCTCAAGTAGGCCCATCACTGCTTTGGAATCGAATTACTACCTAACTGCGGTATTAGATGATCGGTACACAAACCCGAGTCGAGGTCGCACCCGAGTTCCGTGAGTTTGTCAGTATCAACACTCACCGCAGAATATCCCAATACACCAGACTGATGTTTTGTATCAAGACGGTTCCTGTAATTTTCCAGAAGGTGATCGACGGCCTTCACACCGGTCTTTCCAGGACAGTTGAGTATCTGAGCGACATCCCGATCGTCGGGCGCACCTTTTAAGAACAGAAAAGTCGAACTCATGCCGTGCCAAAGCGTATATGGGAATATGATTTTCATTTGCACCGAAAAACGCCCATTTTCTTTTCAATCTACCAAACACCTTGACTTTATTTTTGATGCCGTCGGCCATCGTTCCGACCCTGAAAACATCCCGGCCATCCACCAGATGCCGCCACCCACGAATTTCCCTCCAGTATTCTCCCTCCTTGATTTGATCAGCTATTACGGGGCTTTTCTATCCGTCCGCTGGAGAAAGAAGCATCCGGACACTGGTCTAGTGACTGTGAGGCTACATTCGTTCAGCTGAAATCGATCCTCAGCTGCAACCTACTCCGATTATTGCGTTGGCACCGTCGTCCTCCATATGTTTCCTGACGAATATGAAAAAACTGTCATGCCTACCTTTAGAACACTTACGACTGCTGGCGAGAACCAAGGTCGGAGAGAAAAGAAGACCTTTACATTGGTGTCTGCAGTGAAACGGTTCCACAAACTGATCACCCTACTAACCGACAACAAGCCACTGTTGTCCATCTTCGCCTCAAAGAAGGGTATAGTAGTGCATTCCGTCAACCGACTCCATAGCAGGGCAACCATCTAGCTCGGGTGTCAATTTAGAATCCAACATCGGTAGGCAGATGATTCTGGGAAGGCTGACGCTTTCTTCCGCTTCATTGGCAACCATCGATCAGACGAAGAAGATATAGTGATCGCCGTGATGTGTACTGGCTTAGATATCATCCGAGAGCTATCAGATGTCGTCAACTTCCTCTCAGTCACTTCGGTTGCCGATTCCATGACCTCAATCGGAGTACCCTTGATCGAGGATTCACGTCGATGTCGCTGGTCCAATAAACGGAATATCTTATCTCATTTTGGTTAACGTATTTTCAAAATGACCTAAGATCGTACCACTGATTTCACCAACGGCGAATACTGTCAAAATTCCTCAACGTCTTTCTAGTCATCATTGCGTCTGACAATGGTAGTCAGTTCACATCCGGTACGTATGGAAAATTTTGCTACCACAAGGCTAAAGAACACACTCGATCATCCTCACAACATCCTTAGCCCAACTGACAGGTAGAACACTTCGTTAGCACACTTAAACGCGCTCTTCTTAAATCGCATGAGGAGAGGGCGTCTGAAGAAATCGAACAGCAGTTCCTACTTGCCTACCGGACGACTCCTAACAATCTGCTGAACAGTAACCACTCTCCTGCCTTATAAGTCGTAAACTGCGAATCACGCTGACAGCCACGATGCTGACGAAGTTATCAGAATGGAAGCAACTTTCTCCAGGCAAACACACTCTGCTATCAGTTCAATCACCTGTTTACGTCCACGATCACCAGTCCGGCTACAACCAATGGACAGAAGGCGTGATGACGAGACGCCGGGACAAGGTGCCTTATGAGACTTCTATTGCAGGGAACACTTGGGTCCACCATCGAGAGCAGCACCGGGTACAACATGGTGGATGAGGAAATTTGGGATGATTAGGAAACTATACCACTTTACAGACTACTGGACACGTTCGTGTTTCCTGAGAAGGCAAGATTACTCGACGCATTAACCTTACTTCCTTTGGCCGCCAAGACCAGTCGTCATTCCATTCGTTGGACCCATCGGAAACGCCAACCACCTACTTTTATTCAGGTTGACCTGAAGATCAGTTACTATCAATCTTCGTGCTGAGTAGGACCTCAGTTCCCCCGAAAAAAGGTTGTATTTGCCTTCCGAAAGGCCTAAAACATTACTGTTGTGAGTAACCTTTAAAGTTGCCAAGGATATGGGGTTACCCGTCTTACACGAATGTTATCGACATTTCATTACTATTTTTGGTCTTCACGAGTGCATACTACAGACCATTTACATATCAGTATGCGCTATGCTGAGGCGATTGCAATCCGAAAGTCGAAACCCGTATTGTGTGTTCAGAAACAACTGTTTGTAGGGTTGTCGTTACCTTGGTAGTGATAATGATTGCGCACTCTGACAATTGGCTTTCTCTGGTATCTTGTTCGCTTTCTCAGTGATATCTTTGGCCTCCCGCCTACACGCCCGTCTTCTGATTAGGATTCCGCTGTATTGTCTGGGTTTTTGTCTGGTCCATTTTTCGACTTAGCTTTCTTATTGGTCACGAGACCTTATATGAACGTGAGTATGACCATGTTGTCATCGGATTAAACGAAATAATAAAGCTGTGTTTGAAGGCCAGTCTTCTTTTTTTCATGCGTTAGGTTTGGAGGGATACGTTGGCTGGGAAATTCTAAGTTAATCGTGTATACTCCGTCGTCCGTTGTTCCATCATCTGGCGCGTCTGTTATAGCGAACTTACGTGCTCATTGGCCGTAGATCAAGTTACAAGACATTCATTAATCATCGACTGCAGCCTCGTGCGATGCTAGATGAAAAAAAATCCAAGCGACCTTGAAGTCGCAGCAACGCGTGCACCTTCTGAGACAGTATGTGATCTCCAAGATGGATCACGCGCTAGTTTTGAGTCGAGCCCACCAAAACACGCTTAAGCTATAGGCTGCACAGTACGTCAGTTTGTTTGGCAGTGGCTGCGTCTTCCTAAAGACACCAATCAACAATAACCACACTCCAATCCGCCTCGGCGATCTGAGTATGTCTGAGTACGTCTATCACTATCTCCATCTAGCGCAAATTATGAGTGGAGAGGCTGCTCTCCAGTCAATATCAAGTTCTTAGAAACGTCGTCAAAGATGATTTATTTGGCCCTATCATGAGGGGCGTAAAGGCCCCAGCACGTGTTCACGGTGTGGTATTGACGAAAAAGGAAGAGGTCCATGGGGAGTCGATGGATAGGCTTTATCATACGCCAGACGACCGTAGTCTTTAGGAAGTGTCTCGCTTTCCACTCTCCAGTCGTTGGCTGTTGAAACCAGATCACACTTTCCCTTGAATCTTTATTCGTGCTATCCAACGGTCTTCTTCGGGCTAACGTCCAGAATTATCGAGGTGGCCGAAGCGACCACTCAATTCTCTGTCGCAACAACGGCAGTGAACCAGAAATTCTCACTCATGTTCTCCAATCGTACTGGATCACCCACGATGAGTTTTGTGCTCGGGACAACCGCGTGGTCAGTGGCCTGGTGGAGAGGCTGCTCAATCTGAGCAACGCAGTCTCCGAAGAGCTACAAGTACCAACGGCGGCATCAAACCCGACGTTAACGCGGTTCGTAATGGTGCTGCTATGTTACTGGATATCACTATAGTGGATGAGTACCGAAGCCAATGTGTCTGGATAGACAAGGTTGTGAAGTGCGGGACACACTCTCGTAATGCCACTATTCAGTCGGCCATCCATACCACGGACTGTGGTGTAAACTCCATTACTCATTCTTCTGTGAACATTTCTTTCCGTGGTATCATGTTTTCCTCCTATTACAATGCTATTCGCCGACTTGGACTGCCCTCCTACGCAGTATTTCATCTAAGCCTACTGACTGTTCTTCGTTCCCTGAATTTGGCACTGATTGTTACCACCCCAGGACGGTCCTCTCACTAAGAAAGACATTTCCCCGTCCCGTGATAGCAAACCTATGCCCTAAAAAGCTTTTGATTTTGAGACACCTTTTTATTACATATCACACAAGTAACTTTCATTTGATACATAGTATTATTAACGTTTGTGCTGGAAGAACTTGTAAATCGTTGAGCGCCGTTAATTATGCCGTACCCTACAGTTAACAGATAGGCTGCTACAGAGTTTGCAGTATTTCTTCTTGAATTTCTGTTGCTCACATCTTAGCGTCACCGGCCACTCTTTCTTCGAATGAAGCTGTGCGAAATGCTCGTCAAAATAAACAAGAGACAGTGGTATTGACCAATTTATTCCATACACCTTGGTTACTGCGTTTTATAATTACCCTCATGATCAAACACAAAACAAGCCTTGTTCGTTACTTTGTCGTTATGATCGTACTGCTTGGTCTGAACACGATACATCACTGTATGGGAATAACAAACCGCTAGAAACAGCAGCTTACCCTTTTGACTATGAAAATCAACATGGTAACATCGATCTCTCTGAATAAATTTGCTACTTCGCTTACTCGATGAGAAAGGCATGCGTGCTCACACTCGGTGGACCGATCTTCACCGATGTAAAAGTGTGCTGGACCATGTGAAGACAGATAAACATATCACACCATTCAAGAATAACATAAACGACTGTTGAACAAATATGTCGAACTCCAGCATGATTAGAGGCGACAAACCCCACTTTGGCATAGTTGCATGCCGGATATCGTTTGCCCGGTTGATGTTAAGTATTTACTCATCGTGCTTAAGTGTGAAAAAATGGTTGGTACATGTGCGGATTTTCACTCACAAACATCTAGCTCAGTGCTTGCCAGAAGGTGACCATGAGACTACCGTGGCGAAAACTAGATCCAGAACGAGTTCACTCGGTTAGGATGGTCCTGGTGTAGCGAAAATATGTTCAATAAAGCACAATCTTTATTGTCCAACTCGCTGGTTGCCATTCCACGCCGCGCTCACGTTTGTGAACCGGTCCACCACACACACCCGGTTTCCGTTCACACGTTGTGTGCACTTCGGTCCGGTTTGTGGGTGTGGCTGACGTCTTCTGTCGGGGGAGTTTTCGCTTCCATTCCTCGTCCGTTAGTACGACTTCGTTGAGTAATGGCTAACCCGGTCGCCCATGCTCTCCTCGATCCGCCCGCTGTGAGCTTTTGGACGTACCCCCTCACCGAGAGTTGGAATACTCGCACCTCCGGTTCGATAATCCACCACACTGACTCAACAATTACATATTTTGCAGTTTTGTAAGACAATGACGGAGTGTAACGACAGTCGACTGGGTGAAAGAGAAGAAAACTATTCAATAACATTAACTGCTCCACGACAAATGAACAGATCACCATTGGATTCTACAAGACGGGAAAGCGATATGCGGTGGATTAAACTCGAACGGGCAACCGAAGTCGTTAACCAGCAATTACCTCAATGTCAACTGATTCTGAAATCAAACTAAGATGCTCGAGTCAACCTGGTAACAGGATTGACATCCCTTACACTTGGTAATTTAGGGAAATACTAAAAAAACTGCAAAAAGAACATAAAAGAAAGCCCAAAGGGTGAAATATGGTCTAAATTTCGTGATTAATCGTATATTCAGTCAACGACTTTGAGTTACGTATATAACCAGGAAAAGTCTGAATCAAATATGATTACTTCAAAGAACAACCACTCACTCAGGTGTAAGCACGCCCAGACGTGGAGCTGAAACGCGATTGTACACACGGCGCACAAGGGCGACCCCGTCCAATTCGAACAGCGCCTGAGCCAGTGCAGCTAAGCCGTTAGATGCTGAATCGTCGTCTGGCGTGCTGTTAGCCACAAACACGAGCACACTGTCGCCAACATAAAGGTGACGTGGAACCTGGATAGATTAGAAACAACAACAGGTGAACGCTGGGCAAACACGAACAGGGCCGAACAGCATCGCACAACAGATGCGGATCACATATGAAAAGTACATGGATTTTGTTCACTCATTACACGTCGAATTGAGTCCACTTGTTTCTTGAATCGAGTTGGAACACCTGTGGTAAAGGAAACTGCATCGATTCTATTTGATATAAAGTTTATAAGCTTCGAAATGCATCCTTGTTCCAATTGTGACCGTGCCCTCCAAAACACCAATTTTAGGCATGAAGTCATCTGCACTCCCAGAATCTTAGGATTTATCCTGTCGGTGTTGTCCCCATAGGATTGCGGTCACGTGACCAAGCAGGCTTCGTCATACTGTCAAAAGTGTGGAACTATTCCAACACCCGTGCATAACTACATTGGTGAGTTGGGTATGATCATCATAAACTCCGAGTTCATTCCGATCGGAAAACATTATAAGTAAGTATGATTGCTGTCAGTCTTTATAGTTTAAACAATCGATAATGTGGTTGACAGAAGCAAGCCAACACCCTTAAGTCGGTAAGACAACAGTCTATATGTGGAATAGACACCAGCAACTTACATTGCATGTATGCTCGTGTTATCAGAGAGTAGCTCATGCTTGATTCTGCGCACATGTACTCTACCATTCATAAGTCAAGGGAAAAACTGTTTCGCTAGTCTAAATAGTTCTGCTCTTTGGTAACCAGCACGTTGAGTTCGGTGACGTCATACAGAGTTCAACAAACTAATGGGGCGCGAGCGAGAAAGAGTAATCAGATGTAAGTGAGCAGTACCGAGAAACAAATAGCAATAAAGAATTGATTTATTCTCATTGAGTGAGTGAATATTCAGTCAGTGTACAAATGTGAACAACTCCAACATACCTAGAATAGAGACAGTTTATTTCCCATGCATATTTGATCAGTGTCGGTGAACCGCTGCAGCCTACCCACCGCATCCATGCCGGGTAAATTGACAAAATAAGCTTTATCACGTTTTATCAGTTGATCAATACACCCTTCAAATCACGTATTGTTTCACCCACGGAAATGCACTGTTTACAGTACGGCTCAGAAATTGAAATGGTCCAATAGAGCACAGTCAGAAAGGTAAAGTTGAGTGAATTAAGTTTCAAAACTATGCGCCACAAAAGTTTGCTGACATATCACGCCCTAGGTCACATTCTGACTAGATGTCATCAGGTTGTCATAACCAAAACGGAAGCAGATGATGCAGCAGCCGGTGCCAATGACTTTGTGGACATCATGACAATTTAAAGGTGGGAAATACTGCCATACCGGTGTGATTTGCATATAGCAAACGGCCCAAGGGAATAGGAAAATCGAGCGCTCTGGAGCATTGCATGAAAAACGTTTTTTAACCTGTGCGACATTCAGTAAGGCACAGTTTTTTAGAGGTAAGGTTACGCGAAAACACCAAGAAAGCTACTATAACTAATATTATCATTGTCACTATTGTTATCGGTTGGATAATCATAAACAAGATGGAATTGCACGTATATTTAAATAAGGTGATGGATCAGTTTCACGTTAAAAACAACTAACTGTGAACACCACTCGATTCTAAACAAGCGCAAAGACATTCCCTCAACCACCATCCATAGCAGTTTTTGTGTCACGAGATTCATTTCGGAACACCAGATGTCACGATAAGGAAAATGAAACTAGCCGTTTTGGTACCGTGAAGAAGCTATTTAGGACAGCAAACAAAAAGCATGTGCACGAGATAAACCGTGATTCAAATCCACTGCCTCGCATAAACTGGCAAAAATCGCATAACCAAACTGGTTTAATCAGGGATAGTCTCGCTAACTACATGCCGTTTTTCCTTCGCAAAAAATAGCGTAACCTTGTGAGTTTTCAATTCAGACTAAGGGAAGAGGGAACAAATGTCTTCCACCAATTAAATGAAACGAAACCTAACATACGTTTTGTCAAATGTACGCTTCAGTGTGTGTCGTGGCCGCAAAAGAGGCTTGCCCTGTGAAGCTGTACATGGCATGAAATCCTGTACAGGTTATGTTAAAACATAGGACCACGAATACATATATTTATTAGGCAGCAGTGCACTGTCATTCGCCATGTTGACACGTCTCCCTTAGTGCATACGCACGTTCCAACGGTCGCTTCTGGTCCCCCATCTTCCTGGCGTTGAGACCTGTTGTTGTATGCACTACATGAACGAAGGTACAGGTTACACAACACTCCTCCTTTTGAGGTTTCGGGGCTCCTCTGCACCTGCTAACGAATTTTCTCGCAACGACGAAGTGTTGCCAATCGCCTCATCGATCTTCCATTGGTTAGCTGCACCGGCGTGTCGTGGCATTTTGGTAACCCACTGCCTTGGTACTCCTTTCGTTTCGCCAGCCCTCTCAAACGTCTACACTGGAACGCCTCTGAGAAATACCAAATACAGACCTTCTCATTTAGCCAGAAGTTTTCCTAAACCAGGGCTGTCGGCACTCGTGTTCCGATTATCTCGATATTTCACCCTTCTTCATGGGTCGAACAATCTAGCACTATCTAGCCACTCAACTGCAAATTGCTCCTTCCTATGTGCCTGTTACGCTTCCAGATTTTGTTCGGCTCCTCTTCTTTCGACAACCAATTCTCTGATGGAATCGATGCACTCTAGCCATACTTCAATGTCTTGATTCACCGGCAGACGAGGGGTTATGCTGTACATCAAATGAAACGAAGGTTTTTTCGTGCTTGCCTGAACAGACGCACATTAAGCTAATAACACCAGTGATAACGCAGTCCCCCAATGGGCTCCCTAAGCTGATAACCATTCCCTGATCGTTCGGTTGTAGGAGATACGGGGTCATTCGGATGCACTTGATTACCAGTTGATGCAGGCGTGTTCGAAACTCCTCGCTCTCAAAGCACAAGCCCTGACAAGTCAAGATCACCTTTGGTATGCCGTGGTTCACCACGATGTATTTCATCGCCAAGCCTCCCACCGTAGGTGTCTCTTGGTCCGGAACGCCAGTCGTTTCGACCCAACGGCTGAAACGTTCCACTGTGACCAGAACGTACTGGTCACCGTGAGCGCCCAGTGGACATTGGTCTATCAGACTACCGGTCAGAGTCCACCGAATTCAGACAGGTATTGGCTGTAAGGCTTGTTATGCTCTCCCGCTGTCACCTCCTAGTAACTGACACCGTTGGCAAGCAAGTACATAAGGTATCACATCGTCATTCATTCGCGCCAGTATGCTCTTTGCTGCAGTAGGTCGTACATTCCACTGCCACTTCATGGCAGTTAACCACCAGCTTCCTCTTCAGCTATCTCGAAGTGACCACCGCATGAGGGCGATCAACGTCATACTAACAAATTAATACGCCCACACTCTGCATCAGGAGACGATTATTTTTAGCCCCACATCATTAGCAGATGCTAGGATCCTCATGCCTCCAGCAAGAGCGCCTATCACCTTCCGGAGGACATTGTTTTGAAGTTGTAAACGCATAGTGTTTGTGGGTCTTGTCCCACCACTAATCCAAGTCACTTTGAGAAGTTCGTCGTCTACCCATGGTCGAGAAAGACAGTCAGCGAGGCAACTACCAGAACCAAGCATAGGCTGATCGTAGAATCATACTCCCGTAAACGCAACACCCATCAGGCTAATTTGCCTCCCGAGTCTCTCGCAGTTCTGATCCATTCTAGTGGTTTCTGATCCATATCCACGTGAAACTGCACACCCAACAAGTACGGCCTCCACATGTCTAGCGACCAAACAGTTGCCAAACACTCCTTCTCAATGGTCGAATACTTTCGCTCTGCTGGGGTCAGGACTCTAATGGCACATTCGACTACTCCTTTCGTTTGCTTGAGTACTACCTCAATGCCACGTTCACTGGCATCTGTTGCCACGATGAACGTTCATTACGTATTCGGAAGTTTTAGCGTCAGTTGTTGCTCGTTGACTTCTTGTTGCACTCGCGTAAACACTCTCTGGAAACCGTCGGTCCATTCAAATTGGTTGTCACTTCGAAGGAGTTCGTAGAATGATGATGTAATTGAATGAACATTTCTTACAAACCGACTCTAGTATCTTCAGTCGACCCAAAAACTGTCTCAGTTTGCGCTTAAGATTCGAAGTTAAGGCCTTTCTAACTAGTTTCTTCGGTAGCGGCCTGACTTAAGCTGGTGTCCCAATGGTCGTCCGATTAGTGATCTATCGGCTCTAATCCGGAGTCCCAAGTTCTTAATTGGCTTTAAGATAGCATCCAGATGGGCAGCGTGTTTTGATCATTTATTGCGACGTGTCACAATATCACCTCTATACGCGGTCACAATATCCAGTCGTTTTACCAACTGAACCATCAGGCGTCGAAATGTGAACGGTGCTCCAGATAAGTCGAACAGCATGCAGTTGAGTTGGTACTGTTCTTCGCCCACTGGGAATGCAGTATTCTAACCATACGTGAGTTTGCCCCCACCTGCCACCAATCGGATCGTAAGTCTAAGACCATGAATAACTTCGCCTGTTGCAACTTATCGAAAACATCGGCGATGGACAGTATTGGCACAACTCTTTTTGGTGTTACTTCCTTCAGCTATCTAAAATGCGTACAAAAACCGCATTCTCCGTTGGACTTCTTCATCAGGAGAATAGGTAAGCTGTACAGACTGTTGGCTTCTTCGATAGCACCCTCATTTAACTTGAACTTTATCTACTTGAATTTCCATTTCCCCGTATCCTATGGGGTCAGTGAGGTCGAAATGTTACGGTTGTTGGTATTTCGTGTGCAATCCAGTTGTAAAAGCCGTACGGATCATCGTCGTCCGTGAGTACCTCCGCATATTTCTCGAACGTGGACTGGACCAGAGGGGTTGTGCAAATGGGGGGTTTGGACGTGCGTACCTGGTTGATGCTATTCTGTTATAGTCCAGTGAGTGTACCTGGTTGACAGCTTCTTGAGATTCGGGTCAATCGAACCTGTTGCAGCGAAAAAAACCGGCTCCAAGGATCGTCCGCCCAGTTTCTGCGGACACAATAAAACGAGGCTTCATGATATGGCTACCGATACGCTCCCAGCATTCTTTCACGCCATCTACCAGCAGTTTGCGACCTCCAACCGTTCTGGTAATCACAAACGTCAGTTCTACGTTTCATTCCCCCATACGAGCAATCAGTGAAGTGGCCGTCCCCGCATCGACCAACCACTGTTCTATCCCTCTGTCGCCTTCAACCCTTATATGTACGGCCCCCGTCTCAATCGCTTCTACTACTAGTCGACCAGCCCCACAAAACGAACCATGTTGCACTACGTTCAAACCGCTGAGTTGAGTATTCCTTTGTCCATTGTCTTTTTCACCACAGACGAAACAGATTCTTTGTCTATCGCTTCTCTGTCATGTTGTTCTCAATGCAGTCACATTCGCTGCCAGCTACTTCATTGATTTGTGCGCTTCTTCCAGTGTCCTCTTTTCCGTATTACTGTTCGCACCCACGGCACGGACGTAACTCCCAACTCCCGCGTCACCTTCGCAAGCTCATCAAGGTCAATCCACCGAGCGCTATGGACAATACGGATTTGGTCGTGGATCGTAATCAGGAGACCTTCAGTAAAGTGACACACCAACAACTGCTATCGTGATTCTTGATCTAATTCTGGTAGTACCCTGTCGAGCAAACCTTGCAGAGGGGCAGCGAACACGAAGGAATCCGCTCCTTGTCCAAGCCTGGTCATCTTGAACCGCCGCATGCCTTCCTGGTGGTCGGCCGGGATGTCGAACACAGACACCAGCTCCTCCTCCGCGGCATTCCACTCCATCTTCGCATGGCCTCTTCCCGTTGCGTCCAGCATGGCCTTCACCATGCTCTCCACATGTGTCCACAGAGCAGCCAACTTCCCAAGGTCCGTCAAGACTCCCAGCACCTCTACCAAGTCCTAGAGGTTCTCCAGGAATGCTCAGACGGTCCCATTTTTGAACGGCCGAAACAAGGGTATCTTCATCCTCGTGTTCGTCACGGCACCAACTGTTGTGACTGCAAAAGATGCTTGGCCTATGAAGCTGTTCATTGTATGACATCCAGTACACGTTATGTTAAAACATAGGACCACGAAGGCTGACGTGTACTCACACACATTGGGCAGCAGTGCATTACCATCAATACACGGCCTGCTAACACGGTAATTCTTTACGGCGAAAAAATATTTAAATTTCCAATCTATTGAACCACTTAGCCAATCATTCTGGAGGCAATGCATGACTTGCTGTAACAAAGCATCCTCATCTGCTGTCTTTGCCACTAGTTTGACAGTTACAGATGGATTACTGATTTCGTAAATTTCATTTGTTGATATTGATGAAATGACTGAGTTCTCATCGAGGCTTGTGGCTGTCTCTTTTGCCACGAGACAAGATAGTGCATCTGCGTGCCCAAAACTCGATGTTTCCGTGAACCAGATTTCAAAATTGCATCTTAGTAACATCGTAACCCATCGCTGTAATCGATTAGCAGTTTGAACCGGAATACCCTTTTTGTACCGAGAATTGGCGGAAGAGGCATATGGTCTGTCTAAAACGTAAACTTCCGTCTGTGTAACATCTTGTGGAATATTCCAACTGCAAAGATGAGCGCGAGCTCTTCTTTTTCTATTTGGCTATAGTTCTTCTCAGTCGAATCTGGAAGGCGCGAAACATTTGAACCTGGCTTTTGTGGATCATTGGGAAATTTATGCAGAATAACTGCTCCAATGCTGTACCGGGATGCATCTGCAGCAACAATTATTTCTAGTTTTTGGGCCATAATGGGTTGAAAGCAAACTGGAGGTCAAAATTTGGCAAATACGAACGAGTACTGGTGGGCTTCTGACCACATCCATGGATAATCCATCGTACGCAAATGATTCACTGGCGCACGAACATCATACATATGAGGCATAAAATTATTGTAATAGTTTACCAGGCCAAAGAACGTTTAGAGAGCAGTCTTATCTGTTGATGGGGGTGTAAAGGGATTGGAGTGGACGAAAGCATCGATACGAAGTCAACCATTGATTCACAGAAGTCTACAGCCAATCAGTGTCGAAAACACGAACAGACTTGTATGTCAGCGCGGGGACCAATCAGCACGGCATGCTGATCCAGCATCGGATTTTGTTATAACGAGCACCGGAGTAAAACAAGTTGTTTAAGTGCGTCACGCGTTGAAACAAACGACCTTCAAGCGGGGTTGAGCCGACCAATGAGAAAGCGAGAGCGTCAACACCAATTGTAATTCCTCATTTGACGGATGCGTCTAGTCTATAAAATAACCAATAAAAACTCAATAAACCGAGATTTGCTTTGTGCCACGAAGGCTGACTTTTGCTTTCGTTCCGGAAGGTAGCGACCTTTCAACAGGGGGCATTTGTGTTACAGCTTTCATTTTCTCTGGATCAAGCCTACAACCTTCCTGGTCAATAACGAAACCCAGATACTGAACACTTTCCATGAAGAAGGAGCATCTGTTGGACTTGACGCGAGAACCATACTCTTCAATCCGTTTAAAAACCGAAGCAAGTTGCGACTGATTATCTTCCACTGTGGCACTAAGAATAATGCCGTCCAAGTAAGCCACTGCAAACGTCAGCCCACCTAACATCGTGTCCACGATTTGCTGAAAGATCGCTAGGGTACTTCGCACCGAATGGTAGAGGGTTAAACTGGTACAGTCCTCAATGTGTGCTAACGATTAGAAATTGCTTACAACATGTGTTGACTTCTAATTGCAGATAGGCCTCAGAAAAATCAATCTTAGAAAAAATCCTGCCACTGTTTAGCTTCGCGAACAGGTTCTCTGGAGAAGGCAGCGGATACTGATGAGTCTCCAATGCTTCTTTTAGACCAATTGAGAAGTCACCGCACAGCCGCAACAACCCATTTGCCTTTTTTATCACTACTATGGGTGTAGCCCAAAGCGAATAGCGTACTGGATTAACGAATCTCATTCTTTCCAACCGGTTCATCTCATCTTCGAGCGAAGCAACAGCTACATATGGAACCGGTCTTGTGGAATAGAAAACTGGTTATGTACCTGAGCGAAGGTACAAGGTAGCCTTTGCCTGTGTACACTGACCAAGACCATCTTCGAAAAGGTTAGGATAGAGTCCCTGCAATTGTGAAATTATTTTTATTTTTAAGTCCGCGTCAACCAACGACCTTGGGTTCTGACAGGGCGGCATACTTTTAGTGACTGAGCAGATTTGGCTACAGATTGAGTTCCGTAGCATGTCAAATAATTCCAGTTTATCAATCCAGTGTATACCCAATAAATTCAGTTTAAGATCCTTTAAAATCTAACAAGTACCAATAGCATGTAAATGGCCAAGCTGAAACTCACATTTTAACTTTCTCATAAACGGAATTTAAGTTCCGGAGGCGTTCCGTGCCACACGATCGGTCTGTGTAAATAGTCCCATATTTTCTCTGAGATAATTGTAACATCAAAGGTCATATCCCCTTGTAGGCGCACCTTCGTATCATTCAGTGAAACATCAACACATCTTCCGTTCCTTAAAATATCACCATCGAATGCGGCGAATGTAAACTTAGATCGACTATTATAAGAGGTCCACGTCTCTCTGGACCCTTGTAAACGCGTGGATAGAGATGTTAGGCCACAACGAATTTTTTCATGCACATATTTCCCACATTTTTGAAGCGAGTGATTTCGAAATCTGCAGATTCGTGCAAAATGCCATTCTCCACACTGCCAACATACGCTCGGTGAGCGTGCTATGAATCCTGTTGATTGAATGCTTCCGGTTTTAATAACAATACACATTGAGGTTCCCGTTGCTGTTGTACTTGTCTTCAATCATTCTGGTATCGTTTTTAAGATTTACTAATCATTGGCATTCATCTGTCACAGTCTGCAATGTCATGTGTGTACTCTTTTCTAGCTGCGATAAGACACGTGTACGGATACCCACATCGAACGCTGATTCAAGTCCACACAAAAATTAATATTTTAGACTGATTGATGGTGAGATTTAACAGTTGGAACTTCTCACACTCACGAGTGCCTACACCGGCGAATGTTAGAAAATGCTCCCAGGATTGCTTCCTGAGTTGTAAGCATTTCAATCGTGTACTGAACAACGACATACATTCGCTGAAAATGCGAGTCAAACAATGTACAGTGTCTGTGAATGAACAATCACGTGGGTTCTTTGGCAGAATATTATTAAAATACTGAGCGTGTTCCGTTGGGTCAAACTTTCGCAGGAGTAGGCCTTGGGCACTATCATCTAAGTTTACTGCGTTCTCCTTGAACAGGTCCTCAAAACGCCTGAACCAAGCCTCGGGCGTGATCCCGCTGTCCGATTGATAGCTAAATCCCGTTATGATGCTGGTCAGTGATTCTGTTGTGAACACTGTGGCTGCAACTACTGAACTCTGTTGAACTGTTATTTTCTGCGTCATGGCTTCAATCAACTTCAGTTGTGTGGCTTCATACTGTTCGTGCTGCTGCTCGAGAAGTTTCTGAACTTTGTCAAGTGATAATGACCTAATGAGAATGTTCTGGTACTGACCGTCGCAAATGTTCTAACCCCAGCAACAGTGGACAATCAGAACACGAGACTTGGGAGCGTACACTGGATTTCAGCAACTCAGTAGGTAACCAAAATGAATGCGTCATGTTAGCCATAAATGTGACCAGCCTGACAATCACCCAATCCAATTTAACCAGACCACCAACATCTAGTAAGACGAATGAGCAGGCGGTAGGACAAATGTACACCGACCACCTGCAACAGTGAGAACGCGTTCGTAACAAGGATAATTGAATTCAGCCAGCCACATGGAACTATAATACATATTCCTCTAAAATCAGGTCTGAAAAAATATAATGAGACAAACTTCACAGGGCTGAAGACACAAATGCGTAAAGTTCAATGGCCTGGCCTCATCATCACACTCAGCCTAGATGATCATCCGATGACGTTAACAACCACATTCTAGTAGTGTTACCAGCCATATGTAATCCTTCACATTAAGTTCGGGAGAAATAAAGGTGAAACTGGGATGCGTTTTAGGTGGCGAGATCTGACGCCATATTGTTGAAAGGTCGTAACAACGAACAAACTAAATAACTAGTGGAATATCCGTCTGGAAGCAGACGGCTTGATTTCCAAAGTCATAGAGAGTACCAAATCCTCTTTATACTCGTCTGCTATTTACTTCACGTTTCCTACACGGTTGGTCATAAATAGTACATCGCGGATCACATTCCGTACGCTTAATACTCCTAGTCGTCATGACTGGGTATTGGATCGGGGAAGATGATTGGACGATCACAAAGCACAGGATGCTGTCGTGATCACCCTGACCTTAGTGAAAATGCCATTCGACGAGTCTCTGTCAAGCTCATTGATACTGTGATCACCTCAAACATTCTCCCCACTACATGATGCACCGGTTGTTCAGTTGTGCAGAAATCCGAAGGAATGTGAACACAGGTCACACAGGTAACGTGAAGTCCACTCGGGAGGAAATGTGGAGGTTTGCGTACAGACAGAGCGAACGAAATAACCGAGATATCCGTCCACCATCTGACTGACTGAATTAGAAAAATCACTGCTCAACAGATAAATTCAGTGGTTCAGGTGCTCGGTTTCAGTCTTAGTTGGACAACATGTGTGACCGCGTCTCTTATGAAATATGTGAGCGCATCATCCGGACTTTTGCTCGGAGAGAGGACTAATGCATGACAGTAAAGACGGACGGTCTGAATACTCGAATGGTTAACAGCAGACTGAGTGGTGATGATATCACGAATGGGGCTTGGATAAAACATATATTGGCTGACGCAGAGATCGACCAATCACTGGACTGAGTAGCTGACGATCCTACAATAACCTTGAGGCACCTGCGACGACGGGTGAGAATGTGCGTTGAAAAATGAAATAAAATTCGCGAACGCAGCTGGACCATGTGATAGTGGGTGAATGAAGTTGCAGGTTGTCAGCGGGAATGGAGAACGCCTAGTAGGGAGATATGTTGGTGAGGAAATATTACTGGGGTCACTAGCATAAATTGTGGCCGGTTTCTCGCGCATGCACTAGGGTCTTGTGTGCAAGTCCTTGAAGGTGACAAGGTGGCCTGAGGTGGATCACAGAATCGAAACTTGATTGATTTTTGTTGAATTCTTTCGGTTCAAACAAGGGTCGCGACTCATGAAACTGCTGTGATATTGGCGATGATATTCTGTAAGTATTCTTCATGTTCATACAGTGCTAAGCAGAATAGAGTGGTCAAGTGGTGAGTGCTCTGTATAAACGTCATACTCCAGTATTACCGTAGGCTGGCCTTTTCGTAGCTTGTGTACGAGCTGTCGTAGTCTGATATTCCAGTGGAAACCCTTGAGAGTGAACTAACCAGTAGATACGCCCTTGACTGATGTCGTGTGATTTGGTGCGGAACAGCCGAACAGCCAAGAGCAAGGGATCATAAGACCATACATTCTGCTCGCAATTACTTGCTAAGTGTCATTTCGAAAGAAAGGTAACTGTTGAGATTAACGTCGGAATACCAAGGATGAACAGACAGCAACCTGTAAATTGAACAGTACTGCCTTGTGGCCGAAGGTATGGTGTACTTCAGGTCGCACATACAAGCCAACAGACTTCACTTTTCTATGAAGTTAAACTGTAACCTAGTTCCTTTAAGTGATCCCCAGAAAATGGTGGTTGACCAGGTTTCACAAACAAAAACGTACTGTTGTGAATAACTCTTTAACTAAAATCTAACATCTTCAGCAGTATTCACTGGTGGAATTCCATTCCCTTTGGAATTGTTATATTTCGGGCACCACTATCACCATAATTCCGTCCCATTTGTGAATACAGTCGTATCGGTTAGTCCGGGTCATTAATCCGATAAATGTTTCCGGAACAAAGGGCGTGGTTCGTTTCGGCGCTACAGTATAATCTACAAGATGGACAGAAGTTGATCCTTGATGTGTCCGTACGTCGTGACTCCATACCTTCTCTGTCAAAACTGATGCATGGGAAGCTCATCACAACAGACAGCATACCTTCATCCGACAAAAAACCCTATTGCACAAGACAGCTACCCAAGACCATCACTTCCGACAGGTTCATAGGAATAGAATTATTTTGGGGTTGCGTCTGTCAGTATGGAAAAACCCTTATTCAAAAGGAACATGTTGTTTTGTACAGACACAAGTGTTCAATGATCAGCCACGCCGTCAAGTGTCATGGGAATGAGAAACCGTTGTTCTGCTCTCAAAAGTGATATCTTGTTCTTCATTTAGCAGTTACTCGAGGAATATAATCTCAGATACGCCGCGCCTTCGACCGCCATACCAACATAAGTGGATGTATGCCGTATCTCACGGAAAGACCGTTGGCTTTTTGACCACTAAACTTGATTATTACAATGCAGACCACCATGTGAATGCTAAACGGCTTCACCTTTGAAAAGAGATTTCTCGTGAAGATGAAGAATGCTCAGTCAGGGTTTACCCAAACTACTCGTATTGCTTGAGACAGAAAGGCTTCGTTTGAATCAATACATTTCTGTACCGAACAGTTAAGCTGCAGGCGTGATATGCGTCGCGCAAGCTGTCGTTAGTTTACCGATGGGCTCCACATTAACGTGCATTCACGGTGGAATACAGTTGTACTTTACTATAACATGGGCACAGAACGAAGAAATACTGCCGCATTTTTACAAATTCTGCAGTGCGTGTTTGTACTGCTGTGAGGCGACTCACCGGCTGCAAGACAAATGTTAGCAAGCAATTAGACAGATGAGGTAGACTCGGCTTTACCTGACTCAGCGAAAAAGACAGTATGGTCGGGTCGAAGCCAAGATTTACAGGTTTCAATTTGTTACCTAGTGTGCAGAATGCTTTTACATATAAATTCAGCTTTCTAATATTAAACCGTTCTCTTTTAAAGAAATACCGTTATTTCATATACTCTACTTTTGGTCCAGTGTTGCGCGTGATTTCCCACCTCTGAATTACACATCATTCACTTAAATACATCCTAGCGGGCGCCGATAGCACAATCTCTTACTAAAATACTGTATCTTTAGTTTGCCCATTTGCAGTCATCGACGCATGCTGATTTCCAGTTCAGCGTTGCCTTTCAAGAGCTGAAACGTTTGCAGAGACATGCGTCAGCAGCCAGTTGTTATCGATCAGGGCCGCATTGGCCAAAGCACTAGGACGATAGAGTCGAGCGACTTGACGAGAAGTGCGCGCACACACCCCGTGTTATCTAATGCCCGACTGTGGTTACAGCGGTGTGTTATGCCGGTTCGCTCATCTGACCCAGTAGGGAGGACTGTTCGCTGTGTAGACTCTTTGGTTCGAGTCCCGGATTTGGTATCCGGTCCACACTCCTGGGACAACCTGTACGGTGTTGACAAATCAATGAGTATGCGGATCATGCGGTACGTACTAGATCGATGAAACAGCTTGGCATAGCAAAGAGCCTAAGGAGACCTGTTCAGTTTTAGGTATCTATGAGAGCTACATAAGCGAAAAGATTGTCACGAAAAGAGCGCTGAATCGACGCAACATAAACATATGTAGCTGAAAGGTCGATTTTCAGAGACAGTTTGCAATAGGATATATGGTGTGTCTATCGAGTACATAGTAACGGTAGCGATGTCTCATTCCTGTGACACTTGGTAACGTGGCTAATTATCAGCCATCTGCATTTGTACGAAACAATACCATCCTTTTGAATAAGAAATTCGTTACATTGTCACATGTCTGGAATGGACAGACGTGACGGTACCAGATATCTGTTTTTGAAATTGTGATATTGAGTAACCACCCTAATTAATAGGTCATGCTGCCGATTTGAGGTATGCTGCCTCTCAAAATATACTCTCAACATGTCACTATGAGCGAATACATGCTGGCATACAGTTTCAAAGGAAATAGGGTTTCATAACTTCAAACTCCACCACGTGCAACATTGAAGAACGTGGGTTTTGGTTAAAGAATTGCTTGCAGTAGGAGGCTCTCATCAAGGAAAATTGACTAACCACTGCTTACTGGGACACTAACTTCACGGAAGTAGCAATGGGGAAAATTCGATCTAATAACCCGAAGTACAGCACATCAAAACAGCGTGCACCCTGGAAAGTTGCCGAATGGATTAATCATGGCGAATAAGACGCCAGCCGCAACAGCTGCCCTCCTTCTGAATCAAAGTGCGCAGAACATATAAATTTAACACTCCTCTATTCCCAGATCATCCGCCTGATCGACACCAGTTGACACTCTAAACTAGCCGTGGTAGTACCCATTGCTCTGGTAACCTGTTAGAAAAACAAAAAAATAGCTGACTATGGCAGTTCGTGCCAAAGAGGTAACAGGATAAGCCCATAGTTTTACCGAATAATCGACATAAAATGTTTACCAGTTAGCCACCCAACCCTGCGAAACACTGTGGGAATAAGGCAACATTTGGCCGTATGAAGGTCAGGTGCAGAGTAACAATAACATGGTAGCCCACATGTGAACCAAAAAATGTTAAAAACTCAACCAACCCTTGATTGCACTAAAAAGGGTGGTTAGAGGCTCATAACTACTAAGTGGGTCATAGCAGCACCATCAAGGGCGTGCATAATACCCTGTGGCATCCTCGCCTGCCGTTGTCCGCGCGTCACCTGTTTGCTTGTGCAAGCGTATGTGTCTACCTTCATCTATTTTCGAACGGTCCATTTATGTTATCCACACAACGGACATGTTGACTGCAACTCTTATTCATGCCTCATGAGTAACCTAAACTCATTCTCCTGTACCATAAAGCCACTCGCCATTGTTCTATACTGGGGGTGTACGTGTCGGAACTGGTAGTTTAACGTGTATCCTGATTTGTAACAAGCACTGTAGAACATGCGCAACAAGTTAGCTATAGTGGGTAGCAGTGACCACCGCCGTATCCCTCACCACCGTACCTCTTAGCGTGGTAACCCCCATTCCTATCCACTCATCGTACCGCTTGGATCACTGTATTCGCAGATGTTGCTTAAAGACGCTCCAAACCTTTTCGGTGATGTTGAGCATAGGTAAGAGTGGCGCTGGACGTAACAGGTGTCCACTCTCACATGAGATCTCTTGGAAAGCTTGTTTCAACGCGGCCTGACATGCGACATTATCGCGAACTATCACCACAGTGTGCACAATGTTATGCATTGTCACTCGACTCAAGATTGTCTTGAGTCATCGCGTGAAACCTTTACCGGTATATGACCTACTTCGAAGCTGGTGGTGTGCAACCCCAGCCTCGATCATAACTCCCACTAAGTGGACACTTCGACCTCGAATGTTATTTATTGTAATGCACGCCTTCGTGCCCTTCAATGGCCTACCACTGTACGAGTGCAGAAGAAGTCTAATCTGGTTCCGTTCACCTAGCAATCAGCGCGCTCTTGTTAAAAACACACAATTGAAAGACGAATCGATTCCTCGCGTCCCTTGTTCTCCTTCAGGTTTGTACTCACCGGTTGATGAAGCAGCTTCTTGAGGATGGTGCATCGTCCATCCAGACATTCATTCGTAGTCGTAAATAGTCCAATGTAACTGTTAGATCATCAGCCCATATTTTAACAATTCGTTTATCTGTCCATCAGTCGGAATGGGTTTCCTCTCATCACCGTGCGCCTTCGGCGTATGAGCGATAACATTTGTATGCAGTCAACTGTAAACCGTTTAAACGCCGTTTATTGTCAACAACATGCACCAATTCTTTACGAGTTCAAACGTCCTGATGATGTACGTACGCGTCTTATCAGAGATGCGTTTGTTCCTGCATACGGTGTGCATCCCATCCAAATACGATTGCAACTGAGTTTCTGAATCACCCGATCCATCGGTTTCGCACTGACTTTTTAAGTTCAGTCATTAAGGTGGTGGATTGACATCTTGGTTAATTCGCTATCTGTCCGTACCTACTCAACCGCACTTCCATCACAGTCGCTCGCATGTGTGACTCCTTCCCATCACTTGCGTGATTATGTCACCATTCGTGTGGATTGTTATACCGCCAGGCGACCGAAGCATCATTGTCAAGATGGGATGCAATCCTTGAATCAATCGCAGGAGCGATGTGCGTCGCAGAGACTTGTCGAGCTTACAGTCCTAGCTAATGGTGTTCTTATCAAACATAGCGTGTGCATACAATGATCGTACAATCATTATCCGCCGTCCAAAATTCAACTGCAACAGTCAGGGATATTAAACGTTCAAGATGTGGTCAGTAGCGTATGGAACGTAAAGCGAATGACACACAGGTATAGTAGCTGCTCCATCCAGGCGCCCACTTTCAGATCAGTGTATGACTCTCATGCTCTTCAGACATTATGATACACACTTTTGCACCCTCAGCGACTTTGAGATTCACTGCAGAAACCGTACCGATTTACGAGTCCTCACAGTTCAACTTGGTCGTGACGGATGGCCAGTTGTCCAGTAATGGACAGTGACACCTGAGTTACTGTGGTGGAAATCTCGATTCACCGATTATCCAGACCCCGACACAACAGAAAATCTGACGGACGGCCAATCCAAATATCGCGTTAAAGATACAACATCAGGATTGGACGAACGGTCTCAGTGTTGTACCTTCCGTTATTCGCCAAGTCCTGTTCCGTATTCCACCAATTAACATACAGTTTATGATGTTGCATGTGCTAATGATATCAGCCAATGGCAGACTGTGATTTCTTTAATACTGTTGTAAATCCATAAATTCGGCGTCTCAATTCATGAATAACAATTGCTTACTGCTACCAGTACCAGGTCTTCTCCTTATTACTTGCATGGGAGGTTTCAATTCAGGTACGATTGCTAGGGCTATTCGAAGTCCCTAATTCTGAGTATCACAGTTACCCACCTGAATCACTCAATTGTCACCACATGAGCGATGACAGGTGTGGTTACTATCCTAGTGATACTGTAATGTAGCGATAACGGGAGCTTGTGAGTAGCATGTAACAGACTTCATGACAATCATCACTATCAGCATAGCAACAACCTTGAATCTGACCAGAAGTTAGTGCCCCGGACAATAATGACAATGGGGCTGCGCGATGGACATACCAACAGTATGTGTTGAGGCTCACTGTCCCACCCGCAAGCGAGTGATGCTCATTTCATTCCTGGAATTCCCACAAGTTTGAGAAAGGGCATTTGGTCCTGTGCGCATATCAAGAATGACTAAGGATCCGCGGAAAAAGCCGTTTGCAGTACAGTATTTTTACCGTTTTCTTTAAAAAATAATCACTACTAGGTAGTCGTGATGCTGTGGCGTGAAACAGCTTGACAGATGATGGGGATATAGTGATTTTTTTGTATTGAGACAGCAGTGACCATAAGTAATCCTATTTAGAATACAACGTGCTACTTCCAACCTACATGGCATCACTTCTTTCCCTACTTGTATAGCGCTTATTCCCAAAAGAAAAATTGCCCGATTAGACTGTGGGCTACACTAATGGCGATTCCTACGTGGTCCCTAAATTCAATAAAAGCATACGAGATAAACGTTATCATCGCCACCAATTATTTATTCAAAAACGTTCCACCGACCAGACTAGGAGACAGGCTTTTCATAACTAGTTTCAAGTTGACTATCACTCACACTTGATCGCAGCCTTCGCATTCAGATAGACTTTCCAGCCAGCCTCTTTCGAAAAGAAGCACTAGACTCGAGTTTCGCTCTCATTAGAGCTCGTCAGTAGTGCATATCCTTGCCACGGCCGGGATTTGAA
>QNGE01000050.1:210339-232797 GCA_008508345.1 Paragonimus westermani | reverse complement strand
GAAGAGGCGGCGAGTACGTTATGCTCAGGTCAGGTAGGTCATATCAGTGCATTCATCATACTTCTGTTAATGACTGCGTCGGTCAACATCCTGGTCGTTAACAATTAATAGGCTTCTCTTTTCAGAAACTTGAGTGTTTGTGGTCTTCTATCCCTTCTTTTCTTCGGCTTTTTTGGTGTATTGTATAATGAATGGTCTGCCTAGCTTTTCATAGTTCAATGAGAATTTTGTTTTTCATCCCTATCTTCTATGGGATGCATTAACCTGCATTCCTATACTGCATCGCTTCTTGTATTACACTTCACAAATCTTCTTAGTTTAGATCTCGTCATTGCAGCCCCTCTCTGTTTAGTTTCCGAGAGATAAGAGTTTCATTTCCTTATTAGCCAATCAACTGGCTAACCAGCATTGGCCGGCTGGACACAAAGGCCCCACGGACACACCTCCAGGTCTTATTCCCGCGGGTTGACACTGGATATGTGTGGGTGGAACTGCAAGTTGTTCAGCGCAAGCCAATTGTAGTGATGGATAAACGCAGGCGTCCTTTGGCTTCGGTCACTGTGACAGGCTAATCCGAATCGGATGCCGCCAACCATTAGTGGCTGGAGGTTCTCACGTTTCGTGTACACGATCGGAGGATATCGAGAATTTGGAGCCAACATATCGGCAGCTTAATGAATCAGGCTAATAACACTGTCAAGGTGACCGTGATCAACCTATCACAGAAGGCCATTAGGGAGTCACGTTCACGCCCCGAACTCGACAAAGATACAGAGGATCAATAATTTTGAAACTTAAAGACTGCAAGTGGTGATAGTTGCCAAGGGAATTTCCGAAGCATGATGGTCCAGCGCAGAGATACGTACTTTTCTATTCTGAAGCAGAAAGTAGTTGCAAGAGTGTTCAGAGATGCTCTCACTGTACGTTCGTTTACAGGAAAGGGAAGCAAGCAAGGTAGTGACAAACAGTTTGGTGAATAAGACAATTTGAAGGAAAGCCCATTGCTAAAGGCCTAAGCTTTAGATTGATTTGAACCAGCAACAGAAACAGCACGTCCAAAATCGACAAGCGCCCTACCAGATGGGATACGAAGCCAGAAATCTCACATTTGGACCCAGTTGCCCATTCGACCTACTGGGCTACACGGAAGCAAAAAAAGTGTTTCAGATATTTAGCCCAGTTAGTGGAGCGCCTGCACAGCTTGGGAATTCTTTTTTTGCCAGTGATTCGAATCTAACAGAAGTCCATATTTTTCATCATTCGGTCTCTTCCAAAGCACTGACAGTCGTTCAGGCAATAGTCCATTCACTGAGTTGCGCCAGAGTGCTTCTGGCAAGAATTTTGACCAATCGACTTGATGCCGAAGTTTTGGAGATCAATGGCCCCTAGGGGTGGTGTGAACTCCACAAGAATCCCTTAAATGGTATTTGCCGATCAGTCACACCAGGAAAAGTGCCATGAACGCAACCAGTCACTGAGTCCCTTTATTGTGAATATCACCAAAGAGTTTGATTATGGGAGTCGTGAAACACTACGTACGCCCTCGGTAATTCAGTCAATTTAAATAACATGTTGCTTGTGAATATGAGACCAAAGTTACAGTCATGTGGATTGACCTCTGATGATTTTGGTATTGTCACTGGCGTGATGCAGGGTTGTCTCTTATTCGCAATCTTTTTTTCATATTGTAGTTAACTGGAATACTGGTAGCTGCTCCCCAGAACTCGAGTAGCAGCGTTCGGAGTGAATACCGCACGGATTATCGACTGCAGAATACAAGTTCAAGGGCTCTAAGCCCGATACATAATGTGAACGTTCTCATGTCATTGTTCACAATGTGCAACTCAGCATGAAGGTTACTCGCTAGAAGCTCCGGAAACAACCACGAGAGTTTCGCGAGGTCTGGCGGACCTAACTATTGAAAAAAGACGCTGCTACCAGAAGCTACTGAAAGCTTTTCCATCTTATCCGACCAACTGGTAGCAGGAAACCATGTGTGAACGGTGAAGCCAATGGTGAGCCTATGCATAATCTGCAACGATGCCTAGGGCACGGGACCCAGCACTTCCGCTCCACGGACTACACCTTCGGATTCTGTCTGTGCTCACTGGTTTGTTGATGTTCCTGCGCCTTTGAAAACAGAATTCGCACTTGAGATCAAGTTTATCAAACGTCTCAAGACATTCGCCCACACCAAATTCCCGCTGCCCCTTTTGTAGATGGAGGCCCAGTCTTAGTTAAAGTGCTGACAGCCCTGCTCCAGAAACTCTGGAAGTTGTTGAAAATGACCGGGATTTGAATAATATCGTCCTCATTTTCAAAAAGGGCAAATCGCCAAGGGATTAGTCTGTTTCTTATTGCGTCAAAGTTGCTCGTTGCCACTGTATTTCATGGACTAAGCGAAACACGTGAACAACATACCCATAAGCAGTAAGTTGGGTTTCGTCCTGGCCGTGACGGCATTGATCATATCTGCACACTTCGCCAGATGCTTGGACTCAGCCATTCATATGGAAGGCAAAGAGTTTCCCTGTTCTTGGACATCAAAGGGGCTTCCGGTTCGGTTGACAGAGCTGCACTCTGGGACTGTCTATCGCGTGCCTGAGAAGTATGTGAACATTTAGAAATCAATTTACTGTCAGGCTCCGGACAGGGTTATGGGTTATGGCAGCGTATGCAGACAACACCACCTTAATCTGTGAAGACTCACAGAGTCCAGAATACCTTACACAAATCAGAGGCTTCAGTTCGGTATGACATCTGTACCCAATAAATGAAAGATGTTGTTGCAATACGGCAGGACTTTTTGCCTGCTCTCACTCATGGTGGTGAGCAGTTGGAAGTATTCAAGAAGTTTATGTACCTTGGAGGCTGTAGCAGTGCTGGTGAGATATCTGATGACCATAAATCGTACAGCAAAGACTAGGATGGCGTTTGCCGCCTTATGCCATCTGCGGCGTTAACATGATCCCAGTATTACTGTGAAAGACTGAGTGCACAATGCCACCGTAATGGAAGTCGTATTGAGCTGCTCGGAAACCTGGTCCAATAGAGCCTCCGACCACCTATGTCTCCAAAGCCTTAGCGGCCTTTGGAGAGAACACTGTGTCAGCAATGACGAAGTTCACCGACGTGTCATTGACACTGATAAAATTTGTCGACCTTTAAGTATATTGATCTCGTTTCACAGGCTTCGATAACTTGGCCACATCTTACGAATGCCAACACACCGCATGCCAAACCGTTCCTTATTTGTGAATGGTGAGCTAAGCTGGAAGCGACAGCCCAGTGGTCAGTTTACGACTTGGGTTCGAGGTGTGAAGGCACTCACTGTAAGGCTTGTTTCGGCAGGACTTCCCCAGCTTCCTGGTTGGGGTTCGAAGGACACTGAACACCCTTGTTTGAGGACGCTATCTGATATGGTAAAGGACAAGTACCAGAGAGGTACTTGTGTTGTGAATCTCGGTGTGCATCGTCGTAACATTTTCTTTCTTATACCCCCCAACATCTGTTTCCTCCTTCACCTTGCGTATTGCATGTATGAAGCGTATCAAGGATGGTCGACGAAGAGACATTAAGGTATTTCACCAGGTGAACACGGACGAGAGTGAACCCAAGTTGACGTTAAACCAGCTTGGTTGAACACAGGATGGCTCAGTTAACTGAGGAACGGCGTCCGAAACGGTTGTTGTTCCGACAGCTAAAACCAGGTAAGTGAAATTCTTGTGGTCAGAGATTGAGATAAAAGGATGCTATACAAGTACGTGGTTCGTGTTGTAACTTTGATTACAGATCACAAGTGGACGCAGCCTTGGAGTAGACCGTCCGGAGAAGTACGATCCGGACAAGCGTTCGCAGCCTGAGTGGCCACGAATTCAAGCGCGTGCAAAGCAAAGAAACTGTAGACATCACAGGTTACTATGACGGGACGAAGCAACGTCACGAAGTATGTGGCCGGAAATGTGCTGGCTGTCTCGGACTGGTAGGTCATTAACGCATCTACAATAAGCGAAGAGACGGTGAGTGCGCCAGACGTAAGTAAGCTAACTGGGCCCATACCTGTATACTTTTCTACTTGTATAAACCAACGACCACCGCCGTCTTGCAGACCACCTGCTCTCCTTTTCAGAAACTTAGATCAAGGTGGCTTACTGTCTCTTCAGTTCAGTCTTGTTGGTGTAACGTACCCTGAAGGTTTCGTCTCGTATCTCAATAGAAATTCAAATTAATCTGTTTTGCTGATCCCCTTTAGCATGCACCAGCGTCTATTCGTACATTGAGGGTTCCGTTACTTTATGGATTGAATATTATCGGCTTTCTGGCTTAGAATTTACCACTGAAGTCTCACTGCTATTCCCGAGAGAAGGGCATCTTTTTCACAATGGCTTGTCATCTTGCTAACTGGAACTGGCCGGTTGGAACACAAAGACCTCCAATCACACCCCTCTCAGCCTTATTCCCTCAAGTCTATATCGGGCAGGAATTGTAAATCAAACCGTAAGCGGTACAGAGAGTTTGAGCACGGGTTTTCTCAGAGTCCGCTCACTGCGGTATGATAGACTGACTAAGAAAAACCGTCAACCGTGTACGTGATTATTGAGTTTGTCGCAGCTTTACAGCTCCTGATATAAGCAAACCCATAGACTGTAGAATATGTCTGATGAGACACAACCCAGTGCGCTTCAGAAGTACCTAAAACTTCCTCTGACTTTTCTATTTAACTCTGTTGTGAGGGAGAGCTGATTCGGGTTTTTATTGCAAACATAAGAAGTTTATAACCGTGGCAAGTGAAAACATGAACAACCTATGGACAGATATACGAAATACCTACAAAGGATTACGCGATCCCATTCTGCCGACCAGAACACTCACGTTCGATGCATTGGTAAAACCGATCAGACTCAAGCACTTCTCCGAATTCGGCTTCACTGCGATCATGTCTTCGACAGAGAATGGCACCAAAGTATTACCATAACGATAGCCTTTGAGATAAAGAGAAAAGTAACATACAGGGTGTAGGTAAGCGACGTAAATTGTTTCAGGCTCCGGGTCGACTCAGCTCTAGATAGGGTCGAGTGAACCCAATGCTTCAGACAGTATATCGGAATGGAAATAAAACCAATGAGCACACGACACTAGATACCATTTAATGCTAACAAGATGACCAAAAGAAATAAACAAGTGAAGATAACCTCAACAGAGATACGACTGAAATCATATGAATATCCGAAGGTCAAGATTACATCCTAATTCGGGCAGGTAACAAACAATGGGGCGAGACCGAGAGGCTGACTATGCAATTTTTACCACAGTCTCTAGCTCTGAAGTGTGCGAATTTAATTATGTAATTATTTCGTAGGAAACTAACTAACTTCAAACAAACAAACACCAAAATCTCCTAGAAGAAATATTCTGTTTATAGTCGACGCAGTGTCACTTCGCATATCCATTTGCTGCAAAGATTTGATTCACAGACTAGTGCGTGGATCAAAGGCAGTCTGCTGATTCAAATGAAGGGCGAACAAAAAGATAAATGAAGTTCCAGCTTGAGGTGAGTCTGATTTTTACCTTGCACATCACACAGATTTCATTGCCATACGGCAGGCAAGGTCACACATGCGCTAGGCACTGTCAAACAGGCAAAACTGAGACAGAAGCGGTCACAATGGATGGATCGAAACTGGCACTTTTACGGTGGAGTAAGTATAAGATTTGGGTATGACCGAGGATAATCTTCCTTGGAAAAATTGGCGATCCGTGAAAACACGATCATCAAAGCTGTTCAACACGAAGATCTAGAACTGAAACTAATCGAATCCAAAAACAAAAGAAATCGCTGGAAAGCATTTATCAATCATGAGACAGTAAATCACTGGATAATAGCAACTCATCCGCATGTTACTCTCGTTGCCTATTTCAAATACCACAGTGTCAACTGGTAGTCAAGAGTGCACATGCATAACTAATGAGCAGAAATGACCATGAACACTTCCGACCGCCTTCAATGAACGTTGTTCAAAAGACATACTAATTAAACTACCATAAACCTAGATGACAAGAAAGACAAAACACTGTCAGGAAAACCTTCAGCTTTTGAATTAACTTACTGTGATCAAAATTCTACAAACGATCCCAGATATTATTCGAAGAAACACCTGAGGAAGCATTTGAAGTCGAATCTTTCGGCCGAACGACAAAATGTCTAGAAACACGTTTCATAATAAGTAAAACGCTTGCCGCGTTTCGGCACTCTGTTTCTGTCGCTCATTCGAACCCAACCGACGCCTAGATTTGCAATCCGGTCACCTGAATTTTCAAATCCGCCATACCATTTATTGGTAATGCGTAGCCTACTGTGGAAATTAACGGAAACTGACCAGTTTTCTGCATCACCGTTAACAGAGCCGCTGAACCAGAATGCAACTCCAGGAGCAGAAACGCTCTTAGACACTGTTATATTCACGTGTATCCAGTGCACCGCAACATTCTGAGTGGTTCTCCACTTTTTTGAGGAATTTTCAATGTGTGATTAACATGTAGTTTGCACACATCCTCTTTTGTGTAGATAGGCACGAGTCACCTCAAATTGTGTTTGTACTGACAATGGACACAAAGGCTTGACTACAGAGTAACGGCTTCGGCTCATAATACAGAGGATCGCCGATTTAACAACAAACAGGTAAGCAGTCGTGAACTGACGGTATGAGGACAAACAACTTGAAATATTATAAACCACTCCCACTTCACCACTACAGCACCGTGCTGCCGAGGCAACAGGGTACACAAGCACTGCAGTGACTCCAACTGCGTTGCGCTGGAACAAACGTTCATAGGAACCGAACGTTGCACAGGCGACAGTGCAGAAACTTCATGGGTCACTCTTAGGCGTATTCACTGCAGAACACCAGCACGCTGGATAACTGGTGCAACTTCTATCGTTCTAAACGGACCCATCCGAGCAAGACTAATTTGCACACCTGATCGGAAAATTTACACCCATAACGGAACTGTCAAGAGTAAAGGAAAGTGAATGGCACACAACAGCAGACGAAGTAATGGAGCCAGAGAGAAGGAGAGGACTGTTGTACAGACCCACGGTTGTGACGAAAAGGGTAAGCACATGTTCCCAAGTTGTCCCTGACTCATGGCATCACTAGGACAATGGTCACGGCGTCCAACACTTACATGATCAGAGATGAACCCCATGAATGGGCAACTTAATGTCAGTACATGTTTACTGCTGAATATCCATCACAACAGAGCTGGAACAGTACTGGAATGCTGTTTGAGGTGCTGTTACAAGTGACTCAGACAGCGGACCTCAGGTACATTGAGCGGGGACAAAAAGAACGTACAAGTACAAATGAAGTGGCCTGAGACGTAATGAGAGTTCACATGCAATGTTCGAAGAGCACTTTATAAAAAGACATCTACTAGTGAGAACCGATGGTACATATGTTAAGTCAACTTTTAACAAATGTAAAATGATCATAATGACACTTGAACAGCAGCCAAAAGAGAACGCCCTGATTTTCACAGAAACTCCCTAGAAGACATGGGTTTGGCAGACCATAGTTCTCTGCATGTGCAGCCGGGCTGCGAAACGATTAACAAGAAGTTACCGTACAGCACTGCAATAAATAACCCGGAGGTTGGTGTATCCATGGACGCACAAACGGAAGACGTAGAACGAAGTGATAGTAGTGAACAAAAATGTCAACGAAGAGGAGTACTGTAAGACCTTCAAATACCACTTGCTGACGTAGACCATCAGAACGAACCACGGGTAATTGAGTGTAACGCAATATAACACAATGTAACAGTTAACAATGAGAATCACAATTCGTTCCTTTGTATGGCCAGCACATTCATTTGATCGAAAAAATGTAGGACAACCATGACAGCAGAAGCAGAGGTCGAGAATTCCAACTTGAACTCAGAATTTTCCGAAAATGATTGGAACCGTGCTTCAGTATTCACACCAGCAAACTAACCGAAAGTGCCAAAAAACAAGGATTATTTAGGAGCACGGCAAACAGCTCAAAAAAAGCAGGAAGACAATGTGGATCCAAGACTACAACTAACAGCAGTGACCAGTGACAGATAGTTGATAAAGGCAGAAGGGAATCGATTAAGGGTAGAGGATAGTGAGCGACTAGCAGTCGAGTAGATTGAGTGGGGCGAAGGAACATGTGCGAATGCTGAAGAGATAGGACAAATCAAACGGAGGCAGTACAGCGTGTTTAAGAATAACCATGAACGACGAATTCATGGACGTCAGAGTACTACTGGATATCTGTGAGGGGCAATTGGGAAATTTTAGCGGGAAATCGTCCGCGCTCGTGAAGAGAAGGATATATTTGACTCAACGTGAACGAACAAAATGGGAAACGAAGCAGGGAGTACCGATCTGTTAAACATGCAAAAAGCTAGAAGCAAACCTACCACGAACGACCTCAGTGGGCTTCAGCTCAGTGGCAGCTGCGTCCTGCGCATGGTAGCTGGTCATCAGTCGCACCGGCGTCGCTGGGTTGGCCGCATACAGGAGCTTTAATGAAGGCGGATGCGCTTCTTTAACCTGAGTATATCCGACCACGGGCAAGCGAAGAGAATCCCCAATGTCTAAATTAACTGACCAGCCTCGTTGAGCCACGTCGCGCGTCTCGAAGAATGCTAATGCAGGAATGGCCTCACTGGCAAAGGAAAATTAGGTTTCACAGGGAGTGATATAGCTGGGTGAACATATCAGCCACTAGACAGTGCAGCAAAACACCCGGAGAGAATGAATCATAAAACATTCGAAATCGCACCGCAACGCCAAATCCTTACCACACTAACTCATTAATCATCCACAGAATAGACTCAATAGTAATGAGGTGCACGCAGTGAGTAAACATGCGCAATAACTGATTCCACAGGAAGCGCCCCGATATTTTCTCTTAATTGTAATTTTGGAAGGTACTTTTCATGGTGCACTGAAGTTCCCCGACCGGATATTATGGTGATATTTCCTGGGCTGATGCAATCGTCGACACGTATGTTCTCATTGAGCAAACGAGAAAACTTAAACATGAAGAACCGATCTGTTGGAACTGATCCAACAAAGTAATACCCAGTCAGTATTCACTATCGACAACCGATCGACAATGAAAACAAACAGTCAGCGCGTTGACCCCGTTTATTAGTATCGACCCTGGAAAATAGAGCTTACAAAGGAACACGTCAAGCTAGCGAGACACGGAGCGAACTGTGATTTTAGCCCCAGGAATGATGTTGCAAAGCGGACAGCGTGACTAAAACAAAAGTAGGTGAAAAACCAAAATCATCAAAACGGTAGAGATTAATGCGACTATCAAAATATTAGTAAATATGGTCGCTACGGATCGCGTGCCGCAAAAGGTACACACATCAGTTGCCAAGACCTGACGAAACATGTCATGTATACTACTTAGTTTACAGCTGTGCACTAACAGCTGAATGAAAAAGTCATCGTTTCGTCATTATCATCCAGATCAGACCAAAAAACCTGGGATCAATCCGAACCTGTTTCGGAGCGTAGTAGCCATGAACGTTAAAAACCGTCAAGCTGTTCCTCGCTTGTGTCATACGGATGGGATTCAACTATCAAATAACGACGCTACCAACGTGCTCAGCGACGAATGTCCGGGTGCGCTTGATGATAACATCACAGATTCAGCAACCGTGCCCAGTAACAGAAATGTACATATTTTTGCGGCAGTGAATTTCGCGCCACGTTGTCTTCCGAAATTTATCAATGGCCCACGTGCAGAATTCAGTTAGGCCAGCACTGTGCTCAGGAAGAAATCACTTGGGAAGAAACGCCTTTGTTCGAGAAACACTCTGAAGGAGCACAAAAAGTTTCTGCATTAAGTGTCCCACTGAAGAAGAAACCTCTGGAGTCCTGAAGGGGTCATCTATGGACGACCAAGACTAGCTTGGTCCCCTCATGAAAAAACACCATGATCACGCCGGACGAAAACTACATTGAGTACAAAACGGTTCCAATTAGGACAGCCTATCCGTGAGAAACATTCGCGTCTCGCCCAGATAGGCCGAAGTCTGGTCTTTATCCGAATAAGGCACCTAGTTTCAGGCTAGTTTTGTTCTCTTCATCAATACAAACCGAAATCAACGAGATGGTTACTGGGAGGCGCGTGCAGCGCCCTCGAAGCGTGACAGCACGTAAATACGAGTGCACAGAGATATTAAAGGTTGCGTCTTGGAAAGTGAGCACTTGAAGTTATTGACTCCAAAGTGTCAGTTGAAATGTAGACAAAAGGTCCTTCCGCTGGGAAACAGGATGAAATGCATCCCTGACCAGTCACTTATGGTTGACACGTTTTGTTAATCCCGTCATGTCCATATCCACATTAATGACCACGATGATACATCCTATTTGATGCCTCAAGGCGGTTCATCGTTTTGTGACCCTTTACCCCGCATTCCGAACGATAACGTAATCTAGACAAACAGCCGTATTCATCCATTGTGAGCCCGACGCGGCTAAGAGGTCCAGCTCGTCTGACACAGCTGGTGTCGGTGCCATCCTTCCTCGCTAACTCCCTTCACACACACGTACAAAAATTACCTCGCTCGTGGCTTGGGACTGTCACTGGTCACGAACATTGTCAAACCAAAAAGCTCACACACCAAAAGCTCTCACACGTGTTCAGGATGTTAGAGGTCTGAAACAGGAATGACACAACATATCGTGCCCGAAATCCGTCACACAGTCGCACCGAGGATTTTGTCGCCGAGATTTGTACAGCTTCACCCAACAGAGGAATTACAAATCAACGATAACCCATCAGTCCAACATACCTCGTAAGCTTTTACGACTTTAACTGGTGACTCACAACGGTCAAAATAACATCTATTGTGCCATGAGGATTTTGATACTTTACAGCGGCGAAACCTGGCCGCTCAGGGTGGAAGACGCGAACCGATGTCTGCGTTCAATCGCTCGTATCTGGCGGCACTAGCGAGTAAGTGCCAAGGAGGTTAGGAAGCGGGTATTCGGTAGTGATTATTGAACGAGTTCATTCGTTTCATCCTTACATTTGCACACGGTTGGATGGTCAGATCATGTACCGATGATGACGGCTTGTCGTCTGTCACTCCAATCACTCTTTCCGGACGCTGTGGACGAATGGCGCAAAGTTCGAGGTGGACAGATGATGACCTGGCATAGATAAATGAAATCGTTCATGAAGGGGTTGACCACTGTGGGTTACGTTTGTCTCTCGGACCACAAGACTCACAGAGTCAGTCGGTGGCTGGAGAAGTTAGGTGAGATGACGACTATTCGTGCTCAGTGGTGTGAATGTTGTCGTTGTTTGGCCGAATTGTTTGTGAGGTTAACACAATTAATGACGTGCGGCAGTGAAAGCCGTAAGGAAGCTGTCTTTTTGATAACACCTTAATTTCACCTACATCTTGGCTGTTTGTTTGCAAGGTGTGGGCACTATGGTGCTGAATATTTGTATATGGACGTAGGCATTTTCTTCTTGTTCTTGTTTGTGTGACAGTTAAACATCAGTTTGACCCACCGATGGATTGCCGCCTACGGTGATGGTAATGACCATGATTCCAATAAGCCCAAACATTTTAGTGGCTAATTTCGCCATCCACTATTTATGTTATAGATATATATATATATATACATATATATATATACTCGTGTTACTAGCTACTGATTAAAAGAAACTTTTGCCCTAATAATCCACACAATATCTACTTTGTTTGGAGTTTGAGAATACTAATTGACTGGATTGTATTCCTCGAATATAATCGTCCCCCTTGCAATTATTTTCTTCAGGTGCCTGGCTGAACCAATGATTATAATGAACTTCAGTCGGTTGAGAGATCTTAGGTTCGCACTACTGTTTGGATTTGTCTTCGTTTTGACCACAGAAGACGCATGGCCTGCAAACCTAGGTATTGCACGAAATCCCTTACAAGTTATGTCTATCCGCATCAATGCCATGGTAACACGTCTCCCATAGTGCATTCGCGCCGTTCCAATGTTCGCTTCTTGTCCCCCGCCTTGCTGGAGTTAAGACCTGTTCTTCCGATCCCGAGCGCACGTACTATACTACTCACAGACGAAGGTGCAGGTTATACAACAGTCTTGACCTAGGGATCCCAAAAATATCTCAGCGCCTATATTCCGTTACAGGGTAGCAAACAGCCGATGACGTAACCCTCACTCGTTTCTCCTTAGCTGTTAACCCGGAAAGCAATTCTGTTTACCACTACGTGTGTGGCTAATGACTCACTCGAAAGTGTACGACTCCCCGTTAAACTGACACCATAAGTCAGTCACAGCCTTATGAGCAGGTGTGAGTTTGGCTGTATTCATCCCCAAAGTCCTGGTTGACGTCCCTGGAGCACAAACATCATCCGAAGATGGGATTTGTTCGCTTCGCTTTGTATGAACATTACAGCCAATGAGGCTGAACTGAACGTCAACCGCGCGCAGATTATCAGTAATTTTCGCAATTTGTGCATTGTCCGCAGGACCCTCGAGATTACTGATTAACAGCACGCGTTTCTCTTGAATTCCTCTTCGATTTCTACAACCAAGAAAACAATCAGGCGAACAAATTAACAAGGGAGCATACTCGCATTTTGAGACTAAATGAGACACCGCCACTATGAGTGCATCAACCACTAGCAATATGCAAGGGTAGACAATAAGAAAATACCATCAGCTTCGTCCGTAGATAAAAATGATTCGTTATTCAGATATTCTAAAATGTCCCAATCCAACGGAGATAATTCACGAACCATCGAAATGTGTGAGAAATTTCCATCGGCATCAGCAATATCATTTGAAGTTGCTGAGGTGCCAAATAAGATGAGAGCCACTTCCTCTCGCTTTTCAGCAAAAAACTGCGGTGCAGTAATCGGGAAGAACAGTGATCAACCTTACCTTCCGTTGAAGTAGCAACTTTAGGCACTTGACGGCTTCATTAATGGACGCCGACATATGAATGCCAACATCCAAAACTAAACACACTGCAGCCTGTATGCACAAGAGGTGTGAGCAAAGCACAAACATACGGTCATCAAGACCAGCACATGCACCTTCGTGAATGAATCCGAAACGGAATTGAGATGCCACAGGCTAAAAAAAGGGTGAAAATGTGGGTTTACAAAGAGTTGGTCACAAGAAATTCACGAAAAGTTGCGATGTGAACTTAGTTTCCCGTCTTACTAGTTAGTTCTCTCATTTCCGTTGTGCATGCCAGCTGGACACAGATAATTGACCACATAATTTGCGATGTTCTGAGTTTACGTTCCGCATGTCTGGCTTTTTAAACCGAGATACTCTCGTTTCGGAGTGCAGTATCTCACCAAGTACCAAGATCTTCGTGAGGTCTTACAGATGATAGCTGTACTATCAGCGGTAGCACAACAGGAAGTACCATACTTACGCACTACACACCGAATATGTCTGTGGGGTTTGGTGGAGGAGTTGACAGATGCTAAGTGCCCGTAAGTTAGCTAATCAAGTTGCAATCAGATTACACCCGAAAGAAATCTGACTGGAGATCTCGGAAATCGCGGCTGACGTAAGGTAAAGAATGAAACATCAAACACGCGAAATCACAGGAAGGAATTTTACCAATGACCACACAAACACTTATCAAATCGAAAAGAGACGCAAGCAATTACGAAAATAGTGAAAAAATTCGGACGTCCGTCAAAAAGTCACCTTCATCTGATCGTTGACTAATTTCTACTTGCGTCCACTTCATCTTCAAGTGAAAGTGAGGGACGGAAAAGTAGAACGCTCCTAATTTGATCTCACAGTTTCCGAAACAGCTTCACTAAAATACTGAAAGGGACAACCGAAGAGGGGATATATTGGCATGGGATAAACAAGACTTTATAAAGGCAACGTGAGGTGACTATCCATTGAGTGCCTCAAGTTTGCTCAGCAACATGCATTGACATTACGTTGGTCAACGATCGTTATTTGACAGGCAAATCCAGATGATCTACAACTGGCCCACATAAGAAAGCGTTGTCTCGATCTGCAAATATAGGTATGAACTTAGTGCTGTAAATTAATCTGCCCAACTACCTGGTAACGACAATGATATAATATGAAGCTATGTCGCCTCGCAAAGAAAACAGATGACTGATCGACGATATTCCCATGGTGTGATGGTCAAAGCACAGTACCGCATTCATTCGGAGGCCTGTGTTGACTAGCTATTCGTTTCCACTTGGTATCGCCGTGTCAAGTAGACTTAACGAAAGCAGACAGGTGAAAAAGGTATGATCAAAATGGGCTGCAAGTTGCAACGTTCCCGCAAGTGCTCACATGAGGAAGCGCGACAAAATAGTTGTACAGTAAATTTACCAATTGTGATTGCGTCTTTATAGAAAACAGTAAGGGAGTCAGGAAAGGCAACCATGATTGGAGAGAGCTCCCTTGGCCTAAAAGTTGGCTGTAACCGTAGGCCAATTAATTTACATCTACTGTGCGCAGCAGTAGTAGAAACCAGGTAGTAATGTTCTATATGAATGTGGGTTAGATCAACACCTCACCGCTAACGTCAAACTTTAAAGTTATCGGATTCGGCGGAGTCCACCCAAGACCCCATTTGTTGACGGAACAGCCGGGCAGGGTCCATCAAGTCAACCTTCTTCCATAAAATGAACAGCCCGGAAGAATCAGAGGCTACTTTCCTCCTGGCAATGGTATGACTTAATCAACACCACATTCGAATGTGACAGGAAAATTAGTGGACTCGGTAACTCGGATTTTTCACGGAACTTGACACTTAGAATGTTGTTGTTTGGCTGCAGGCGAGGTGCGTCACTTCTCTCTCATCAATGAATTCTGGGATGTTTTGTCTATCTGATTCGCATGTATTGGTCCAGTGACGTGCCCGTGTTTACTAAAGCCCGCATGCACGCCTTCACAAGTCGATCTGTTGCATTGATTAATTGATTTTGTCCGATTCGGTATCTTCAGCTGTCAATTAGCAAATACCAGGCTCCCAGAAGTTCGCTTGTCTATAAATTGCTTGCCTGGCGAGGAGTTGCGGAGCGCTGACGTTGAGTGTGCGTCCCGTTTCATCCTCAAAGACGGATATAAGCAAAAATGGGAGTTTCCTTAGATGGTTAATTCATGGTCAATTAGTCACGTGATTAACACTTTACTGGTGTGCTGGAGCGTTTGCGATCCGAAGTTCGGTGAACAGCCGAGCACCTAAACTACCAATATCACCATATGACTTGCGGCACACGAATTTGGATTAACCTGCTACATTGATCAAGGTCAAAGAACGTTTGCACACGTATGACCCCACAAATGAGTTGAGCTACACCATTTGTGGCCGCAACCATGTACCCTGTATCCAATGCACACCTGTAGCATTAAGACTGGAAAAACTTCACAGCACAGGAAACTGATGCCGCGTAACTAAATGATAAGCTAAAATGAAAACTTCATCTGTTGGAAACAAACAAAAACCGGCTTCGAAACTATCAGCCGTGTGTTAGGAAAATGCACAAATATTAGGAATGTAGTGCAAAAGAAAAACAGGAGGTAGGAATAATGCAGGAATTCGAATGGAGTAATAAGCGTTAATGCATGTTACGCAGTATGAATGATGACGGAATCATAAACTGACGACGAAGCCAAATAAAACTTTCGAAAAAAACATTACACTGATAAGGCTAACGAGAAAAGTACCAATCTGCCAGTCGTTCATGAAAGAAGAGTGCGCGGTTTACCAAATGACCGAGCCACTAGCTGATAAGAACAAGTCTACCGGTGTCCAACCCGATCGCTGTCTAACCGCACACGGTTCGATTAGTGCGCTGAGAGCCCATCAAGCCACAACCTACGGTGTTGATAATTCCATTGTCTTTCGCGGGCTTGAATTCACTGAAGTTTCGGACGGTGGTCCCGATCATACTCCGCCAAGAGGTCCACAATGGGGTCCCATCCTCCCATAGTTTAAGAACCATATTACAACGCGAAAGATATACTTAAAAAACATTCCGGTGGTGCGACTTTTTGCCATCAGAATCTCACTTACAAGCAGTTATCTACTTCAGGATCCGTTTCTCAACCATTCAGCGTGCGCAATGCAATTAGCGAAGTTGGTGGATTGTCAACACAGGCTCGATTCCATTCATCTCTACTTGGCGAAGTATTTCGGTTATCAGGCCATGTCCGACCACTGTGCGCCAAGCATGCTCCTGAGACATTAGAGACGAAAAATTTTCAAGCACAGAACAACTTGATACGGTATTCAGGTTCTTCTGCCATGTGCAAAAGTGCACAGCACCAGAGTAGGCTTTCTTACTTCAAGCTACGTTTATCCAAGCAGATCTTTCAGAGCATCCGAAAACAACATTGGTCAGACAAGCGCAAAACTCGTGGTAGAAGAGTAGAACCGTCTACATAAAGGTACCGAGGCAACAAAAGTCCAATAAACCGTCTACCTCTTCCTCACTAATCAGCACCTCGGGTAAACTTGTACCACCCTTGCTCAGAGAAGACTGAAAAAGTGCATTGGTACCCAAATAAAATTTGGTTCCCAACACTGCTAAAGCTGTGACCGTTCACTTTGATTCATCTCCATTGTGCACAAATAGTATATCTGAAAGCATGAGGATGGTCAAAATGTGTAGCAGGCTTGAGACACTGAAACATCGTATATCCAGCATGCGACCGTTCAAACGGTGTCTCATTTGAAAATAACCTTACGCGATGCAGCTTTTAGTATTATGGTCAAACACTTCTATTAAAGATGCATCAGCATCACCACAACGATCGGGAGCCAGACCAGAAGGTGAAGTGGCTTGGACAGCCGCTCACACCGACAGTGAAGTGGAAGATCTCAAAAAAGTCAACATTTATAAAAAAAATAGTTGAAAATTAGAAGACCCAGCGGAAGGACTACAAACAGCATGAATGCAGGCACACTACTGACTGCGGCACACTACCATCTTGGATGGCGTTTCAAACAAGTGATCTGGGTGATCAATAAGATCCGGCCAGGTGGGCAGCACCTACCCATCTTACTAAACGAAGCAGTCACGATCTTCGTATTTCGCAACCACCTTGTCGCTTGCCTACCATGAGGTTTCACCTAACTGTTGGTGGTCTCAACAATATAACACCCGACACGGTGAACACTCAGCTGACATAAGGAGTACGTGACCCAACCACCACAGGCTGTGCAGCGTGATTAGTTGACCAACTCATTGTGCATTCCGAACGTCCCGCAACACACGTAAGCGAACGGCCTTATTGCTCACGTGATTATTTCACTTGATAGGGGCCAGACGGTGGAGACAGTGATAGTCACATACAGCAAATCCGTTGACATCTTCGTCGCGAACAGGCCAGGTCTCTGAGTCATACGGCAAAACGGAACGCAAACAAGCATCGTATACCTGTCCTATCATCGGCACCACAGATCAAGCAGGCTAGAAAAAATAACCCATTTTGTTGATATCTTTGCCTAAATGCACGGGCGTACTGAAAAGGTCTGTGAAAACTATCAACACTTCATTCCAATTCAGGTCTACAGGGTCTGCCCATTTTTGTCTAATTTTGTGATGAACGAAACAATACAGCTGCCGAGATGGATTTTCTATCTGGTGACAAGCTGACTATTCTTGACCAGGTTGATGACAACGTACTGTAGCTTAGTAACTTTCAGACAGTACAGATAACGTCAGACGATATTTTGCGCTCCACAATACTTTGAAATGCGTTTTGGAGCCCAAAAGTGCGGATTGTTTCTGCAAAACTTGTAGATCTTCTGTTGGACAATGAAGTTACGGAGGTTGATGACAAACTTGTGTATTTAATAAATCGCATCAGCATTGGTGGAAGCGTAGAAGCACGTCTTCCAGGCCAGCCCGGTCTTCACCGATCTAGGACGTCTTCCAGGACAGATAAGCATCTCGCTGAAGCATGAGGGTTGTGTATACGAAGCAACTGAGTTAGTTAGCGACTGTGAAATGATCGCTTAGGATAAAGAACGTCAACCGGCCTTAGATGTTTAACCAACGAAAGCTGTTTCCGACCGTTCGCGTCACTGGGTAAGCAATAAAATGGTTAGGAACAAAGTATTGGTATTGACTTCCAAGCAAGCTCCTCTATCCAATCCTTAGTTCTGCACAGAAGAGCGTTTGAGCCTTGCATTAAGGACGCCATCTAGATGTCTTCCACTCCGAGAACTCTACCTACGCCGTGGCAAACTGACGTAAGGTGTGAGGCCGGCAGACGATGACCAGCTGTAAGGAAATGGTCATTCACTAAGAGGTCAGTCACTGAAGGTCCTGTTCTAATTCTAGCATGAGAGTCTCGATACTCAAGGAGTCTGTTTAGAGTCTCTAAGAGAGATGACGGCTATTCTCACTCAGATGGTTTAGCGCTACGTTGTTCGGCTGACTTATCTGCAAAGTACACTTAATGAGGCGAGACACTGGCAGTAGTACAGAAGCTGTCCTGTTGACAACCCCATACTTTCACTTATAGCTCGGTTGTTTGCCTGCAGGCAATAGGCACCTGAATGCAGAATATTTCAGCAGGAATTTCTGCCTATAATGGAAAGTCCACACACCTATTTTTGAACTCTACGAACAGGGATTCCTCTTTCCTTTAGCATTGTACTGAACTTAAGTAGTAGCGCGAAACATTGAGATGCGGCAGTCGGCTGCAGAGTGATCGGAGTGACAGACGACAAGCCGTCATCATCGGTACATGATCTGACCATCCAACCGTGTGCAAATGTAAGGATGAAACGAATGAACTCGTTCAATAATCACTACCGAATACCCGCTTCCTAACCTCCTTGGCACTTACTCGCTAGTGCCGCCAGATACGAGCGATTGAACGCAGACATCGGTTCGCGTCTTCCACCCTGAGCGGCCAGGTTTCGCCGCTGTAAAGTATCAAAATCCTCATGGCACAATAGATGTTATTTTGACCGTTGTGAGTCACCAGTTAAAGTCGTAAAAGCTTACGAGGTATGTTGGACTGATGGGTTATCGTTGATTTGTAATTCCTCTGTTGGGTGAAGCTGTACAAATCTCGGCGACAAAATCCTCGGTGCGACTGTGTGACGGATTTCGGGCACGATATGTTGTGTCATTCCTGTTTCAGACCTCTAACATCCTGAACACGTGTGAGAGCTTTTGGTGTGTGAGCTTTTTGGTTTGACAATGTTCGTGACCAGTGACAGTCCCAAGCCACGAGCGAGGTAATTTTTGTACGTGTGTGTGAAGGGAGTTAGCGAGGAAGGATGGCACCGACACCAGCTGTGTCAGACGAGCTGGACCTCTTAGCCGCGTCGGGCTCACAATGGATGAATACGGCTGTTTGTCTAGATTACGTTATCGTTCGGAATGCGGGGTAAAGGGTCACAAAACGATGAACCGCCTTGAGGCATCAAATAGGATGTATCATCGTGGTCATTAATGTGGATATGGACATGACGGGATTAACAAAACGTGTCAACCATAAGTGACTGGTCAGGGATGCATTTCATCCTGTTTCCCAGCGGAAGGACCTTTTGTCTACATTTCAACTGACACTTTGGAGTCAATAACTTCAAGTGCTCACTTTCCAAGACGCAACCTTTAATATCTCTGTGCACTCGTATTTACGTGCTGTCACGCTTCGAGGGCGCTGCACGCGCCTCCCAGTAACCATCTCGTTGATTTCGGTTTGTATTGATGAAGAGAACAAAACTAGCCTGAAACTAGGTGCCTTATTCGGATAAAGACCAGACTTCGGCCTATCTGGGCGAGACGCGAATGTTTCTCACGGATAGGCTGTCCTAATTGGAACCGTTTTGTACTCAATGTAGTTTTCGTCCGGCGTGATCATGGTGTTTTTTCATGAGGGGACCAAGCTAGTCTTGGTCGTCCATAGATGACCCCTTCAGGACTCCAGAGGTTTCTTCTTCAGTGGGACACTTAATGCAGAAACTTTTTGTGCTCCTTCAGAGTGTTTCTCGAACAAAGGCGTTTCTTCCCAAGTGATTTCTTCCTGAGCACAGTGCTGGCCTAACTGAATTCTGCACGTGGGCCATTGATAAATTTCGGAAGACAACGTGGCGCGAAATTCACTGCCGCAAAAATATGTACATTTCTGTTACTGGGCACGGTTGCTGAATCTGTGATGTTATCATCAAGCGCACCCGGACATTCGTCGCTGAGCACGTTGGTAGCGTCGTTATTTGATAGTTGAATCCCATCCGTATGACACAAGCGAGGAACAGCTTGACGGTTTTTAACGTTCATGGCTACTACGCTCCGAAACAGGTTCGGATTGATCCCAGGTTTTTTGGTCTGATCTGGATGATAATGACGAAACGATGACTTTTTCATTCAGCTGTTAGTGCACAGCTGTAAACTAAGTAGTATACATGACATGTTTCGTCAGGTCTTGGCAACTGATGTGTGTACCTTTTGCGGCACGCGATCCGTAGCGACCATATTTACTAATATTTTGATAGTCGCATTAATCTCTACCGTTTTGATGATTTTGGTTTTTCACCTACTTTTGTTTTAGTCACGCTGTCCGCTTTGCAACATCATTCCCGGGGCTAAAATCACAGTTCGCTCCGTGTCTCGCTAGCTTGACGTGTTCCTTTGTAAGCTCTATTTTCCAGGGTCGATACTAATAAACGGGGTCAACGCGCTGACTGTTTGTTTTCATTGTCGATCGGTTGTCGATAGTGAATACTGACTGGGTATTACTTTGTTGGATCAGTTCCAACAGATCGGTTCTTCATGTTTAAGTTTTCTCGTTTGCTCAATGAGAACATACGTGTCGACGATTGCATCAGCCCAGGAAATATCACCATAATATCCGGTCGGGGAACTTCAGTGCACCATGAAAAGTACCTTCCAAAATTACAATTAAGAGAAGATACCTGTTCGAGGAGTAAAGAGATTAGAACATCCTCGTCCCTCGCTGACTTTGGTCTAGCGAACAGCATCTAATTGACGAAGTACAACGGATGTCAGAACCTTAAAAATCACTGGGGTCAAACTAATTCCCCTATGGTTTCGCAAGGGCCTCTGATACCTTTTTTGAATATGGAAACTACTACTGTGTGACCATATTCTGGAGAAATGGTGTCCGTTGAACAAAGGTTGAAACAACTGAGTTAAGAATTCTGATAATTGCTTCCTGCTCTCTGGACCACGATGTCACTTGAACCAGCAGTCTTACTAAGTTTGAGAGCCGAAACGAAATTTCCAACCTCAGTCTCAGTGGATAGCATTAATTCTATCGATCACGGTGCTACCTTCAAGCTTTGTGGTGGAACCATAGTGAAACCAGACGGCCAGCTAAATTAATCCACAAATGGTTCCGCCGAACACTCTAACCTTCTGGACTTATTATAGATGAATATGCCATCTGCTTCGCTGATAACTTCGTTGACAGACGATTGCCTCGGGCTATTAAAACGGATAAGTTTGCTGAGTGTACGGATGTTCCCTGAGGCAAAATCGGTTTCCACTTTCTCTACTTTTTCCATTAACCAAGCCTTATGTTCCAGCCTCTCCTGAACTTGTTATATAAACTGCCAGGAGGAACGTTTCGTCTAGTTTCTAACAACTCCATGGATTTCTCCGAAATCCAATATCTGCTCGACTCATGTAACCCGTGCCGCATACCATAGTACCTGCTTAATAAATGGTCTGTGAGGTTTCGGTCTAACAGCTATTAGGATATTCGGAATGGGAACTGCTAGAGTAGCTTTCTAAGCTGGTTTGGTACTTATGCACTATCGACTGTTTAGATTACTTCTCAACAACCAGTCGTTGCTGTCGACCGGGTAACTGCCAACCAAAGGTGAGAATGAAACGACAACACACCAACACATGATCAGAATCCAAGTATGTACTCCAATAAGAACGACAGTCCTGAATATACAATTAACTTCTGTTGTCTATCTGAGACCAGGCCTGATTCGGAGAAGGGGAACACCAAGTGTAACAATGACATGCACAATGTCTAGAGCTAGTGCTGACTAAGAATGCCTTACACCCAGCGCACAGCTGTAATAGTCGCCCGCCATTATCCGAGCGATGTGATGCTATCCCAAACCTGCCACCTATACGAGATTCGGCCTCACCCGAGATAGTTGTCCATAACTTTCCATTCCGCTGCAGAGTGAGTGTAAATAGGGATTTTCTAGTTCTCCATAACTTGACTGTAAAGAAAACACTTATAGAGAACGTTGCTATTAACCGAATCCAAAAGGAACCTTAGGTGTAATGGATTCCCGACCTATACTGCTACCTTGACGTGGTGGTCGGGCTTGTGTACTGTTTTGATCCGGCGGGCTATGCTGACTAGGACTCCGGTCCTTCCAGGTGCAACCTTGTCAGACAGGCCAAAGGGGAGCAGTCAGACGAAAAGCAGTTACACTC